>OZ035841.1:30201339-30533378 GCA_964034765.1 Knipowitschia caucasica
CGCTGGCAAGGTAAAGCATAACTTTGATTACTCCCATTTATGTTTATTTATATAATACCAATATATTATGTTTTCTTTTATATTCTTTAACAATTAATTAATTTGTTCATATTTATTTTACAGGGAAAAGAGTCTGCTGAATGACTTCAGTCATAACATGTTTTAAAACAATAAATATTTCCTGTTCATAATCTGTGTAATTCGTTTTTTATTACATTTCTATATTCATATTTGTGTATCATCTCATCTAGAGAAAAAACACCTCTCTGTACTTGTTACTATTTTAAGCTCAGCCCAGCAGGTAAAATGATCACTGTTGTCTATGAGCAACATAACTGAATAAAGAAGTTGGAGGTTTAGAACAAATTACCCATTCAACAACTAATTAATTTTTAGAGATGATCTGAATCAGCCTGGTCGTGCCTGGAGTGTACCGTGACGTATGTAGTGCGCCCGAGTCTGTTGTTAGCATTTAGCTTGGCCATCTACTTTGCCGCTAATGGAGTCCTTGGGGAGTAGCGCCACAATTGTTACCAGCGATTACATTTGCTCAACAGTACCCTTGCTCCGGCTTCAATTTCTTAAAAGAACCAGACCGGATTACTTTACTAATCACCCACATCTAACTACAACACCCACCTCCCACGCTCGCTGATTTGTCGATCGAAATTCAACCGATCGCTAACATGGGGACCAGACCCAGACGTTACATGCAGGGAAATGATGATTTCGCACGGATGGCTAAGGCCAGGCTAGATCTGAATTAACGTTGGCTGCAGAATTTGTTTTTGAGGAATGGAATTGCATTTCTAAGCGGAGGTTTGGGCCCTATGAGTGATTTTCCAGTCTAGTTGTTTAAATCAGCAACTATCATTTCCAAACCCAGCCTAAAGCTTTGGTTAAAAAATTAGCCTGAACTCATTCTGAATGGTGCCACACAAAGAGGTTGCTATAGTCTGGATAAGTGGTTACATATGGGCTTTATATTCAAGCCTTTTATATGAAATGTTGACAGCACTGATTGTCAACTAAATCTTGAATCTATAGAAGCCACACGTCTGCTCAAAAGTGCAGAATCGTGAAAGAGCACTATAATTAATCCTATTTGAAGAAAAGTAACATGGTACAACATTTGTGGCTTAAAGTGAAGAAACACCTCAGCCTATATGTTCTGTGGTTAACCAGGACTAGGGTTGCCAACTCGAGAACAGAAAAATAAGGGACACCATTTGGGTTGAGCACTTTTGTCCTAATTTCAATATACACAGGAATCATGGAATTTCATATTCAGTTTTTGACTACATATAAAGAAAACAAATCCGTAGTCAAAAATGAAATGAAAAAATAAACAGGTGGAACTCTTTGGCTGGTTAAGGACTTAATGCATGCTCATTGTTCATTACAATTATAGAAAAAAGTATTGATCATTTCGAAGAATTTGGTTAACAAGCCGCTTTTACAAAAAAGCTATTGAAGATTAATATTCATATTTAATCATAAAGAATATGAAAAAGAGACAAATGCTGAAAAAAACTTGACTGTAAAAAACAAGTAAAAAACATATTTATTCATTTAAAATATTAAAAACCCCCTCAAATGTTTAAATCAAAGTTTGTAGCAGTTATATATGGTCATTATTTATAGTGGCTCAGCTATTGTTTGTTTACAAAACTGGTCTTGACATTTGTTGATGCTCCCTCTGCACTTTTCTCGGCGCTTGCAGCGCATTGGATGCAATGGATTATAATGGATTGCATTAAAACATTGCATTTCAATAATAAATGTAGTCCGAATTTGGGAATATGACGCTAACTTTACTAAACTTCTGTCGTGATGATGCTGGTGGCGCTGCCCACCCTTTGAATCTGATTGGCCAAAAGGTAGATGCTTAAAATGTGATTACTGTGTCTCTGTGTGTGTCGCGCCTGCGATGTGCGGTGAGTGAGTGATGCATTAAAGACTCTGACAGGACATAAGCCGTCCCTTATCGATTCAATACAACGTTTTTATAAGATATAGGACAATTCTATATTTTAAGGGACGGTTGGCAACCCTAAGATATGATAGATCCCTGTGATATTTACAGATCATCAAGATCACAGGCGGACTTTTCTAATTGTGTTTTATTATTCATTACAATTCCTAAAGACATATGTTGTTTAACACATGAGCCTTTGGGGTCACGTAGGAGTTTCAATCATAAAAAATATCAGACAAAGCAGGTGACGGGGTTCTGAATGTGAAATAAGATGATGGCTCAGCCAGAGTACTTTTAAAGATTTATTCCCAAAATAAAGAATAAAGTAATTAAGAATAAAGTATTGAAGTATTGAAGTATTGAAGAGGAGTGCTGTACCGAAAGCAAACCAGTGATTAATAAACATATTTACAGTATTTACAGAAAAAAACCACATTGCAAGAAGGCCACCTCCTCTGTCCCAGTTCAGACTCACACTGACACTGACAGTAGAGGCTGGCCTAGTCTTAAACCCCTCTGGCTCCTCCTACATGTCAATTAAGTCATAAACTTTTACAATGAAGGTGCCCACTTACTCTGGGGTGGCCAGGGAATTTACTGGTCCATCATTTGGCGTGATTCTTGTTGATCTGACCAGATAAACATGTTGGAGTTGGTTGGAATTTGGTGGAGTTTGCTTTATCTGGGATCTATGGAGGAGTTGATGATTTGCTGAACACTACAGGTTTGCAGTATCACATTGATTTTATTATATAGGTTGTGAGCTGGCAAAGCTCAAGGGCTCTCATAAAAGAGCCAATGATGGTAAATTCCCGTGCCCATCTAGGAATGGGGAAAAGCATTCTGAAAATACATAATTCGTTGTACTCAAAAAAGGGAAACATTCTCATACTGGATTACTCCTTCACAGTCAGATAAAAATGCACACAGAATCAGAAAATTACACATTTGTGTGATAGACAACTAAACATATTCTGTGTAGCATATTCTGAGTACACTAAATTAAATTCAAACAGTTTTTTGATGCTTGAAAACCTTTGACCAGATTCAGTTCCCATTTGGCAGGGGCTGAGCGAGAAACACCATGTGGATTACACTCTCAACTCAGACAATGGACGAGACGAAAACACAGGAAAACAAACTAATTCTGAATCAAAATATTTTTGATCCATACTATTTGCCAGAAATTATATTTCGTTACATCATTTTTTTAAGTATTATAAAATTAATTAATTTAAGATAATAATTACATTAATTATTGGGCGGCACGGTGGCTGAGTGGATAGCACTCTCGCCTCTCAGCAAGAAGGTCCTGGGTTCGAATCCCGGTTGGACCAGGGCCTTTCTGAGTGGAGTTTGCATGTTCTCCCTGTGTCTGCGTAGGTTTCCTCCGGGTGCTCCGGTTTCCCCTACCACAAAAAATATGTACAATAGGTCTGACATGTGCCTCCTGTACTGGCCCCCCCACTCCCAAAAAATAACAATTGTAAACCGCTTTGAGACTCCGATGTGCAGTGAAAAGGCGGTATATAAATAAAGATTACTACTATTTCTTATTTTAGCAAAATCCTCTATTCTAGTCTACTCTAGTCTATTGGCTCAATGCATTCAACTGGAGAATTAATATTGTTTTCAGCAAAGTCAAGTTTAATTCTACACAATGCATTTAAACGCCTGGTTCATCATATTATATATTTAGCCTTTAAGTGAATGACAACTATATTTAAAATTTTGAACACAAGATCCACTTAGACCCGTCTATGTTCCCTCTCACTTCTTCCTGATTGAGACAAAAAAACATTGGTCAAAATATATTCTCCTTGAGCAAATCTTACTGATGGTAGTACTGCCAGGAAACTATTAAATATATCATAATTTTCTATATTTATATATCATGGTCAATTGGTCAAAATAAAATCTGTATTCTAAAAATGATATAGCGACAATTCTAGTTTCTGAAATCAACTTTTGACTTGGCTTGACTGCATTAAAGGCATGTCACTGCATGTTGTAGAATGCAGAATGCAAAAATAGCCTTGAAAGTCATAAAGATTTCAGAGAGATGCATGATGTATCATTAAACTCAGATGAAACTTGATCAGTTAGTCAATCTACTAGTAAACTAACCGGTATACTAAAACCATATTCAATGAAATAGAAATAATTGAATACAATTTGACAAGACATACTAAACAATAAAACAATTCCTTACTTCATATGAACAGTAGCAGAGACTAATATTTTCTAATACTGTCACACATTCTTTTTTATTGAAAAAAGGTCACAGGTTAAGTAGAGTATTCTCATTGATGTATCCAATAGACAATGTTTATGGGTGGCCAAGGTCACATTTTTGAAAGGATGCCATCATTAACTACGATACTCACCACATTTGGTATGAGTCCCGTTTTAACTTGAGGTGAGTCAAAGGCTGAATGTATATAAGGGAGGAACAGAGGGAGAGCAGACACTGTCAGCCACTTGGGACAGCTGGTAAGGTATTCTCTATTGTGTTTCTCTCTGTTTGGATAAGGACATTCAGTGTTCATTCAGTTTAACTTTTTACAGAATTAAGGGACATTACATCCTCTCGGCACAGTCAAGTGTCAGGTAAGTCAACTTCACTGTCTGTAAGAATGAATTGTTATCCGGAAATCAAAGAGCAATTAGTGATATTCAGTGCAATTGACTTCTTTGCAAAAAAGGAAAAAAACATGCTAATTATGAGACGTAAAATATAGAGAAAAGAACATGATTAGTAACAATTTGTGATCTTCTTTTTTACTGTGATTTGTATTTCTGGTTAATAATGATCAGGAATCATATTTTTGGAGTTAAAAATCCAGGAAGCAGAATAACCTCACGTGAGACAATTATTTGTGTCGCCCATTTCATTTCAAAGGTGAATTCCAGTGAGTTTGGTCACTAAACATCTGCAGCATTGTGCAACTGAAGGCACTGGAAATACCCAATGTAGTTCTAATTTTAGTTAGAGATAATTTATTTTGTTGATATTTGAAATCGGCCTAGACTCTTCAGGGCGAAAAGGCTATAATATATGTTGTACCTATATTTAAAAGAAATAATGATAATAATATTTTAAAAAGTCCTCATCCCTATATTTAAACACAATTAGTGGGTAACCATAAAAATATGTAAATCAGACGACAGTAGTCAGCTATATTTACCTTTGGTCCAGTCCTTTTTCAGTTGATGAATAATTTTGTTTAGAAATTTACAGACCCATAAAAAATATCCAGACTCAAATTAAATACAATCATTAATCTGTTCAAAATCCCTCCATAATGGAACGTAAATCGTTCCATTATTCCATTAAAACGTAAATCCCAAAAAAAAAAACTATAAACCTGCCACAAAAAAGAAAAACTGAATTTCTTTATTTGAACGTTTTCTTCTCTTTCCATTCTTTAAAATACAACTATCTTCATCAATATTCATGAAGGCATTATGTAACGACATGTTAATTTGTATTAGCAAAAGCTCTTGAAAATAAATTGCTTTTTAAGTCGGTCCTCTCAAAGTTACAAAAGTGGCCACAGAAACGACCATATGGATTAAATTCTAATTGTAATAATTTCTATAATCAGCAAGATCACAAATCCAGGAGTATTTGAATATCTACGATGTTACCGTCCAACCTATTATTACAGAATTCTTTGATTAATTTTGTTACCACTCATCTGCACCTAACCCAATCAGCCATAGCAAGCACATTTAAACACATTTATCGTACTCAACAGCGAACAACCTTCCTTATTTGAATTTAAACATTTTTGCGGCTTTCCACTAAGCTTCAGCTAGCACAGCCACCCACCTCCCCATGCACATCTAGACAGTTTCACTTTCATAGTCCCATTATTTCTGCTTTGGTCAAAGTATCCATCTTTGTATGGACAAATACAAATAACAAAAATCTTGGTCTATATTCAGCATTATGGTAGGATAAAGTGTACATTCAATTTATGCAGTAATTTTATCAATCTATTTTCTTACAGAAGACACTTGGAGCTGCAGGTCATTCTTTTCCTGCAGAAGGGAAACCATCTTCTCCTCAAGCTCCTTCTTCTTGGCAAGTGCCGCAGCCAAGTCAGTGGTCATCTTCTCATAATTCTCCTTCATATTGGCAAGTTCCTTCTCAGTCTCAGCACTCTTCAGGAGGGGCTTGATCTTATAGTACACCTTCATCCATGGCCAGTGCTTGACATTCATGAATGAGCGGATATTGTACTGAATGGTGTAGACAGCCTCCCTAGAAAACATTCAATAAACAGTCTTATATACATATGCAAAGGCCCAATTAAGTAATATTTTTATACGGCTCCTCACAGCAGCAGTAGAACGCTCCATTGATTTGAATGTAATTTCAAAACGTTCTACCGGTCATTATTTTCTATAACGGACCTCTCAAAACAATAATGACCGCTGCCCATGGCAACGCACTCTCTGCTTGTATTTCCGATGTGTGGATAACTCTGCAAGTAGTTCCAGCCACTCCGGAGCCAGCCACGCTCAATAAACGCAAATGCCAATCAATCAACACAATGAAATGTTAATCGGAGAGTACATTATACATATACAGTCTTAATACAAGTGCACGAAGGTTTTCAGAATTTTCCATTAACGTTTTCATGACAAAAACACTGATGTAATGTAATAAGTAGATACCGGCACATTTTAAGAGACTGGCACATTTTCGAACACATTTTCAGAGGACCGAATTATGGATTTAGGTTAGGTTTATGTATGGGTCACTCACCGCTGATGTTCAGAATTCTTTGTTCAGTTTTCATGCAGTTCCAGGGAATTCTAGTTTGGAAGTTGCCAGCCTAACTGTTGCTAGCATAGCCACGGGAAAGCCTTTGGGAACTATTTTATTATTTTTTATAGGGCGGAAGCTTCGCCCTGTCGGTACTTATTTTCCGATAATGACCTGCGTAATATACGTTATCCCTTACGTAAGCAAGTTTAGAAAATAAAATTATCAGACAAACCTTCTCTCCATCATCTTCACAAACTCCCTTCTCATGAGGTATCCACGGCACAAAGCCTGTGTCATTGTGACAAGACTTGCAAGTTTTTCATCTCTCATCTCCTCAAGAACACCTAATAGACCAGCTTTGAAGAACACCTATAACATTATGGAAAAACAATGCATAACAATAATTACAATACATTATTCAAACCTCGTTTGTGTATTCCATTTACCTTAGTGTGTCCAAATTTATACTCATCATGGTTGACATCAATGGATCCCAGCAGCTTCTCAGAAGCCTTCTTGTTGTCAATGAACTGACCGTCAGGGATAACACTGGCATTCAGTACCTTGTATCTTGTAAAAAAGTAAGACAAAGGAATCCAAACTCAAAACTAGACACATACATTATTTTCTTCTGTTTATATTCTATAGATATATTTATTATAAATGCTACTTTCACAAAGTTCACTTATACCTCTGCTTGAAGTCAGCATACATAATTCTGCTGGGGAAACCTTTTCTGCAGATTCTAATACCCTCCAGTACACCGTTGCACCTAAGCTGGTGGATGACCAGGAAGTTCTCCATCAAACCTGGGACAATTAGAGTTATTAGTGACCTGAATTAATATGGACATTAAAAATAATAAGAAAACAATAACAACAATCATATATACCTGGAGTCTTAGACTCATTGGGAATCAGGCAACGCACAAAGTGAGGATGAGTGCTCCTCAAATTAGTCATCAGCTTGCCCAAATTCTCCTGTAACAGTTAATGTAATTACTTTGACTTAGGGGAAAGGGAAGAAAGGTCATTGTAATGTACTATATTTGAATTCACACCCTGAACTGTGAGGACACAGTCTGCATAGAACCACCCTTCTTCTTGCCTCCCTTGCCTCCTTTGGGCTCTGTTTTAGTAAAAGTAAAACACAATATATTGTTATTTACCGTCATTGAGAATGACAAACTAAATTGATAGCATTTGTGCCTTCACCTTCAACAGCCGGGGGATACAGAACAGGCATAAGTTTGACTGAAGATTTCTGGTACAGCTGGATAACAGACTCGTTCAGGGGGTCCTTGTTCTTGTCCAGCCAGCCAGTAATGTTGTAGTCCACAGTTCCAGCATAGTGCACCAGGGAGAAGTGGGCCTCAGCCTTGCCCTTGGCTGGTTTAGGCTTCTCAAACGCCTTGTTCTTGCCAAGATGTTGATCATACAGCTTGTTCTTAAAGGTTGTATCTGAGGCTTTGGGGAACATGCACTCCTCTTCAAGGATGGCAAAGATGCCCATGGGCTGGTTGATAAACAAGACACGTTTTGAAATGGAAGGACCTACTTACAGTTCATTGAAATCCCAGGGCTTACCTTTTCAATCAGCTCAATGCAGGCAGCCAAGTCCATGCCGAAATCAATGAACTCCCAGACAATACCCTCCTTCTTGTACTCCTCTTGCTCCAGGACGAACATGGTGTGGTTAAAGAACTGTTGCAGTTTCTCATTGGTGAAGTTAATGCACAGCTGCTCCAAGGTGTTGAACTGTCAACAACAAATATTACATATGAACATCCAGGCTTGAGTTACATTTTGTTAAATCAAAAATGAATAAAGATTACATCAAAGATTTCAAAGCCGGCAATGTCCAAGACACCAATGAAATAGTTTCTCTGTTGCTTGGTGTCCAACATCTGGTTGATGCGGATGACCATCCACAAGAACATCCTTTCATAGATGGACTTGGCCAGGGCAGGTACAGAATTCATCACCTAAAAGAACTTGGTGTTAGTAAACTTTTATTCACAGCAGGGCTATGGTGATTACTCCTGATATATTAACTTTACCTGTGGCACTGTCTGTCCCTTGGTGACAAACTCATTTCCGACCTTGACTCTGGGGTAGCACAACGCCTTAAGCATTTCCGCAGAGTTCAGACCCAGCAGGTAAGCAACTTTGTCAGCATCTGTAAAGACCATGAGGTGTGTCTATGAAACAAGGCATATACATAATGTACATTTTCCATCTCTCATGGATGCCCCATGAGAGATGGAAAATGTACATTATGTATACAGTACGTTTACTGCATGAAATACTATCTGCAAATAATAATTGTATGCCTTTTAACACTTTTGACCGAAAATGTGACAGGAAATGTTGTACTCATCATCATTGAGTTCAGACTCAACTAGTAATATGCAGCATTTTGGAAACTGTTTATGAAATAATGATACAATAAAAAAGGATAAGGTTAGGGACATTTCTCTTACCCTCAGTGCCATCTGGTTCAGCCTGCTCCTCACGCTGCTTTTGCTTGAACTTCATGTTTCCGTGGTGGAGGACAGCACCTGTCGTTTTGTAGATGCTCACCTTGTCCTCAGCGGTGAAGCCCAGGATGTCAATGGCATTCTAGTTGGATATATGTTTCCATAAATATTTTTCAACTTTCAAATGTTTTAAAAATGTTCTATGATTCCTGAGTGAATTACGTCAGTTGCATCCAGCTCCTCTTTGTCATCAATGCTAGCAACAGTAATTTGACCCATGCTGCACATGGGGAAGTCGTATGGGTTGGATGTAATGAGACACATTTCTGAAAAGTAGACCATATGACTCTGAGCTCAACAAGAGAATACGAGATTTGTTTGTTTCATTATCTGCATACCAATGATCTCAGGCTTGTGGTTGGTCATCATCTGGAAGAAGATGTGGTAGCCTCTCTCCTGTTCAAGCTGGTATGTTACTCTAGACTTCTCCAGCAGATCTGTGAATGAAAGAAATAGTATAGTTCAAAAAACATGTTTTTGTCTTAATTCTATTGCTCTCACTGAAAAATCCAACTTACAAGTTTCAATATCAGCACTAGCCAGTTTACCAGTTGTGCCGAAATGAATTCTGATGAATTTACCCTAAAGTGGATGAAAGTCATTGTATTCTTATATATCCATATACATTTTTATATCAACAGAAATACAGAAATAATACAAGACTTACAAAACGAGAGGAGTTGTCGTTTCTCACAGTCTTGGCATTACCATAAGCCTCCAGAAGTGGGTTGGCTGCAATAATCTGATCCTCCAGGGAACCCTGCAGAGGAAATGACTGTCCTATTTGTATCTTTGACGTGTAGAATGTTTTCTATTCAACAGTAACTGAATAAAAACCAACCTGTATCTTTGATGACTGTTTTTTCTCACCACCACCAACAGAGATTGTGGCAAAGTACTGAATGACACGCTTGGTGTTCACAGTCTTTCCAGCACCAGATTCTCCGCTGTGGATGAAAATAGACTTGTAAAACCAATGACCAATCTATGGAACTATTCAAGAATAATTGATGACTTACGTGATCAAGACAGACTGGTTCTCCCTATCTATAAAAATATACAATTACATTGCATCAAAACCTATCATTATATTTCATGTTTTTAATGTCAATCCTACTCACCACAAAGCATGAACTGAAAAGCGTTGTCAGAGACGGAGAAGATGTGGGGTGGAGCCTCCATACGCTTCTTGCCTCTGTAGGCATTGACGACTTCCATGTCGTACACTGGCAGCCACTTGTAGGGGTTGACAGTCGCACAGAACAGCCCAGAGTAGGTCTGAAGATATAATCACATAAACATGAATTTGACTGTTCTTAATACAGTGTTCACAAATGTGAAATAAATGTCTTACGTAGATCATCCATGCTGCATAACGCTCTTTGAGGTTATAAAGCACAGAGGCTTCATTAAGGTGGGTCATCATGGCCATGTCCTCAATTTTGTCGTACTTGGGAGGGTTCATGGGACAGACGTCCTCTTCTTTAACTGTTCTCTCCTATAACAGAACATAAGCAAAGCATTTTTTAGCGTGTTGTTAACTCTTTTACATGGTTTTAACTAACCTCCTGAGTGTCCAACACAGTGACTGTGACTTTGTTACCGTCCTTCTTGATGATTTTAGCCTTGAGGTACAGCTCTTTGACATCAGCCACGTAGCAGGCGCTCTTGGCATCAAAGGGAGCACTTTGAGCCTCAATCCTCTCCTTCTCTGGTTTACGAAGGTAGACGGCCGCCTTGCCGTAAATCTGCATCTCCGCGTCCGTACTCATGGTGGCGGTTGTTTTCTGCTTGAATAAAAAGAAGAACACAAGATATTGACAGCAAATATTAAAATCTACAAGTAAGTAAGTATTCTTTATTTGTATATCACTTTTCACAGACCAGAATCACAAAGCTTTTTGCAACTGTTGTGGGTATTTGTCCTCACTCCACACAGAGATGAGAGTGGAGTCGGTGCTGGTCCTGTCGGAAACTCCCGAACCCAGTTGTGGACATCAGTAGAAAGGGATGCCGTCTGCCTAAAGAAGAAGTCTGATCGAGCCATGATGGTTGGTGCGACTCATGAGGCAGCTGTCGATTACCGGCAGGCCAAGCAGACCGCGGCCCGGGGCTGTTGCAGAGGCAAAAACCCGGGACTTTGAGTAGTTTGGAGAGTCCATAGAGCATGACTATTGGTCGGCCTCGAAGAGATTCTAAGTAGTTATTTGCCAACACCGTGTTCGGTGCGGGTGGAGAGCTGCTGACATTGATTGGGGATATTGTTGGGCGGTGGAAGGATTACTTGGACAGGCTTCGGGAGTGGATAAGATCCTTCCTGACTATCTAAAGTCTCTGGATGTTGTAGGGCTGTCTTGACTAACACGTCTCTGCAACATAGCGTGGCGCTTGGGGGCGGTGCCATTGGAGTGGCCGACCGGGGTGATGGTCACCACCACAGGGGGACCGGAGGGTGTGTCCAATTATCGTGGGATCACACTCTTCAGCCTCCCTGGGAAGATCTACTCCAAGGTACTGGAGAGGAGACTGCAACCAAAGTATGGTTTTTGTTCCCCCCGCAGAAAATTCTGATTCTGGTTTTCAGAGCTTTGCATGGCCAGGGCCTATCTTGAGGGGGAGGATGAGGAGCTCAGTCACATGGAAGGAGC
Organism: Knipowitschia caucasica; assembly: GCA_964034765.1. Classification (NCBI taxonomy): domain Eukaryota; kingdom Metazoa; phylum Chordata; class Actinopteri; order Gobiiformes; family Gobiidae; genus Knipowitschia; species Knipowitschia caucasica. The sequence goes on from OZ035841.1 coordinate 30,213,285, forward strand.
TTGGAGTAGAGTAGCTGCATCTCAACATCGAGAAGAACCAGTTGAGGTGGTAACAGATGCCCGAACCACCTAAGAGCCCATAGAAGGAGGCATCTAAGGCATCATCCTTAGTCAATTCCATATGCGCTACAGTTTAAAAAAAGTTAATTTAATAACTTTTATTAAATTAATAACTTTATTTAATAATAAGATATAATTACCGGATATCTTTTCTGCAGTGAAACTCTGAAATGTGCCTGAAATGTGCGTTAGTGTTTGAGGCAAGTATGTATTTGTATTGGGAGTAATAGGATTGTTGTTCCCTATTAAATAAATGTTTTCTTTAACTTAGCACATAACCCAGTAGCTTGGCCACACACAGACAGATGTTCCATGCTTTTACAGATAGATGAAAGTAAGTTCACAAATAAGATAAGATAAAGTCTTCATTTGTTCCACAGTGGGGATATTTCAATGGCAGACATCAAACAGGATCGATTATTTAAGCTAATAGGTTATTAAATTAAATGCAACCAATCTCCATAGCTATAATCGCACTTGGTTCATGAATAAGTACACCAGTGAGTACACACTGCAGTGAGCAGCATCATGAATGTATTTACAAATGTTTATAATAAACTTAGGGTTAGGGAACTTTTATATTGATTTAGCATAGTGGAATAAACAATCCTGTATTTATTAGATCCTCCTGGAACAAAATATCCAAAGATTTTGTGATATTTTGTACCACATTTTGTATTCTTATTTTTACTGCACTTTTAAGCCAAATTTGCATGAATGTTTAGCCATGGTTTTATTAACACTAAGCAAAGGAATATGTGAGAAAACTTTGAAGCTGAATACAGGTCTGATTTAGGTCAGTCTGTCAAACCAAACCTAAGAAACCTGAGTCCTAATAATTGACAAATAGATGTGCAACACTACAAACAGTTAATCTGAAATAGCTTTTTACAACTGAAAAACAGTTTGGAGCTGATTTTGCATGAGCTGACTCGCATCCAGTGGGAAACTCCAGTCCTACAACAGTATTTCCCAATTGTTATGAGTTGTGGCACATTTTCAGTAAAAACAATAACATGGCACACAACAGCTGAAACTGATGCAAAAATGCAATTCTTCTGTTCACACTGGAAAGTCTTTCTTATCAAAGTGTTTTATATCAATAATCAAAAAAGCACAGGAAAGTCTGTCTAATCTTCTTAATTATTTTTGTTTTACATTATTTTGAACAATTAGGGGATATTGGAGTATATCCAAAGGCACACCAAGCAACATCTCAAGGCACACTAAGGCCAAACTTTAAAAGGATGATTCCAACTTTCAGACCCTGGCTTTGCTTGGCCAGGGTTCTCTTATGTCAGGGATCTGATCCAGCCTTGCACCCCTGCTCTTGCCCTGAGGGCTGTGTATCAGAATCTCCGGATGGTTCTGCACACTTGTTTTGTAATCGTAGAAATTCTGACTCATATTAACCCATAGACGAAAAATTCTGATTTCAGAGCTTTGCGTGGCCAGGGCCTGTCTTACATCAGTGATCTGATTCACCCTCACACTGTTGCTCTGGTTTTGAGGTCTGAATCTCCATATGGTTCCACACACTCATTTCTGGACCTGGAATGCTTTCCAGCTGTAACTCCCATTTGGAACAGTCTTCCCCACTCTCTGGGTTTAATAACATCTTAAGATATTTCTGTTTGCACCGGCTTTTCTTGGGGCTTCTATAATTGTCACCAAGAGCGTTGCTTGCGCAGAAAAATGGAAAATAAATTCTTGCATTTTGCATCCTGCTAGAGTGTCACCTTCAAAATGTGTATGTAATTTTTAAACTTAAGTGGATGTAATTGTGAAGCGATTAGTGACCCTGGTCTGTGAAATGTACTATATAAACAAAGTTGTTTACTTACTTACTCACTTAGAGTCATACATTCAATTTAAGGACAGGGAAGTAATCTTACCTCACCCTTGGCTGTGCTGAGATGATGTAATGTTCCTAATTTCTGTAAGAGTATTAAAGCAAATTTAAAAAGATTTTCTTTCTTTTTTTACACACAATTAATTAACACTAAATATTCTCATGCAAACAGGAACTCTTACCAGCTGTCCCAAGTGGCTGACAGTAACTGCATGGCTCTGATCTCTCTTTATATCTATTCAGCATTGCTGACACGCCTCAAGTTAAAACGGGACTCCTATCAAATTAGGTATGTATCATAGGTATGTATCAGAGTTGATGAGATGTAATCTGACCAATTACGAAAAAGATATGTTAAAAGTGATTCAGCAACTACGTTTTTCTTTCTTTTATTTTTTTTATTTTTTTATTTGTTGAACACAATTTTTTGTTGGCAGCTTTTGAACTGAGTTCTCAAGTTTCATCTTAGTTTTATGAGTGGATATGGTTTTCCATGAATATGATGACCCAGGCTATTTCTGGGTATTTCCTGCCAGATGACAGCATGGTTCACAGTCAATATACAACATATATAGATGTTGAAAAGATTTAAGTCTATAAAATAACATTTTTTGTAATCTTTTGCATATGTAGGCTTATGGAAGAGGAAGGTGAGAGGTTGTAGCTCAATATACAGATATAAAAGAAATGATTAAAGATAAAATGTGGTTTTCAATAGTATTCAGCCCTCACAAGTTCATATAATGTTATATGAGGCTTTTTATTCAATTATGTCTTCGCCTTTTGGGGTTGGTTTTCTAAAACTTTCATTGAACATAGGGGTATTTTGATCAAGGGTTTGTGAGTGTGAAAGTGATTACATTACATTTGAGCAAACTGATGTATTATGCACATGTATTTTAAAACCCAGGGAAGTACAGCAGCTATTATACGTTGCACATTCAATGTAGCACCTGCAGGGTTAAATATAACGCCTGGAGTAGAGGTCTATCATTATAAGTTTCCAAAGGAAGATGCTGATTTTACAGGATATTGCTTTTATTTTAAAGATATTTTAAAGAATAAAATAGATATTTTGAAAATATGTCAGGTGGATTTTATGGTTGTATTACAGGTCAGCCCTATTGGATCAAATCCTGGAATTTAATTGCCCACTTAATAAATATGTGACTTATACAGAGACAGTTTTCATGCCAAAACAAGGGGGAGTAGCGATTGGCGGTCCATCCATCTCCCAAATCCATTTGGTCAGAGCTGCACTCACTCACTGATCACTGATGCTCCTGCAGGGGGTGCCCACAGGAGGATGGCTGCTCTGTCGGTGAGAGCATACCCTTGATTTTTCAAGCAGGGGCTTTGGGCAAAGTGTAAGTAAGTAAGTAAGTAGAGAGTAAGTAAGTCAAGAGGATCTGCTGCAGTTCAAACCGAGCATCAGAATGGGGAAGAGAGGTGATTTAAGTGAGTTTGAACATGGCATGGTTGTTGCACGGTGGCTGAGTGGATAGCACTCTCGCCTCTCGGCAAGAAGGTCCTGGGTTCGAACCCCGGTTGGACCAGGGCCTTTCTGGGTGGAGTTTGCATGTTCTCCCCGTGTCTGCGTAGGTTTCCTCCAGGTGCTCCGGTTTCCCCTGCCACTAAAAATATGTACAATAGGTCTGGCATGTGCCTCCTGTACTGGCACCCCCACTCCCAAAAAAACAATTGTAAACCGCTTTGAGACTCTGATGTGCAGTGAAAAGGCGGTATATAAATAAAGATTACTTACTCACTTACTTACTCTAGGGTTTACAGAGTGGTTTTCCAGTGAGTGGCAGTTTGGTGGGTGAAGATGCCTTGTTGATGCCAGAGGCCAAAGGTGAATGGCCAAACTGGTTTGAGCTGATAGAAAGGCAACAGTTACTCAAATAAGCACTTGTTACAACCAAGGGATGCACAGAACACGTTAAACCTTGAGGCAGATGGGCTACAGCAGCAGAAGACCACACTGGGTGCCACTCCTGTCAGCTAAAAACAGAAAACTGAGGCAACAATTCGCACAGGCTCACTGATCAATTGGACAATAGAAGATTGGAAAAAGTTGCCTGGTGTGATGAGTCTCGATTTCTGCTGCGACATTCGGATTGTGGGGTCAGAATTTGGAGTCATCAACATGAAAGCATGGATCCATCCTGCCTTGTATAAACGGTTCAGGCTGGTGGTGGGGGTGGAATGGTGTGGGGGATATTTTCTTGGCACTCATTGAGTCCCTTAGTACCAAATGAGCATTGTTGCCCCGCCACAGCCCACCTGAGTATTGTTGCTGACCATGTCCATCACTTTATTACCACAGTGTACCCATATTCAGATGGCTATTTCCAGCAGGATAAAACACTTTGTCATAAAGCTCAAATCATCACAGACTGTAGTTCACTGTACTGTAATGGCCTCCACAGTCACCAGATCTCAATCCAGAGAAACTTTGGGATGTGGTGGAACAGAAGATTGGCATCACGGATGTGCAGCCGACAAATCTTAAGAAACTGCATGTTGCTATCAAATATGGACCAAACTCTCTGAGGAATATGTCCAGTACCTTGTTGAATCTATGCCACAAAGGATTAAGATTTTTGCAAGCAAAAGGGGGTCCAGCCCGATACTGGCAAGCTGTACCTAATAAAGTATTTGTTCACAAAGCTGCACCAAAAGTTTATTTTATTATTGAATAGTACTTCTGCATTGGTGAATACTTTAACAGCACTTGTTTACAGTCACGAAATAATGAGAACTCAGGCTGGAATTAAATGTTCACAAGCACTGTGTCCCCCATTGTCAGTCCTGGTTTAGCTCTTGTTTTGGCTATTTATGAGTATTTTCAGTTGTCTTGCTCAGACCGGTTGTGTCTTCATTACCACTTTGCGTGTGGCTGGCAGAAAAGTTCAGCAATGTCCATCTTCTGCGTCAGGTTGCTGCAACACCGTCTCCGCCGCACAGTCTGTGCGTGCTGCGACGCACATGCAATTCCTTGCTTGAACGAACGTCACCATTGACTTTGCATTGAAAGTCGCCGCAACGCATGATCCGGTCTGAACGCCCCATAAGGTTAACTGAAGCTCTAGTTTCCCCAACCACTAATAACATGTACAATAGTTCAGGGTGAATGAGTGTGTGTTTGTGAGTTTAAACAATAAATAAATAAAATAAATAAATAAACCTGACATTGTGGTAGAAAAGGGCAGAGGTGGTGGATGTGGCAATTCCAAGAGATGGTAACATCAGAGAAAATGGGCACAAAAAGCTTGAGAAATAACAAGGGCCCATAGAGGAGCTGGAGAGGGCCTATAGTTTCCCACCCCTGACTTGGACAGTAACCTGCCTAATAAGTACTTCAACTGTAGCCTTATAATTTGTTTTTCTTTTTTTGAGAGACTTGGAGATTGTTTTGAGTGGCAGGCTCAATGCGAATGATGATTATCATACCTCTGTTTCAAGCAAGGCCGTACTGGATTACATAGTAGCACCCTATGATAGTAAATGGAGACCCAGAATGTTTGAAACTTCCTCAGGCTGGGGTTTGTGGAGGAACATTCAAAAACCCTCTGTGCAGAGTGTGTCTGATGTTTAAGTATGTGAATTCACATGCACAGTGACTCTGTGTATTTACAGTAGCTTTTTTCTGATGATGTCATGCTCCTGGTTGAAACATAAGCGGACTTTCAAATTTGGTTAATTTTGAGATGACACCCTCATCACACCTCTGTGAATTCTTTCCACTTACTGGCCACCACCAACACCCTGGACCACAGGTGGGAACCCCTCCTATTGGTAGATCTATAGTTGTAATTAAAATACCGTTGCAGCTCATTCTCCCCCTGCCCTGTGTTCTTCTTTCCCGAGGAACTTTGTTACTTGCACCTGTGGAGCTGCACACCTGCAATAAAAAAACCATTAGACTACATTCAAAAGATTGTTCCATCACATCAAGTGTGTCCTCGGTGTATTCAGTTCTCTGTCATCTTCACCTACAATAATCCATCTACTACATCTACCTCCAAGAAACTAATCCACCATCTACTTTAAATAACATTCTGTAACTTACATTGTTCGGGCATAAATGAGATTAAACATTCATTCAGCAAGTGACATTCCATAATGCTCTGATTGAATGTTATTGCAACCATGTATAGAAATAAATACATAAATAAGTATGACGGTGTGTGCCTTGACCTGTGATATTTTCAAGTTCAGTGATGTTAAGTGACAATTCATTACAATGTGTCTTGCTTGGTTAAGCACAAAGACATTAAGGTAGTTTCCCTAAGGTACTTTCACTGCATGTTCACTAACAAAGGCCAATTAATTATATTTGTAAAAAAAATAGAAAAAAAGGTATATTTGAAAAGCAAACTCACTTTTTCATTGTTTATTATAATAACACACACACATATAAATAACGTAAAAAAATATATTATATATATATATGTATATACAGAACTAAAAGTAGAGAGTAGTTCTGTGCGCGTTACAGCGGCGTAATTCCCTGTGTGGTCACAGCTGCTGGAGGTGGGAACCGTTGTCCAGAGCGGCCGCAGCTGCCCCAGGTCAGAACAGTGCAGCCACGGATGCTGAATCCCGATCCAAGGCAAGGCAAGTTTATTTATATAGCACAGTTCATACACAAGGCCATTCAAAGTGCTGATACACAAGGCAATATAAGTGTATATATACATTATATATATATATATATATATATATATATATATATATATATATATATATATATATATATATATAATATTAGGGCTGTCATAATTATTGAGTTTTTTTGACACGTGCCAAATGACGCACCCATGTTTGCGGCAACATGCATGTGTAAGATGGCAAAGGTGCACTTCCTTCAGCTAAACTTAGACAAAACTGAAATGATTGTCTTTGGTCCCCAGAAACAAAGAGAGAGCATCATTTGTCACCTACAGTCTCTCTCCCTAAGACCTTCAAACAAGGTCAGAAATCTAGGGGTAATACTGGACTCAGACTTAACTCCACTTTGCCTGAAGCCCCCGCTGAAAGATCAAAGCTCCTGTGGACTCACCACCTGCAGGAGGATCAGTGAGGGGCTGGTGCTCAGTGAATCGGGTGGCATCTCTGATTGCTATTGATAAAATATGGCATATTTGTGCCGATAGTTCGATATGCGATTAATTACGCTTAATTAATTTGTAAGCTGTAATTAACTCGATCTTTAATTTTTTTTTTGTATCGTTTTTTAATCAATTGACAGCCCTATTAGATATATATGGAGGAGTGGTAACGTCAGATCCCTGGAACAACCTAGGAAATCTCGGTCCAGAAATGTGTAGTGCTAGGAACAGCAAAGATACTGCACAGAACCCTCAAGCTCCCAGGCCTCTGGTAGAGGACCCGAGCTTAGAGAGGGATAACCGCCCGCGGAGGGCCAAAGGTGTGTTTAAATGTATATATATATATATATATATGGGTGAGTGTGTGTGTGTCCCAGACTACTTCAGTTTAGCAAGGCAGAGGGCCACATAAAAGGACTCAGAGGGCCATTTAGATTCCTGCCAAGAATGGTGGAAATTAAAGAATGTCAAGGACATGTTTTATACACTATGTGTTTTTACAAATAGAACATTACCAAAAGCTGCATTGTTACATTGTAACAGTTGGCCAGATAGCAGCATGTCATCATTATACTTTGGACACTCTTCTATCAAGCCGAGCATCAACATCTGGAGATAGGTCTCAGGGCACTGCAGCACACCAACCACTGCTCCTGACCGTTAAATAATTGTAATTTAACTGGAAAATACTTGATTCATTAAATGTATCGTTAAGGGCTGATTATCAGTTGTTGGCCAACATATGTTTCTCATTCCAATTTTTTCTCCTATTTTTGATATAGGCAGCAACATAGCGCCCTCAGTAAACTCACTTGTTACTTCAAGGAGAGGAATGGGGACCTGTGGCATAACTGTCTTTGCTTGGTAAGCAAAAGTTAAACCTGGGACCCATTCCTTTTATGGCGGGTGTCAAACAACTGGTGCTTGCAACACGAGAAGGTCCTTACAGCACATCTTGTTTCAGGTCAACTGATAGAAGATTTACATAATCAAATGTCATTACATTTTGTGTAATGACAAATACATTAATTCATTGTATTATATTATTATAGTAATTCAAAAATACTACCCACCAAAATTCAAATAGCTCCCTTCAAATCCCTAATATTTTTAAACTGTTGTGTCTAAAGAAGTATTTTTACTTATACTCATCTGTACTCTAAATATATTGATTATCATTGTGTGTTCAAATGTGCATATGGGCTTTTCAAATTTGTATTATTACAATGAAATTGATTATAGAGTGCAGATCAGTTTAATGTCAAGTATGTAAGTATAGATGTGGCAAATAGCTAGGCTCTTCACATTCAGGACATTAATACGGGCACTGCACATAGTTTCAAGTCCATGTATGGATCTGGGCTGATCACACCAGTGCACATGTTAATGCCAGTCTTTTTCTGGCTGATGACCAAAGAGGTGTCAAAATGCAGTGTGTGCAATGATCGTTTTCCAACAGATTTGTCATTATACAGACATTGACCAAAATGACAAAAAAAACAATTAAAGCCTATGGCGATTTTTGCATCAATCAAGAAATGACATGCGACTGAGAGTTAGAGGCTACCCTTGCTTCAGCTTGTTAACCTGGGACTCTGTGCTGTCGGCACACTTCACCTTGAGCTGCAGCTTATCAACCAAATCCTGGAGCCTGGTGATGTTCTTCTTGTCCTCTTCTGTCATGAGCGGAACAGCGAGGCAATGGTTATTGTTTAGAAACAAGGAAGGACATATAAATGTTAACATCTGTATGTGATTCACACGTCTAGTAGGTGAGCTGTTTCTCTCCTCTCATGTTTGTGGACACCTATACCAACGAATGCTCCTCCATATCATGTTGAGAAATGAAGTTTAAAAACTTTTCTGTTTGATTTGTATTCTAGTCTTAGCAAAGACTTAAGTTTCTGGAGCTGCTTTTGTCCTCAAAGGCTAGATTCAGAACAAAGACCAAAGTGATGTCACTCTTCGCTTTCTTCTCAGAATGTCCTGCTTCTTAAAGAGTGTCATTGACCACACTCTGGAACCAGATCATCCTCAAGCTTCTTTCAGTGTTTAATAATGTTCTGTAAAATTAAATATAATTATAGTAACTGAAATTCCAGTTTCAATATGGAAATTTTGTTCTCTGAAATACAGAGATCAATTTTAAATGTAAGTGTTTAGCAATATCAGTGTCAATAATTATGCATTTGGTTTTAAAAGATGTCGTTCGTCATTCTGCTATTGTTGCAAACACATACAGGGAGGATTGAATCGAAATTAGAAGGAAAAACAAGAACAACATGTGACAGATAGAACATATGGTGTCACTTCTGTACGGTATGCATTGCTAAAATCTGTGGCTATTATAACTATCATGACATAAAGGGGCCACTATGCTTGGCTGAAGTGGTGGTGTTAGAATGATTATGTACTTTTCATGGTGGCTGTAGGGAAGAAATGCTTACATACAATGTGATAAAATGGTCCAACTCTGCCCATTTTTTTTAATTCAAAAGTATGCATTTAGTCAGGCCGGAGTTGAACTTACCACTAACTGGAACACTTCTTCAGCTACTCCCCAAGGGCCTTGCATACTCCTTATATTCTGTGTTGGGTGCTTACAAAGCAGAATTAGATGCCAAATATGGGTTGTGAGATACCCGAGTACATTAGCAAGAGGAATGTCTGGCCTCTTCTAAATTTAGAGAATGCGTTGTAATTTTCAAATGACATAACTTGTATTTATAATTAATGTGACTTTGTTATAGGCTTATCTAACAGAGTAAAGTTCCATTATAATGAAACTGAACTGAACCGACCAAATGTAAATCTTATCTTTTTGATTGATAAAGACCAAACACCAGTTACACATGTTTAGGGCTGGGGAAAAGTATGGAATTAAACTATTTATTTGATTTTCATTTTAAATGTGACATGGGATTTTTCTAGACAATGGAAAACTGAAAAGGTGCTCATGGCATTTAGCTTGATTAATGAAATAAAATAAGCAATTGGTTCTGCACAGTAATAAGTCATTGACTTTCTTGTAGCATATTGGCCAAAGATTAGGCCAATAGGCTACAAGCTCTATGTCAAGGTCAACTTTATTTATATAGCACATTTACAATACCAGCTGCCCAAAGTACTTCACAGGCACGAATGAAAAAAATAAAATAAAACTGCATAAAATACATACACATACATGTAAAAGTAAAGTGGTAAAGCTCAATTGGTGTTAAAAGCCAGAGCGTAAAAATGTGTCTTTAAACTAGACTTAAAAACTTCCAATGAAGAACCTGCTCTGATGAACAGATGATCCACAGTTTGGGGGCAGCAACAGAAAAGGCTCTATCAACCTCAGTGAGACTCCTGTACATATTCTCTGCTTTTGACACACAGGGCTTTATGAACACGGGATATATGCCAAAGTTTTCAATAGATTCATTTGCTACGATGCACAAGTGTGGAGCGGCACCTGTGAGGGGACCGTATGTCGGTTCCCAGAAGACAGAGAAGAGTCTTGGACACATCTCTCTCTCTACACGAGCTGGACACCCACAGAAACAGCTTCTCAATGCACTAAAATAATTGCAGATGATACTGGGGAAAGTGGGAAATTAGAATACCATTCTAACGAGATATTTGTTTTTTGTTTTTTTACAGAATGTGGGAATGCTTAAGTAATGAATCATAGACATTCTGATAGATTTGCTGACATCAAGTTATTTGGAGCTCTCATGTACAGTTTGGTTCATTTGTGGAGATATGAAAGCACCAAATAACGCCGGTCCACTCCCAGATCAGTGTCATCAAAATATAAATATAAATACACACAAACCACTGTGTGTGAATATGGTTTGAATGGTTTTCAAGAGTTGGTGCTCATTTGTCAACACTTGTTTTATGGCTAGATTTAATGACACACACATACAGTATATACATATTTGTATTTCAATATGTCCATTCCTGGCAAGCCTGCCATAAAAGTGTAGGCCCACACTTTCTCGTTGTAATGGGATAGCATAAGAAGCTATGTCTTGCATGGGGTGTGTGCTGCCCACATGCTCGTGAAACAAGACTGAAGACTCCTGACAGGCATATTAGTGCTTACTTGAAATTCAAAGACTTCCCTTTGCAAAATGCTAAGCAGTTATCACTACAACAAGAATCCTCCATCAACAACATGTAAATAAAATATATCATAAGTTTGTTAGACCCGCCTGTGCGTTTTTGGTTTTAAGTGAAAGTTAAAAAAAAGTTGAAGTCAAACTTGAGCTTGGCCATGCCTTTCTCTAGTAAGTTCCACCACCATCGATGAGTGAGTCAGCTTGGGTTTGAGATTATCGATGACAAAAAAACAACGTCTGCGATATAACTAACTTAACATCATTCATGTTAACTGGGTAGTCAAATACTCAATTTGTTTGTGCACTTACCATATGGAAAAACAATTTGCAATCACGAGAATAAAAGATGGATTAATCTTGACACAACATGACTTAATGTGTTGGTAGAAAATGTCTTGCATGAGTCATGAAAGTTTAATCCTTATTGCCACACATTTTGTTGTTATTATTATTAACATTGTTTGCATGCATTGTCAGTTGGGGATAGAAAATGCTTTGGGGAAAAATTTGGTGATAAGCAAATTCTTTTTTTCCAACAAGCAACACCTTGGAAAGGAAGTAGTTATCAAATTGTTAAAGACTGAAAAAGCATTTCACTGAGGACAGCAAAGAATCATCTCTTTTTGTTTATCTATTAAAAGGAACCACAAATCAAAAATGTCCAATTTCTCTCTAGCACCGGTGAGATTATTTCCTCAATATTATCGTGTTATCCCGCAGAGAGAAAAAATGTATAACACTGGTCACTGAATGTAAGACATGGTTTTCTGGAGAGAAAACAAATATTCCTCGCTGTTTTTTGAGAAGGAACAATGACGTTTGGCCAAGAAATCTCAAAGTTTTGTCCAACTGAAACTTACATATTGTCGGTCATTTATGAGATAATCAGTTGATGAAAACCCATTAGACGTGAACAAATCCATCTAATAAAGTCAGAAAATGAAATGAGATTTGAGAAAACGGTTTAATCTCGCATAAGCTAGTTTTAGGATGATGGATGTTTTAAATACCTAAGAAGATTAAATTGTATGGAAATGACAGTCACAAAATCCCATTTGCCAATATCATTTATCTCCCACTGGCCAACTTTACTCATGTACAGAAGTAGTTTATCAAAATTGGTGAAAATTCATATTGGACATATAGTTGCGCAACACACAATACATTAGTTACATTAATGTATATATGGGGCGAGAGTAGCTCAGTTGGTAGAGCACTGGCCTTTAGGCCTGAAGGTCGTGGGTTCGAGCCCACCATAAGACCTACTTCACGACTCCCACTGATGACTGCTGTCGTTGTGTCCTTGGGCAAGACACTTAACCCCACTTTGCCTGAAGCCCCCACTGAAAGATCAAGGCTCCTGTGGACTCACCACCTGCAGGAGGATCAGTGAGGGGCTGGTGCTCTGTGTACTGGGTGCAGCTCTGACTGCCACCCCCCCGACCCAGAAATGGATTAAGGGGAAGAAAATGGATGGATGGATGGATAATGTATATACGTCCCAATCTAACGTATCTTTTACAGACCACAAGTGTAACGTTTCGGGCTAAGATAAGAGTTACTTTTATTTGTCCCACAGTGGGGATATTTCGTTGTTGCTGCGCACATACAGGACAGTAGTAAGAGCACACAGGGATCACACAATATACAAAATTAGCAGTAGCTATGTTTCTTAACTAGCATAACTGGCTGTAGATGCTGAAAATGCTTCAATACCAGTCAACAAATATATACATGTAGTAGTAATGCAGTTATATACTGTACAGTTAAATAGTGCAGGATAATAAGTAGATGAGGTAAAGTGACATTTGTATGTAAGAAGTTGTTTATATTAACAACTTCTTACAAACAAAGTTGAATTTTTACAGGTTTTATTCAGAGTCAGGATTCAGGACAGTTTAGTTCTGTGTGCGCGCTGTTCTCCGGATGTGTACCTGAATCGCATTACATTTACTAACTAAATACATCATCACGAAAAACACATAAGAGATGTGCTACAGATCACAATTGGGATAATAGTTTTGGTGTTGTAATATTACAACTCAGAGCATGTGTACTCAAATCTCAACCTCACTCAATTACAATTATTCAATTTCTGAATGTCGACACAAGAGGAGTTAGCTCGTGTATGCTAAGTTACTATTGGAAATGTGTATTCTACATCTGACCCACCCTTTAATGCCATTAGCATAGAGCGGGACCCATCTCCGGACGCTGATACTCGGCTTGTTCAGGAGTACTGGAGCTCAAGTTGCGTGTCACGATGCACCCAAAACATTGTTTCAAGTCTTTCATTCATGACAAGTTACGAGAGTTTAGGACACATGTTGAGAGGTGGGACACATGTTGAAGGACCACATTTTAAAACAATAAGATAGGACTTTATTGATCTTACACAGGAGAAATGTAATAACAATAATAATAATACATCGGTTTTATGTAGCGCTTTTCAAGAACTCAAAGACGCTTCACAAATTCATGACACACACACACGTTTAGACAGACACACGAAACTAAAAATCTAAGAGTGGGAAAGAAGGGTATAAAGTTTAAACTAAGAGTCATATGCTTGGAGGAAAAGGTGAGTTTTGAGCTGTTTTTTGAAGGAGTTTTTGAATGTACATGTCACATCTGGCATGGATAGAAACACTCAAGATTGTGCAACAAGAAAGAAATGTGCAAACATGTAAAATGCAGGATATATTATGTACAATAAAAAGTGGCAATCAAGAAAAGTTGTCAATAGTAGTGCAGGTTTTTTCAGTCCTAATGCAAGTGACTTAAAGTGACTTTTTGTACAGTCTGACAGCAGTGGGGATAAATGAGTATCATATAAACCATATTGTTTATTCTTGACGACATTGTGTATGTTCAATATGCATCAACATTTCGACCCTTCAATTACATGTACCGTAATGTCTGTCATTGTAGCACTGCTTTTGGACTATGTGTTCACAAAAGGTGCAAATAAACAAATGCACTCCCTAAATCACAGATGAGACTTCTGTTGTTGTGAGGCTTGTTTGCAAAGACCAATCCATCACAGCCATTTATTTTTCTTACAATTCTGGATGCAGGCACAGAGTATACACCAACGGGAAGCAGAAGAACAAAGATACATGAAAAACACATTTTTTTAAAAATGTGTTCTTTTTGTTTTCTTCAATGAGGCGAGCTTTGAGTGCCTGTAACAACATTGTAATGCATGCTGCTAAGGCCCTGTAAGGCTTCTTGTACTAATACTTAAACACAGGCCTGTCTTTGCCCTGACAAGCTATCTGTTGTGCCAAGGTCTCCAGGAGGGAATATGCCCGCAGTCTGATCTGAATTACAAATCAAATGCAATTATTTATTTATGACTAATGCTGAGTAATTGTGCTTCACAGTAAAAGACTCCCTGGTTGAGAAGGAGCGTGGGCTAACCTTTGAGCGTACAAAGCTCTCGCTCCACAGGCTCGGTGAGAACAGGTGCTTACAGACTGAAGGTCAGACGTGTCTCTACTGACCATTAACTTTGATGTTTATCAGCTCATCTCAATCTAACAGAACTGTGCTTTCCCACTGGACCAAACATTAGCATGTTAATCTCTAGAGGAGAACAACGACAGTAAGGCCCCGTTTAGGACTGTTGCTAAGAGACCCCCCAACCCAGATATTGAATAATAAAGGGGTTGAAAATGACATGACAGGAGCCGTTTATACGGAGGCGCTGCACAGACGTTTCCAAGCTATCAACAGAAACAACTAGGTTCCTTATGCAAATTTCACTGCGTTCATACGATGATCAAAAACGATGTAGTTCTAGCGCCCGGCCAGTAGTGGGAAGAGGAACTTTACAACACGACACATGTGAGACCCAGCTCCCCCAGCAGTATACTCACTTCTTCAACAACATTCTCCTCAAAGACGTAAAAAATGCACAAACATCATTCTGCATTTAACAGCAGCTGCGAAAATGGAAACTGAAACTAGAGCTTCACGTGGTTTCGTTTGAACAAACAAAGGAGTAGAATCCTCCTCTGAGAAGTGCTCGAAGAACACGTAGCTAGTTAGTGCACTCTGCGCCATTGTTGTTTACGTTTGTTCCCGGCTACTGCACATGTCCAAATGTATGTGCGGGGAGGTGGGGGTCAGAGCAGCACAGAATCAGCAAAATTTGCACTTTTTCCCTCACGCGGGTGTGAAAGAGCGCCCCGCTGAGCAGCGTATCTCAGCTGTCCCACTCTGCAGGCTGGATCTGAACACTTAAGGCTTAAGGTACACTTGCGCGGCGCTGGTTACATTGGACCTACGTAACCACAGTTGCTGGTACACTCGCACGTTCCCACTGCGGAGTTTTGAAGACAATGTTGTAACCCCACAACCAACCACATGATGGCGATCTCACAGGAGTTGCCTGGGAAACCAAAGCGGTTCCATTTACGCTGCTACTTTCTCCTCTTCAGAACAAAAACAATAGCGAAGCTGTTTGAGATCATTACATGTGTTTCTACTGTAGGTTTATTTGATAGTTCTATGGACTCATCGTTTCAACTCATTTAACTGTGATGTTGTGAATAAAGACACAGTTCTTGTTGGAAACATAGTTATTATTAAAGGACAACTCACCTTCAAATCCACCTTTTGTTGCTGATAAACGGTATAAATGAGGGTCCAATAGTGTTGTGTACATATATTGGTCATAATTTTGTCACTTTAGTGCAAATTAGTCGAAAAATCAATCATTTATACCTGACGTCTGCAGTGATACCTGACGTCTGCAGTGATACCTGACGTCTGCAGTGACACCTGACGTCTGCAGTGATACCTGACGTCTGTTGCCCTGCCGCCCAGTCTCGTTCACAGCCCCGTAGCGAGTTGGAGAAGGAATAGCAGAGAGTATTTTCATCGATTGTCAGGTTTGCGATTAGTTATAGCATTTAGGTAGATTTTTATTAGCATAGCTGTTTATATTATTGATAATTGTGTAGTGTTAATAGCGTTGTTGTTGAATATTGTAGTTTTAGTCACTATTGCTTTCATTGTCAAGTGTCAGGCTACGCCCATTTGGAGGAAGATTTGAACAGTAAATGTGACGTAAGCCTCGAGGAGCAGGGGTGAGAAGTTCTTTAAATTGTATTCAGCACAAACAGCAAAACAATAAGTGGTAAATATGAGACCAACATGAACTATTTACAAGTGTAGGAGAAATGCAACAGATTCAGATTCAGTTTATTTGCCATTTGCAGTAAAAAAAAACACATTGGAATACATTAGCAAAAAGTCGCCAGTGTGCACAGACAAATACAGACATAAAACAATATTAAAAGTGCAGAAATAAAACAAATAAAACAGTAAACAAATGTCACTGTGAAATCAACAGATGAGCTACGAGTGTAGATTCAAACAAAGACAGGAACAGTGCAAAAGAAACAACTGCACAGTTTATAAGTTATATGTAAGTTAGATATAAGTTATATATATCCGCGTATATCAGGCTCTGCCATGAGCCCAAACTGCTTTTCCTTCGGTTCCTTCAGAACGCAAAGCAGTCTGATCCGAATTGTCCCGTCCATGGTCCTGCAGCCGCTCCATGCTTTCCAGAAAGTAATCACACACGGACCAATCACAGTGGAGCTTCTCTGCGGCGCGGCTTGTGTAGTTAGACATTTTCGAGGGTGCGCGGCAGGCTACGTAGGCTAAATACTAAATGCTGCGTTTTCACCCCCCTGAAACACAGTCTCGTGTGAACGGGGGTTGCAACCGACATCCAACTATAGCGTTTTACTGCTGCAGCGTGTCCGTATAAACGGGGCCAAAGTGTTGACTATATACGTGAAGTTACAGATGTATTGATTCTGGGTAATTGGTGTTATAAAACTTTGATACTGTAAACAAGGATTTATTTCACAATACATGTGCTTGTCTGTTTCTTGCATTGGTGTAAACAAATACATTTAAATCATCTATCCATCCATTTACTTCAGGGACGCAGCAGTCTGAGGAGAGATGCCCAGACTTCCGTTTCCACACACACACTTCCTCCAGTGCATCTGGGAGAATCCCAAGGTTTTCCCTGGTCAGCTGAGGGACATAGTCCCTCCAACATGTCCTGGGTTTTCCCAATTAAAAATTGAGAAGAGGTTTTAAAAGTAATCATATGAACCCATCTTTCACCACCAAGATGTTTGAACTGACAAAGAAAGGAAGAGTTGGGAAACTGATATCCAAGATATGAGCTTTGGTTTGGCCCTCGAGGGAGGAGTTACCTCTGATAATAATGTAGTTTACGCAAATCCCCCTACTACTTTGTCTATGTTGTAACTTGTATAACACCATCTCTTCCTGGTGGATGCCATACATTTTTCAGTCTTGTATTGAACCATGTCAAACGATTATACAAAATTAAAACTAACCTTAAATGCATTTTAGTACTGCACTGCAGCTGTCATGTATTCCAGCCTGAGAGAGCCTGAGAATGTGGAGAATGTGCTGCCCATGGGTCACACAGCCGTGGTCGTGGCAGAACTCCCTGTGGACCACCTCCATTATTTCCCTTCTAATGAGCTGAGATGTGTCCGTCTCCCTGTGGCTCGTGTGCCCAGTGTATAGGCTGTTCAAGGTAATGGCACTACAAGACCAAGGCCCCAGGCCTACCCAGCATGCCCCAGTCATCACAGTCCAGCAGGCGGGTTACTCAGAGAGAATCAAAAACCCAACAGGTTTGAGACGGTTAAATGAACTGCCGTTTAACTGCTTACATGGAATCGTGACTTAGTAACTTGAAATGACTGAGATCTTAAAACTGGGATCCATTTCATGCAGGGTTCTCAAATCCTTTAAACAAGAACCTACAACGTAAGCACAAACACCAAAAATCATTTCCAAATGTTTAAGAGATGAAATTGTATCAGCAGGGAACTGATTCGGTCAAGTGTCTTTAAACACATACTATTTCAAAACCAAAATAAATCCAAGTTGCTCAATATCATCAATTCAGAGTAGCTGGTACATAGCAGATTTGAAGGTTTGAACAATGATACTGAATCGACATTGTGTATGCATGCCCACAGATCTCCTTCAGCATGTAGCATGTAGTCTGTGTGCGTCACAGCGCTCTATTGGAGGTGGCAGACACAGGTGTGGAGAGGCCTGGGAGGCTGCAGCAGCTTATTGGTTGACAGATGGAGCAAAAGGCGGGTGTGGGGGTACAGCTCTGAAAGACTGTGGAGGGGCCACTGGTGTGTAAAATTCATAATTATGACTTTTATGTGTATTTAAAAAGGTTTTTAAAAAGACTATGCATAATAATGACCAGTCCAGACCATTTCCAACTGTCATTGCAGAAAACAACACACAATAAGCAAGAACAACAAAACAACAACAAAGAGTCAGAGTTTGAGGCCGACTATAAATGTGGTTAAAGTCAACAGTTTGTAACGACAGCTGGGATTCCCCTGACTGACCACACCTGTTGGCTGAAGGAACAGCGCAGGCCCCTCTACTCCACACTGGAGGGGACAGAGCACTTGTGCCTGATTTAAATGTAATGAATTCATTCAAGTGTGAATAAATTCCTTTTGAAGTTTTGTTCTGAAAAGGTTTTAAAACATATGTCGTTTTATTTGTGCAGAATTTTTACAGTGAGAAAATTTATTTGTATGGCTTTTTTGTTTGTTGCTATTTAAAAAACCAAGTGGTTTGATTGCTCAATACAACTGATTACTAAATACAAAAAACATGGAAATTAATGAGATTGGTGCATGATACAGAGATATATATCCGTTGTTAGTTAGTCAGTTAGTTACTTTATTGTTTATAAAACAGGGACAATGTACAAAAACCATTAGTCTTTACAAAAAGAAGAGATGGTTTGCACCAGATTTAGCTGCAGCTACTTTCCATCTGTAGTCCCTGGGCAGGTGAACACACATAGATACACACATCACAAATATAAAAGCAAACTAACCTTACACAATAAAACAATCATATATGCATTAAGTGTTTCCCTAAAATGACATAGACAAAAATAGATACAAATTCTAATGCTATTAATGTTCATTGATGATGTCTAAAATGTGCTTTTTCAAATTAATAGTAAAAGGTTTCTGATCTACAGACAATTTCAGACTGTTCGGAAGCTCGTTCCACCGTTTAATGGCACGACATGAAAAGGCCGATTGTGCAAAAGCCGACATGATCTTTTTGGGATCACACAGTTTTTGTTTACAGTGGACCGAGTCGATCGAGACATTTGTTCAGAGCAAAGTTTGACAAAGATTTTCAAAGGAGGTGAAGCTAAATTATTTGTGATTTTGAATATGCTTCTTAGATTATTAACTGTAATTAGATTGTTCAAACTCAGCAATGTACACTTACTCAAAATATTATAATGATGATATTGAAGCGGTTTTTGTCCAGTGCCTTTAAAGCTTGATTGTACACCGACCTGAGGTGTTTGAGCGCAGTCTCATTGGCCTGAGACCAGCTGGATGAACAGTGTGTAATGTGAGGATGGCTTTGAAATAGGTGAACGCTGCATCAACTGTGAAGACTGTTCCTCATATGTCTTAAAGACGATACATTATATTTTATTGATTTACTTACATTTTTGACATGCTTTTTAAGTGACAAGGTATTGTCCAAGTAGACCCCTATATATATCTGCTTTCCTTGTGTCATTTACATGTCTATAGTGCCAGACTTTGAAAACCCATGTGTTGCCTATTATGCATGCAACAGTCATAGCAGTGAAAAAATACAGTCTTGACAGCATCATGGTTTTAAAAAGAAACCAAATTGTGATCATCAATATTAATATAGAACAAAAAAAGAGAATGGTTACGGGCAAAACAACAAGTTGAAGGTTGGGCAAATCAGCTTTTTATCAAGTTTAATACTTATAGCCCTGCTGTAAGGCTCATATTTTCCATTCATCCACAGTGTATGAATACTTATAGGCCCTTTGGCTCAATAGACCTGCCCATGTTTGATTTCTACCTCTCAAAGTGACCTTTTCCCCATGCTAATAGCAACCTGTGCAACACCATGTTACCAGGACTACAACTGTTTAACGGAAAAGGCAACAGTCTGTGGATCAAAGTTGGAGTATTTAGATTAGATTTTATGAAAGAAGATGAATTATAGGGCTACTGTGGTCAGAACAGTAATACTGTTATCAATGGATGTTAAAGTATGTCTTAAATATCATGTATTAGTTGATTTCCTGAGACTATTTACTTCTTATCTGACATGCAGCACATACAGGCCACATCGTCTGATTATGTCTGTAATGTTTGTTTTATATAGACAACAACTTGCTGTCCATATGTTATTTTGTCTGATTATTTACAACATGTATGTATAAAGTTTCAAACAAACAAGTTTATATTAGATGGCGTCCCTTTTATTCATTATTTTCAAAGACAGATAAGTGATTGCAGCGCAGGGGCCCGACTGTGAGGGGTCTTCAGACCAGATAGACACAGTGTGTTGTGATCTTTTCCAATTTAAGAATAATGAATATGTATGCAGATTGTGCTAAAATAAAGTTGATTGTGCTCAAATAAAGTTGTCTAATCCATCTGTGCACGGTTGAAAGTATTCAGAATACAGTACTGTGATTGGACCATTGACCAACAGAATACGTCACAAAACACATTTAAAGCAAGTATTCAGCGTTCTATATTGATATATGGTATTCCCCCCAAAGCAATTCCTCAGAGCAATTGTTTTATTTGCAACTGTGCCTTTTCAATTAGACCACACCATGGTGGAGGTTGGTTTAAATCTATCATAGAGTAGTTTCCCACAGCTTTCACTAAATGTCAGTGTTAATGAACAATAATAATGCATACATTTTCTATTTGAAGTTTCTTGCCTAAGGACACAACGATAGTTTGGCACTTTACAGCTGCATCCACCCTACACCCAGTGTTCCCAGACGTCTCCCATCACAGTGCTAACCAGGCCCTGTCCTGCTTAGCTTCAGAGGAATGGGTTACACATGCAGGTATGATGCATGCAAATCCGAGGCCATGGTGCTCGACCGGAAAAGGGTGCCTTGCCCTCTCCGGGTGGGTGGAGAGGTCCTTCCTCAAGTGGAGGAGTTCAAGTCTCTCAGCTGGCCTGGGAGCGCCTTGGGGTCCCCCCGGACGAGCTGGAGGAAGTGTGTGTGCTTAGACTGCTGCCCCCGCGACCCGGCAACGGATGAAGCTGAAGAAAATGGATGGATGGGTATGATGCAGGCAAGGCAAGGCAAGTTTATTTGTATAGCACAATTCATACACAAGGCAATTCAAAGTGCTGAACAAAAATAAGAAAGCATTAAAATCATAAATAATCACAGAACATTAAACAGAAAGATAAAAATATAAAATCCCTCAGTTGTATGCACAGTTAAACAGAACTGTCTTTAACCTGGTTTTAAACATTGTCAGAGAGGAGGCCTGTCTCACATCTTCAGGAAGACTGTTCCAGATTTTAGCAGCATGAATCTTAAAAGCAGCCTCCCCATGTTTAGTTCTGACTCTGGGCACTAACAGGAGTCCAGTCCCTGTGCTCCTCAGAGTCCGAGCTGGTTCATATGGGACTAACATGTCACTAATATATTTTGGTGCGAGTCCATGGAGAGATTTGTACACAAGCAGAGCTGTTTTAAAGTCTATTCTCTGAGCCACAGGAAGCCAGTGCAGAGACCTTAGAACTGGACTAATGTGGTCGTACTTCCTGGTTCTAGTCAGGACTCGAGCTGCTGCATTTTGAATGTACTGCAGCTGTTTTACAGCCTGTTTGGACAGACCTGTGAGCAGGCCATTGCAGTAGTCTAACCTACTGGAGACAAATGCATGGATAAGAATCTCCAGGTCTGCTTTAGACACTATGTTTTTGATCCTGGCAATGTTTTTTAGATGGTAAAAAGCTGCTGATGTTACTGATTTGATGTGGCTATTAACATTTAAGTCTGAGTCCAGTATTACCCCTAGATTTCTGACCTTGTTTGAAGGTTTTAGGGAGAGAGACTGTAGGTGACAGATGACGCTCTCTCTTTGTTTCTGGGGACCAAAGACAATCATTTCAGTTTTGTCTGCGTTTAGCTGAAGGAAGCTGTTTTGCATCCACTCACTGATCTGTTGGATACAGTGAAGGAGTGAGTCCACTGGTCCATGTTCTCCTGCAGTCAGTGAGACATAGATCTGAGTGTCGTCTGCATAGTTGTGATAGGACACTTTGTTTCTGCGTATTAACTGACCTAACGGCAGCATGTAGAGATTGAACAGAAGAGGTCCCATGATCGACCCCTGTGGTACTCCACAGGTCAGGGCCATATGATCTGAGACACAGTTTCCAATCTCCACAAAGTACTTCCTGTCCTCAAGGTAAGACCTAAACCAACTTAGGGCGGTGCCAGTGACGCCAACCCAGTCCTCTAGTCTCTGTAAGAGGATCTCATGGTCGACAGTGTCAAAGGCAGCACTCAGATCTAACAAGATTAAGATTGAGACTTTGCCTGCGTCAGTGTTCAGCCGGATATCGTTTGTAACCTTAACGAGAGCAGTCTCAGTGCTGTGATAGGGTCTAAAGCCGGACTGAAACATATCAAATGAGTTGTTGATTATAAGAAATCTAGTAAGCTGTAGGTAGACAACTTTCTCAAGGACTTTCCCCATAAATGGCAGATTTGAGATGGGACAATAGTTGTTAAGTACCGTAGCATCGAGACTGCTCTTTTTTAGCAGGGGCCTGATGACTGCTTTTTTGGGCCTGATGACTGCAGTTTTCAGGGCCTTTGGGAATATTCCAGAATGAAGGGACATGTTTACTATCTGTGTGAGTGAAGGTAACCGACTGCTCAGAACAGACTTCAGAAATCTAGTGGGTAGTACATCCAGGCTGCATGTGGAGGAGCTCAAACTGGAGATTATCTCTTGGACAGTTTTATCATTTACAGGTGCAAAGTGAGTTAGCTCAGAGAGCCTTTCTGGCTGTTGGATGGTCATCTGTGGATTGGAGACAATGGCGTTTTTGATGCCTTGAACCTTGTCATTGAAAAAATTAGCAAACTCATTGCATTCACGTTTGGAAGTAAGCTCTAATGGCATCTGAACAGGGGGGTTTGTTAATCTATTAACTGTTGAGAACAGAACACGCAGATTGTTGCTGCAGCCTTCAATCATTTCAGAAAAATACCTTTCTCTCGTACTACGTAGCACCCGGTTAAACTCGCACAACTTATCTTTGAAGATCTCGTAATCAACCTGGAGGTTGGACTTGCGCCACTTCCGCTCAGCCCTCCGGCACTTTCTCTTTTGTGCCCTGACCGAGTCTGCTTTAGCCCACGGCGCCTTCTGCTTATTTTTCACTATTTTAACCTTCACAGGGGCAACGGTATCCAGAACATTCAAAACACTAGAGGTGACAGAGTTAAACAGTTCATCTACAGTAGAATACGATGCATCCTCAAAGTTTTTCATTCCCATAAATAGTTCACTCGTATCTTCATTTATGCGCCTTCTTCGGACAGTTGCAGAGTCCACTGGTGGTTTTTTAGTGAAACACATGTCAAAAAAAACACAGAAATGATCCGAAAGAGCAACATCGACCACGTTTACATTTGAAATATTCACCCCCTTAGTAACTAACAGATCTAGAGTGTGCCCTCTGCTGTGGGTGGGGCCACTTACGTGCTGAGTGAGATCAAAGGATTCAAGTACAGAACTCAGCTCATTTGCATTTCTGTCATCAACATTATCCACATGAATATTAAAATCACCTATAACCAAACTATCAAAATCTGTGCATACAACTGAAAGCAACTCGGTAAAATTATCAATAAAACTGTGACATGACTGCGGTGGCTTGTATAGGACAATGAAGAGTATTGGAGGAGATTGTTTTTGTTGTATTTTAAAAGACACATATTCAAATGACGAAAACTTCACAAGAGACATTCTATGGGAGACAAAGTGGTCTCTAAAAATGGCAGCTAAGCCTCCTCCTTTTTTGTTTTCCCGTATTTCAGATTCAAACTTGAAATTTGGTGGTGATGCTTCTATTAAAACTGCATTTCCTGAATTTTGGTCAAGCCAAGTTTCAGCCATGAACATAAGATCAAGATTATGAGAACAAATAAAATTATTGATTAAAAAAGACTTGTTACAAAGAGATCTGACATTAAGCGTAGCAAGTTTCAAAATTTCAGGTTTGTGTTGGTTCATTCTTGTCATCTTTCTCCACTTGTTCATCCAGATATGTACTAGCTTAGACATTATTATTTCACATTCTTAAACATGTAATAGCAAAATTAACATTGTCAAGATCATGTTTACGGGCCCAAACGATCACACAACAGTAATTCCTTCATAAATCATGGCCACAATCATAGTGTGCGTCCTCCCATATTTGGCATTACAGACATAATGCATTCTAAGCTCTTCTAGACTATCAGTTCATTAGCTTATTTAGAGGGCATTTCCATTGTGTATAAATGGGACATTATATAATTTGGTTTAATAAATAGCTGTTGTCGCGTCCTACTTTGTTTCTTTCGTTTTTCTGATGCCGATTCCTCTTTGCATATTCAATTAGTGCTGCATTTGCGTAGCCTGCAAACAGACGCAATGGCTGACAAGATCACGCACAAACAAGCTTTAGATGCACTTTACAATGCTAATTAACTTCGGCTTTGTTTTCCCTTCCCACGTTCTATACATTGCATCCATTTAGCCCGAACTTCGCCGCACACTAATGACCCACATCAGAATGTTACCACTGTATAATTGTCAATCGAAGACTTGTTTTAAAATTCTGATTGTGATTGCGAAATTAAAACCAGAGATCAAATCGGAATATCTTATGGAGTGCGTTGTCTTGGCATGAAATCATTATGTTGACTTACACAGCCATCATTAGCTATGCATTCCCAAAGAACCCATTTTAGAAACCTACTGTGCATTTCCAACCAAGTTAGATACGTATTTAAGAATTACAATTCATGAATACATCTATATCACTCTTTAATGTCGCCTGCATGTTGCGTCACAACATTCCAAAGATCCTCTATAGTTTAGGGTTATGGTGAAGGGCATCTGAAAAATCTTCCCTGGTATCAATGGCACAAGACAAGAACACAAATATAACAAGGTTAAAAGCATTTATGTTTAATGAATATTTTCAACCTGCAGGTTAGGTTAGGTTAGGTTAGGTTAATTTATTTGTACCCGTAATTCTGAGAACTAGTCGACACATTAAAACACATTTCAAAGATAAAACATCATACATATAAAATACAAAACTTATAAGTGCTCCACATACTAACAGGATGTGCCTTTAGTACAAAAAACAACTGAAATTTAATCCACTTAAGATAAAAAACCTGTGTCAGGGGCAGTTTGATCCCGACTTATTCATAAAGGAAAGGGCAGCGGGAACAAAGCTTTTCTTAAAACGGTTCGTGTGGCTCATTGGCATCAAAAACCGACGCCCAGACGGAAGCAATCGAAACTCTGAATGCAGCATTTATAGAAATTGGCTACTATGGCATGAAGCCCATTTCCAATTATCTCTCAAATTTTAACCCAACACGTACTCACCAGATAATCCGAAAAAAAACTAATCTTGTTCATAATTGGTGTAGTTTCAGTTGTTTTAATCCAAATAGACTCATATTGCTAAGAAAAACCTCGCAGAAAAGAGTATCCAAACTTACAACCAAAAAACACTTTTATTCTTTTGACACCCACCATGCTCTTATTTTGGTTATTCACAACACCAAAATGAGTTTGACACCTCTGAACTAATCACTATCCAATGGTCAATAAATTCAGGGTATGCTACACTTTACGTTTATGAGAAAAATGTGAGCACTGTCTTTCTGATAAATCGCTCTATCCCTTTTTATCACTCAATGGAAATTCTTGAAGCCTTGAGCAGTTCTGCCTCCCCCTGATCTCTGACCTAATTACATGTCACATTTTTATACCATTTCTCTCCTGTACCACAACCCCAGTCTGACCTCTGCTCACCTGTCCGGGAGCACAGGGACCCCCAACCCATCACGGATCTGTCCCCTATACCTCCGCTCCTGTGCAGAGGGGCAGGTGTCAGGACCCTGGGGTGTGTGGATGTGACAGAGCTCCACTGCTTTTCCCACAAGGGCTGAGGGTGGGATGGGGGCATGGGGTCAAATCTCCCCAAGAGCAGCACTCAGACCCTGACCCGGGCAAATGGAAACCCTCCAGGCGCTTTCTGGGGAGTCTTCATTTCCTGCTCTGGATCTGCAAGGTTAGATGGTGGAAGAGCAAAGGTGATAAGATAGGAGTTAAAGGATACGTGTTATGCAAAAGCAATTTCAAATGTATTTTGATTTTCAGAGAATGCATATTGTTGAGTGTGATGTGATGTAAAGCAGTGTCACAAAATTCAACACAATTTATCCTTGTATTGCCCAAAATTAGTAGTTAGCTCGGAGGAATTAGCAAAAACGTTGAATTTGCCACCAAGGATCAGAAGATCAACAGTTCAAGACATGCAACAATAAAAGAAATGTTCTATATAACACTGATGCATTATTATAATCATAAGACTAAAGGTGAAAGTTGACACACAGTTCCCACCGTTTCTACATAAACCCCAGCAGGTGGTTTGCATCAGTTCTTAGGAGTTCCATGTGTCACAGGCAGGAAGATCTGCCTCCAAAAGTTGGATTGTAATTGATTAGAAAACTATGAGTGCATATCACATACTGTCACTTTGTTCAATTACTTTAAAAATAAATACTTTGTACTTTCTTATCCAGATGAAAAATTATATTATTTAAAAAGTATAGCATAATAAGTTAATATATATTATTATTATTCAAAGGATTTATGCCTACAGTGCTAAATGATCTTTACATGTCAAGAAAGAGACTGGGATAGAAAGTGTTTGGTAGTAACATGTGGCATCTACATATGTGCAGAGCCTTTTGTGACCACTGTGTTGATCTGAAACAAGAGGATTTTTCTTCTGGGAAAATGTTTTATTCAGCGAACAGAGGAGATGGAGGTCTGAGTCAGCAGGTGAGCTGGCAATCACTTTTAGTGGCTCTGAACCTTTGACAATCTCTGACCCACACGTCACTCAAAGCAGCTGTGTCCTTATTTATGCATAACTTCAGCAGCTAATAGGATTTACATGGATGAGTTGAACAAAATGTATAGAATAGCATCGCACGGTTCTGACAGAAGAGAGGGCGTCGTTCACGCAGCACCGTCACCATTGAAGAGATCGCAATTCAGCATTTGTGTGGCTGTGCGTACAACTGAGGGATTGTATGCACTCCTGTTTTAATGCGCTGTGATTTTTTAAGCACTTTGAGTTGCTACGATAGATTTTATGAGCTTTTAACCCCTTCATGCTTCTTTTTGATACAGTTTCTTTGTTTTGTTTGTTTGAGAGATTATATTTCAATCTATAGCATTTTGAGGTTTCCTGGAAATATAAGATGCAACACACATAAAATGTATTATTGTTATTATTATTATTGTGTTGCCTTGGGTATGAACTGTGCTACACAAATAAAACTGCCTTGCTTTGCTGTGTTTCACGGCTTTAAATTCAGCAACACAAGATAAATCTAAATGTATAGATGTGACTGCGCTGCGAACCAGCAAATGAGTCGAGCGAACTAACTGCATATTAGCGTCTCAAATGAAAATGATCTAATTAAGCACTTAGTGAAAGTGTTAAACTAATGAGCAATGCTAATAAGCATCCACCATATTAATTCATTCCACAAGCTTCTGCTTATTGGTATGGATGAGCCCCATTTTTGTTTAAAAGAGGGATCATTTTTCCGACTTGTGAAGCTGCAGGTGCTGTACTCTACACACTTTGTTACAACAACAACTTTGTTTCTTTATGAATCTATGGGTCCATTTCTATTCATCCCATCTATTCTTCTTGTTTAGCACATTTTTAAACAGTTTCCAAAGTGCTTCTGATACATTAACCATAAATTCACCAACACATTTGACAAATAAAATGTTAAAAATCAACATTAATGATAATGAAATTAACTATGAATGATAAATATATAAATAATGATACTCACTTTATCTAATTATCCTGCCTAATGTGTATATAACTTTAAACCCTATACAGAGATAAATAGAGATGTATTTATATATTTATATTGAAGCATTTGCAGCTAGCTAAGAAACATAGCAGCTAGTCATTTTGTGTGCTCCCTTTGTTCTCTCCACTGTGGGACAAAAAAAGGTTCTCTTATCTTCTCTTTCCGTATACACATGTACTGTTATTCACTCCCCCAGACACAGAAAAGCTTGTCACCTGATCTGCCAAAATGGCTTGCACCTCTTGACGGCTTCACCGATCACTCTGTCCTTCGGTCTTCATACCCTACTTTCCCCTTTTTTTGCTTCACACCTTTCCACTTTGTACCCTCCCATGGCCACGTCTCCATCACAGGCCCCTCACTCTCTACTCATCCATAGGCCCCATCCATCACTATCATGTAGGCAAGAACAGAAGGAGGGCAGACAACTAACCAGCCACGCAAGATGTTCAAAGATTCACAAAGGCAAAAAAAAGTCAGGTGTTGGGATCAGAAAAAAGGTTGAATAGGGAGGGTGTAGATGCCATTGAAGAGAAGAGGAGGAAGTGTACGGCCGCATGGGATTGGGGAAAGCAGTACAAAGGCGAAAGAAGGTGCATCAACTCAAGAAAGATGGTATTTCAACAAGGTATTTTCACCTAACATAAAACCAGACTGCGGTGGCAATGCTTAATGAATTTCTTATTTCTAGTTTTATTTTTTTTTCAATTGGGCAGAAATATAGCTGTGAGGATGTCCAGAATGGCACAGTGGCTGAGTGGGTAGCCTCACAGCAAGAAGGTTTGATTCCCGTGTCTGAGTGGATTTTGTCCGGGCACTCGGGTTTCCCCCACAACCCCAAACAAGCAGCCAGATAAAATGATCCAGCTTCGGTAGTCCTGAGCGAGGCGAAACTGCACTAGAATTCCTGCTTTCTGCCTCTTTAAGACAATGTCAAACCTGTGAACACACACACAAATAAACAGGATGCAGAATAAACAGTTAAAATCAGTTTGAAAAGGGGTTGGATGAAGCAGAAGTACAGTATTACTTAATTCTGCTGCTGTATTTGGCTCCAACCCCTCTCTCAAAATACACATGCACACAGTACACACACACACCACAAACTCGCTTTTCCCCACAACTATTTACAACACATCAGTCTTTTTGAAGAACAGTTTTTTTCGGCTATATGAGAAATTGACTTAAGAATGGCAATAGAAAAGTAAATGTACAGCGATTGTTAGATTCAATTATAAAGCATGTAGAAGACTACTAATATCCACTAATTATAAATACATACTAAACAATACTTTTATAGTCAATTTAGAACAATATTGAGATTTCAAATGTACACAATATACTGTACAATGAGTATAGCCAAAATGGACTTGTCTGCATTTGGACATTGTATGCCACTTTTTTTGATAAAGTGAGGCATCCCGGATATAACACTCCTATGAAGTGGTAAAACAACTTTTCTCTGTTTTCTCTTAGGAGCTTGAGGCAGCGACCTTTTTTGACTGGCCACTCTTTCTTTTTGTCAAATACGCCGTTGGGAAAGCTGGAAAAACTCCTGTGATAAAGCTGTGGTGCACCAGCGGTAGACACAGAATAATTTAAAAACCAAACTGTCTGTCCATTGGAGACATAAAAAGTCAGAGGAACGAACGGAGCGAGAGAGGGTAAGCTTTGTGAAGTGGAATCAAAGTTTGGCATTGGGTCCCAGCCTCCAACCTGCAGCGATGCCTGGAGGCCTGAGTGTAGAGCTGACAATGTCTATATCCGTCAGTCAGAACATAATGGGCTTTCCAGATCGACCCCTTAGCTGCTAAAACCTCAATACGCACCAGAGGTATTCATGCACTCTGACGAAAAATTGATCAGCAACGCAGTCCTTGATTCTCACATCTTGGCTGCACGCTTTTTTTCTCTCAGCCCATGATGCGTTGAAATAAAAACATATCAATAAGCCAAATCTATCTTGATTATATGATGAATCACAGTGTTGCTATGCTTATTAAACCCACCATATGCCTTTTGGTATGTGCCTGCCTCCTGTTTTCTGCTTTGTTTTCATCCAATCTTCTCACTGCCACAAATATAATTAATGGCGGCGAGCGAGGAAGCATGTTACTGGTTTATGGATTTTTGATGGTAATCTTCGGGATTAATTATGTGATATATGTGCCTTGTTAAGGTAATCGGGCCCGAGTAAATACAATGCATGAACTTTGATAGAAAGCTGGCAGGCGGGTGGATTTCTCTCCCCTCCCCGCTAAATCAATTTGTGCCGTGCGTCGACTCATTCCTGCATCGCTTCACGTAGCAGATAGCGTCAGGTGCACAGAGGTTGCACATTTACCAGACCAAAATGGGGTCAAATGATTGTGGTGATTAGAATGATAATGGCAAAGTAAAGGATCGGGCTTTAGCTGCATTGTAATGGACACATGCTTGGCACCTCCATTTTCCTTTAAAGTAGTGATAGAGGCTCAGAAAGAACACGTTTTTACTTTTATGCATGGTACAAATAGGACTGCAATAGTTAATATTGTCTTTGTAAATCCAGATATGAGCCGTAAGGAATGACCTGATGCTTTAATTCGCAGGGGAAACGCAAGCTTGTCTTGGCAACCATGTTAGCAAACTCTGTCCCTGTTACAGCATGAAGCTAACCCTGTCAGAGCTAATGCCCATATAAGGAAATCGGCTCCATCTACACTGTAGCTAAATCGGCTCCTTCCGCATTCAGCAAACGCCATGAGGTCGCCAGCTCTTGGGCCATCCCACTCCTAACAATCAACGTATGGTTTTAACCTTGTTTCCCAGGAGGTTTTGGGATAAATTGACAAAAACGTGGTGTGTTTGTGCAACTGGCACAGAGGTTGGCGTTTGTGCTCCACAGCAAGAATGTTCTGGGTTCAATTCCATCTCCAGACGAGGCTTTTCTGTGTGGAGTTTGCACATTCTCCCCAAGGTTCCTCCCAGTGCTCCGGTTCCCCTACCACTATAGACTAATTGAATAGGTATGAATGATTGTAATGAGTAATGAGAGGAAATGACTGGTGATGGTCAGAGGGTTCCATGGCCAGGTGCTCGCCGACTCGCTTCAGTCGGCACCGTGTGAGGAGTGAATGGAAGGTAATCCAAAAACGGTAATCCAGAAACATTGTAAAGCGCTCTCTGTGACCTTGGTCTGTGAAATGGGCTATATAAATAAAGATTACCTACTTACAAACACGCCAACCTAGGCCCATCTGACCAAATGCCCTGCTTTAACAAATCCTTAGACTGTGATGTGAAGACCATACTGTAGGTTGAGAGCTTGGATTGTGCTCGGTTGAAGAAGTTTCCAAAGGAGAGCTGCCCTCTAAACTTGTGCTATAGCATCTCATCCTGCATGTCAGCAACTGGGCCACGTTTAAACTGGTTAAGAACGCTTGTCAATCACAGTTCTATACTTAGACCACGGAATGCAAGAAACACAAGTTGCTTTTCCTGGTCTACGTAAGAGTACCCCAAAAGGTTATGTGCATTGCTATATAGGTGAAAGACTTTTGCCTATACATGTCCTGGGAAGAAACCAAAGACACACACTATATAAAGCTCCCTCCAACCACGTCCATGTGTTCACTTTGTGCACACGTGAATCCCTCCCTTCACTCGCTCCCTGTCTTTGCATTTCCTGGTTTTTTGTCTATTTCTCCCTTGGTTTTTATTTTATTTATTTCGAATAATTATGTGAACATTCTGGAGCAAATATTTTAGGACCAAAATGATCACGAAAAAGACATAATATTCAAAATGGTTCTGTATTCTATGCTTACATATGAGTTGCGTACATATTTGTGATGATACTAGTTGCTGTGACAGTGATAGCACCATTTACTCATCCAAGGTTTCAGATATGGATATTTCCAGCAGCCATCTGATTATAGTAACGCGAGTATTATAGAGGGGTGAAAGCCGGTGCCATCTGCAATAGACACGCTCGATGTATGTCACAGTTTAGATGCATTTATACTGTAAATTCAGTTTCATCAACATGTAAATTGGATTGGGGAGGGGCAGAGACCTCTTCCACATGCACAATTCACCCGTGTGCGGAGGGACTATTTGAATTATGTTTATTAAAGCCAACAGATGAGTAAACAATGATGTGTCTATCTCAGATCAGAGGGTAAGATCATAATAATTCCTGAATATCATCCTGTATAACCATTTAAATTACAATGAATAATGTGATCAGTAATTGGGGAGTTTTATTAAACTGACAATTGTATGGATATTGGAAAATCAACAAGTATTTTGAGGTGACTGTGACAATGGGCTGTACAAGAATACATGGATTTTATCATGAATACACATTGATCTTCACATTACTTACTCAGCTACAGTTTGATAGCATACAAACCATTGATTGGCCTTATCACAATAAAGTTATAATAGAAACAACATTACAGGTCAATCATGTTTTTATATTGTTTTTCAAAATCTATGGCCTACACATGTTGAGCACAGAATGTGATGGTGTGAAATGTATTTTTACCTTGTCTTTTCCTTCGGGTCCCAGTTGGCAAGTCTGATTTGAGTGCATTGGTGGCAGGGCTGCTCCCAGGGCCTCATCTGTAAGTGTAAATCACCAAAGTGCATGTGTGAAAGTCTACCCAGGACCATGCATGTCACACAGCGTTTAACTGTGTGCCTTTACAATGTCTTGTTTAAAGGTATTGACTATTTTTATATGGATATACAGTATATCAATATATATTTATACTGTACACTGGTCTCCTTTTTGTTGTCTTGATCTGCCGGCTCACTCCTCCAAGTGGAGTTGTCAAAAAAGGGTATGGGTTATCACAAGGAGGAAGCCCCCTCACCTGCTGTCTCACTGTCCGTGGGTCATGACTTTTTATGGCTTATTTTGAGTCGTCACAAATATCTGGAGCTGTGGATACTTAAAGGTGGGTGGTGTTATTACTTTTCTTTTTGCTGTTTGTACAGGTTGTCTTTTTTGTTGTTTTTAGTTGCCTGCAACTGTGTGTGCCTTCAGTTGTTTGAAAATCTAAAATAGAAAAACAAACTGCTCTCATATAACTGTATAGACTTGTATGATTATAATATAATTGTTTAGAATGGTCTCAGCTGGAGATGGCTTTTATCCATTCCAATGTCAATACCAATATTACAAGCAAGGTATAGGGACTGAAAGTTAGACTACCTGGTTACAAAATTCAGTGTTTCATGTAATTGTATTTTTTTGTAACTTCTTGTACATTCTCTGTCCATTTTCTTCTGTCTTTGGTCTGCTGGTCAGTTATTGGGACATTGCGGTGAAAACAGGCCAAGCCCAGGCACGTACACACATCGCCACACACAAAGATCTGCCAGTCCGTGCCCCAGTGGAGCTCAGGGCCATTCACGCAGCCACTGGGCGTGCTAGAGTCCCCGACATGGGCTAGCGGCGCGAGCAAAACACACGGCTAGCACCATTGTCCCATATTAATACACTATCGACCCGACCAGACATGCTTTGTCAAAGGACTGAGCCTCCACACCAGATTTTGTATCGATGTGGGGGCAGCGGAGGAAGGCGGTAATGGATACATAGCTGCTCTGGACTTTGGGGAACTAAAGGAAAAGATAGTGTGTTCTTTATTTTATCTTCAGTAATCCTGGAGCAGTAGTGTTTACAGAGACACACACAGTGACGCATTGTATATGATGTGAGAAGCATTACCACGCAATAAGGAAACAAGGGAAGTGTGTTGGGTCAGAGGCATAATAAAGCTTCTGTTGCTCTTTTTTACAGCATGTAAAGTTGCACATGTTTCCCGCAGTCAACTGTGTTCTGTCGTCAAATGAATCCGCGTAGTCAAAAACCAAATCCAAGGCAATAATAACAAATAAACACAGACAAGTGGAATAGTTCTATACAAACCTAGGCTGGGGCATGTCGCATTTTTGCTTCTAATACTCTTCATCAAACATGTTTTTTATTTTTTGCATGCTTGTACAAAAGAGCCTTGTAAGTTTCTATTTGACTTGGCTGAGTGAAAACTAGTGAAAGACCCAAACTGTTTTAAAGAGAATGGAACTACTTACATTTATTTCATAGTAACCCATAGATATTAGGTACCTCAGTTTAAAGGTGCAGTCTTTAACTTTTCTGATGGGGTCTGCTCCCTACCTGTTGCTGTGGAAATGGTCTTGCTTGGAATGCATCTTGTCTGAAACCCATTATATAACGTAAATAAATGCAACAGGTGTTTTAATGCAACTTAAGAGAATTGCGTCCAATAAGGAAAATAATAATGACAAATTGTACAACAGGGGCGACAGTTGCTCAGTTGGTAGAGCATTGGCCTTTGGGCCTGAAGGTCGTGGGTTCAAGCCCACCATAAGACCTACTTCACGACTCCCACTGATGACTGCTGTCGTTGTGTCCTTGGGCAAGACACTTAACCCCACTTTGCCTGAAGCTCCCACTGAAAGATCTCAGCTCCTGTGGACTCACCACCTGCAGGAGGATCAGTGAGGGGCTGGTGCTCTGTGACTGGGTGCAGCTCTGACTGCCACCCCCCCAACCCAGAAATGGATTAAGGGGAAGAAAATGGATGGATGGATGGATGTACAACATTCCAGGCAAAACTGCATTTAGACAGCCCAATGCAAAACTAAATGGTGCCCAACAAAACAACTTTTAGGATTAACCTGAACTTTAACCAAGCTTGCTGCCTCATTCAAGTCAATGAACAAACCTGACTTCTTTTTAATTAATCCTCCTGGTTATTCCTGGTGGCATTGCTAATTTGTTAAGTTGTGTCATGATGCCACACAAGAAAAGCTAGTCGGATAGAAAGCGTAAATAGCCACCACAACAGTTTGGTAATCGCTCCTCTTCCTTCCTCCTTGTCCTTCGAGGTTTTGGTTTGCACTTTCAGTTTGATGGATTATTCCCTCCATCTCCTCCTCCAATCGCCAGTCACTCGTTCCAGCCACAATACCGATCTGGCAAATATGGATGTGTATGTTCCTGTATTTATAGTTTCACATATGAAATGGGTGTGGGGCGCTGGGCAGGTTTTCTCAGCACTTTTCAGTCCCTTGACGCCTGGTATATCTGTAAATATCCTCAGACAGCCATGTCAGGGATTTGTGTGAAGGTGACAGTGGCGAGGAGACATCGCTGTCCAAGTGTTTCAGTCAGAGCCGGATCAGAAGTGAAAGGAAATAAATGAGAGAGATAAGGGATGCATTTTGAAGAGAACGCATATTGTCGCTATAGGATAAGAAGACGCGTGTACAAAGATATTTCATCGAGGGTATTATGATGAGGCGTTAAAGATCACCAACTTGATCTGAAACTGTGAATATGGAACGGCACATCAGCATCAAATCTAAAGCCCCATCTACACCAATAACCACTCCAAAGGATTGGTTAAATGGATTATAATGGCGTGGTGATGTATGAAATAAACAAGACCAATTGAAAATCTAAGAAAAATAAATGGGAGCGATGAAAAAACATTGACACAAAACAATAACAATCAATTGACTTTAAAAAGGTTGAGGTTTAAAGTCCATGCATTAGTCAACTGGAAGTGCAAGTCTAACATTTTGCAATGCAGGCTCAGGAGAAGACTTCGTAATAAGCAAAAATGTCCATCCCCAAAAGATGAGAAAGCCGCAGTGTTCCCCAACATTGTCTTGGTGTTCTGCGAGCGAGGATTTTTGTTTTGTCCCATTTTCGTCTTTACAACCTCTCGGTGACTTCCTCAGTGACCCATAATGTCAGATTTATCGACCTCAAGCGAAACAGGAAGAGAAATGAGAACAACAAAGCGGCGGCTGGGGAGAGGAGGGTTAGCATGCCGCTGCTGGAGACAAGCGTCCATGTTTCCGCCTTGCTTACAACACGATGAAAATTGCTCAATGCATACACAGAAGCAGAGGGCTCACATCAGCTGTCCGCTGTATTGGGGCTGTATTGTATGTGGGGAGCAATGACCAAGAAAAAAAGTAAGCGTGCAGTGATGAAATAGTTGTAGATAATGAACTACATGCATGCTTTTCATTGTTTGGTGCCATTACAAATGATAACGAGACTATTTCATGTTTTAGAATGTGGAATTATATCTTAAGTAGAAAATATATAAACATCAGGGATAAATGAACTTGTAACCTCTTGTACTATCAACAGATATAGGAATTTGTTCTTAAATTACCAGCTGAAAACATCCATGAGATAGTATTGAACACATTTTCACCTGAGAAATTGACCATACTAATCTGGGGACAGTAGGCCTACTTTTCTTTTAAGAGGCGGAAAACTGCTCTGAGGATGGACCTTTTAGACAGCACGTCCTGATATTTGCATGGATTGGCCTTAAATAGGGAATAATAGGACTGTGCATGCGCCTCCTGTACTGGCGACCCCGCTCCCATCTCTGTGTGGAGTGAAAGGACAAATGCCCACAATTGTAAACCGCTTTGTGACTCTGGTCTGTGAAAGACGGTATATAAATAAAGATTACTTACTTACTTACTTTTATTATGTAGAATAACATGTTTTATGTTACAAAATTGTCATAAACTAACATCTACAAGTTGCTCATCTACAATTTAGGTTTTTAGAAAGTCTAGTTTCAATTTGGTCCTCTACTGTCTTTCACATTTTCTCAGTTTCCTCCAGAGCTTTTGCTCTCAATTTTTGCCAAAATCACAAAGGACCAGCGTTGCTAACCGGCTACATAAACAGACATAGCAACTAGGTCGGGTTAATCAGGCTGACCACGCCTACTCAGGACCTTACATCAGCCAATAAATGACAAGGACTGACAGCTCATACGTGTAACTCTGAAGCCAAAACATGTTAACACGGTAATACCTCTCAATCAGTAGTTACTCATCTTTCAATAAGAACTGAAGCCGCAGGTGATCAACTGAACATGTGCAGCACTCACGCGGCAAAAGAGCATGTGTGATTGGTGCTGAGCACAATGATTGACAGTGAAGTAGACCAATCATGTATGTACTCAACACATTTTTTGCCTATTACAGGGTTATTTTAAAAATATCTTTCTAGAGAGAAAGATTTACACTGATAATCAAATAACACAAATCCATTTTTGGGAACAATATCCTGTTGAGAAAGCTATACAAATAAAAACAGTATGCAAAATTACACATGAGCCAGTGCATATGAAGATTTGCTGTGGCAAACCAGCAGGGAGAAGCCCCAAAGGCAAGAAGAAAAAAGGAAGGATATAGAGGATGGATAGATAGATGGATGGGCCAAAAGATACAGCAGAAAGAGCCGACAATTTCATTTCCCATCTGCCACGTTAGTGCAGCATCAGCAGGCATTTATTCCCTAACCTATTTTGGTGTGAATTCCAACTTTTTTTTCAGCCCTCTGCGCCCTCCCATATCAGCATGTTTCAATCAGTGTAAGCAGAGGTTACGCAGGTGGCATTTAGCCGGGCAGCCTGCATCTCCCCCAAAGACCTTTACTCATAATCCGAAAGGCCAAAGTGATGAGTTTATATATTTTATTTCCTTCTTGGTGTGAAAGGTAACACTTATGGAGCCAGCCACTGTCCATGTTTATCAAGAGAAGGTTTGACTTAGAGCTAAGGCTAAGGCTGCGGATCTGAGATGTATGCAAAAACGTAGTCCACATTAGAGATGCTCATACAGTAATAGTGTGTTTGTTTTCTGTCATTTGGTGTACATAGGTAGTAAGTGAAATTGATATTTACTATTGCTACCAGACAGTAAGAAAGAGGGTAAGGTGGGGAAGACGTAAATTAAAAGACAGTAATGTCTTTTAATGACAGTAACAGTAATGTGTCAATGTTGTAATCATCAACTCAAACAGCCGCATATTTTAATCGCTCCCAATGAAAATTGTGAAACCCTGGAGCGATGTCTCAGCTGTGAGGTGACATGACTTAATGCCATGTAAATAAGACTTACAACTACATATCACATAAAAAACAGCCGGGTTCTGTGTAGTGTGAATCTGGGAATACCCATTGGAAGACTGATCACACCGGCCTTCAGTCTGTAGCACGATTCTCAAATGTACTATTGCCGAAGTGCTGCCAGTGTTTTTATTAAAGGAATAGTTCACCGTTTTTACATACTGACATATGTTCTTACCTTACCTTAGACTAGTTAATATGTACCTGTCTGGTCTTAGTCCGTGCGCTCTGTCATGCAAACGGAGCAAAAACGGGAGCACAAACGCAGCCTCCTCTGTATACTGTATAGTACCCAAAAGGTAGCTCCCGCTAGAAGCTACCAAACTCTTCCAAGTGTTCCCTATTAAATGTATATAGTTGCGTGACGTGTTACACTGCAAAGTATAGTAACACAGAAATGTAACTGTCGATTTTCCGGAGACTTCTCTCTCGCTCACTTCCGTCAATAGAAGCAGCGTGACTTGTAGTACGGAGAGAAGTTAGTGCGCGGACGTAGCGTTCCTCAGATTACTACGCCTCACAATATAGTACCCGTTTTATCCGCTGAGAAAATCGACAGTTACATTTCTGTGTTACTATACTTCTCCTCAGTCAAAAGGGACTGAGGAGAAGTAAACATACTGTACTTGTACTATCCTTCATGAAGTCATCATGTCTAACTATCAAAGCACACAGAGAAACTAAAGTTGTGTGTACTATAAATATGTTTTGTGCAGAGACTTCCTCTAATACAGACCTCCTTCACAAATGTCTCCAAGTCCACATCAGTCATAATGAGAGGACGGACCTGGTTGGGACTTGTCCTTTAAAAGAAGACACTTAGGACTTTACAGAAAGATCCCGGTTCTGGACTCCTGAAGGCAAAGAGGGGACGCCCCATATCTCCTGAGGACCACAATAGAAGCTGAAATTATGGAACAAAACCTCATCCACAAAAGGGGATGAGGGAAGGGAATAAACCCGTCACTAAAGGGCGGCACGGTGGCTGAGTGGATAGCACTCTCGCCTCTCAGCAAGAAGGTCCTGGGTTCAAATCCCGGTTGGACCAGGGCCTTTCTGAGTGGAGTTTGCATGTTCTCCCCGTGTCTGCGTAGGTTTCTTCCGGGTACTCCGGTTTCCCCTACCACTAAAAATATGTACAATAGGTCTGGCATGTGCCTCCTGTACTGGCACCCCCACTACCAAAAATAACAATTGTAAACCGCTTTGAGACTCCGATGTGCAGTGAAAAGGCGGTATATAAATAAAGATTACTTACTTACTTACTTACTAAAGGGATGCACACATATGGACATTAGATGCAATATAATACTGATATTTTCAAACCAAAATTCACATTTCCAACAGGACAATAACGTTTACCTTCACCTTACGTACATTTCTTTACTTGGAATAATGAACGTTCTCCATTTTGTTTAGCTGCAAGAACAGTTGAAAGCGAACAACCTGGGAGACGTCAAACTGACCTGGAAGAAAGACAAAAACCAACGCATTTTCAAAAAGAAAAACATCTTCCTTACAGAAAAAGGAATTTTCACCAAACATTGAATTCAAATTTCTATTTGAATGGAACAATATGTGTTAATGAACAATTGTACATACACCCAAAAAAGCTTAAGACTACCTTCCTGACACTGAGAGAACATGCAAACCAATCAGAAAGGTCTTGCGCCCTAGGAGTCTCTTGCTATCATAGCAGCATATGTAATTAAGTTACCTTCAACACTGTTTAAGATAGATACTTTATTGATCCCCGTAGGAGAAATTCAGGTGTGCAGCAGCAGAAACATCGTTCATACATAAGCTCAAAAAGTAACTGACAATAGTAATAAAGTGCATAGTTTAACTCAGACAAGATAAATATTCTTGACTGAATACATACACTGATCTCCAGCAGACCTTCAATACCTTAGTTTCCTTCATTTCTACTATATTGTCAAATAATACTATGGATAAAGCATTCTATTTACTGCTCCTACCAGTGGAAGCCTTTTATGTAGTACATCAAATTGTGCAACCTATATCAGCAATTTAGTGATTAGACCACATATACTGGAGGGGAGTGCAATGCCCCTGGAGGATGATTCCACCACTGATGAGTTGGTGGGGGAGGAGGCAGTTTTCTGCACAAGCATTAGCTTGATGCAGACTGTAATGCACTTTATGCAGCCGTGAAAGGCATTTCTGAGGAGTAAGTAATCTTTATTTATATACCGCCTTTCACATACCAGAGTCACAAAGCGGTTTACAATTGGTATTTTTGGGCATTAGTCTCTCACTCCACACAGAGATGGAAGCGGGGTCACCAGTACGCGCATGCCAGACCTATTGTACATGTTTTTAGTGGTAGGGGAAACCGGAGTACCCGGAGGAAACCTACACAGACACGGGGAGAACATGCAAACTCCACTCAGAAAGGCCCTGGTCCGACCGGGATTCAAACCCAGGACCTTCTTGCTGAGAGGCGAGAGTGCTATCCACCCAGCCACCGTACAAGTATATAAATTATCTGTAAAATAGTGAAAGATACAATCATGAATGAGCGGATTGGTTAATTTATTTTTGTGCCAATTTATCAGCTCTTATCTGAGGCTGTTAACAGTGACTTTGTCTTTGTTCATTTATGTAAGTAAGTAAGTAATCTATATTTATATACCGCCTTTCACAGACCAGAGTCACAAAGTGGTTTACAATTGTAAAGGACTAATGTAGCAACTATTGTCATGAGAGAGACTGAAAAGAGTTTGTTTTTTTACTTTCCAACACAAGGAGTGCTAAATTAAGTATGAGAAGTCTGCCATTAACCTTGACAAGTTTATGAAGAAAAAAACAGTATTGTAGTATCGTGACAAACCCAAAGAAGTTTCTTTTGGGCAAAAGTGAATTGGAACCCTTAAATTACATTCCAGAGACCGTGACATCATTACCATAAAGGCAGATTGATACACTGTCCGGACAAAATGGCGCTGCGATACAAGGGGAATAAAGTCACACAAACAGACAGCTCATTAATTTCCCTCCGCCTTGTTCCTGGGCATTGGGCAACCTGAGTATCTCCATGGTGTGCGGGGAAAATTTACTGCTTTGACAGTCTCTAACCAAGCCTCCTAATTTGTATCAGCAAGCATTTGTTTTTGTTTTGGCATCATCTTTATTTTTTATTGCAAATTACAGAGTGCCCCAAGTAATGGTGTGGGTCCACTGAATGCTAATGAGAGCTAACACAGGACATTGCTCTGGGAATCACAGTCGGATGTTTATGATTATTGGAACTTTTTCCCCGTTTTTAGTCAGTTTTTTTCACTCTGCCATCCATCTCTCACTGCGTTACGTCCACTGATGAGCTTCCTGATTGTCATAAATCGTGAGTCGTCCCTGGCGTATTTCTGCGGAGACTCTGGCTAATCTACTGTACGGACCGCCCACACGGCAAGCATATTTTACGGTGAAACTGGGAATGTTTCTCCAGCAGGTGTCAAGGAAAGGTCGGCATATTTTCAAAGGAAATGTAAATCTATTAGAATAGCGGTCCAGGGAAATTAGAGGGATACAGTGGTAAACATGAAGCTAGAGTTTATGGGTTCAGATGGTGGCTATGCAAATTGGTGCAGGATATCTTTCCATTGCATTTATGCGATCTACTTTTAGTTTTATGTTTGCCTGCTTTTTTTTTGTAATGGTAAGTGTAAAATACAATGGGAAAGAAGTCAAACATAACATGTGGGTTTTCTCTTGAGTTAGACAATGTCAATGACATTGCTTTCTCACAGGCTCAATAAAGCCCAATAGGGTCGCGCTCATTGACAAAGTTCCATCTTGCCAACTTAAATCCATTAATTGTTATTGATTGAAAAGTAAAATATTATAGCTCCAAATCCATTGTGTCACACTCATTGTTTTGGGCTTAAAAAATGTGGTTTAGTGCTCCATGATCCTAATGTTTTTTTGTTGAATTCGTTCCTTGTAACTAGAGGAAAGGAGCCAAATTGATTGACCAATCAGATGGCTACCTTTGTGGGGGAATCCATCCCGGATGGTTAAAGGCTACCATCAGACAGTTCACCAACCGTTCCTCTCAGTGTTTAGTTTTAGTCTTGTTTAAACATAAGGTTAACTAAAGCTTAAAAGCTGCATCTATGAACCTGCAGACTGTATAAGCTGGTCCCTAATGTGTGTGTGCTATCTGCGTAATGGAAGGGGCACATCCTAAACATGCAAACAATAACAAAGCATGGGCAAGGTCAAGTTTATTTATATCCATGTTAACTAACAATGCTGCACACCAAGATAAGACATGCAGTTTAATGAAATTCATATTGTTTGTACAAAATTAAAGCCTATTCAAAAATCGAGTCTTCTATATGTTTTCTTCTGAATGTTGTTCAGATACAGTATGTTGTGAACTTAATATTAATTCACTTAGCCGTATTATAGTTCACTAGCTTGATTCCTTTTGTTTCTGATCATTATATAATTTTATTGTCCAAGAAACCAGAAATGCAACACTGATGTGGATGAATCAGGTTAAGAAATGTGCCAGTCTGCTGCAAATTTGTTGTTGACAATTTGAAGACAGTCACAGGTCCTTCAAACACAAATACCAAGCACAAAAATACTTTCCACCAGCCTCTGAGAAGAACTTTGAGCATTGCAAAGGAAATTCTCAAAGTGTTTTG
The DNA here is from genome assembly GCA_964034765.1 of Knipowitschia caucasica. Lineage (NCBI taxonomy): Eukaryota > Metazoa > Chordata > Actinopteri > Gobiiformes > Gobiidae > Knipowitschia > Knipowitschia caucasica. Next base: position 30,256,165 of record OZ035841.1, read on the forward strand.
GAAGACCCCAGTTGCTCCTCTTGAAGGTCTTCTCACGGGTGGCTGTTTGTGTAAGCAGAGGCAGCTGTTGTCGTAAAAACCACCAGACCATTTTTAAATGTTGGGAGCTAATGAAATGATTCCCCCAAACTTGTCAAGGCTACACAGACAGATGCAGGAGGAAATTAGATTTCACACTACTATAGTGTCCCTAAATAAAGATTTCTACACAGTCACTCTAATCCCAGACAGAACCGTCTTCCCCTAACACCACTTACCCAATATCATCTATCTCCTTTACCGAAAAGTGTCCTGTCTTAATTTTCAGTCAATTATATAGCAGTGCAGGGATTCTTTACATGGATGGTTTGTATGTTTAAGTGCAATTTAAAACTGTTTTGTCAGGTTGAAGAGACTGGAATTCAATCCAATATCATGTTTGTTTTGGTGAAATATTGATGCTGTGTGGATCTCCATTGTAATCAGTCTGTCCCCGCAGTCTCATAGCCCCAGCCTGCCATACATTATCATCATATTTGTTCATTTTTGCAGATGCGTTGGCTTAATTTCCCCAGACTCTTGCCCAGAACAGTTTTTTCTACACTGCAGACATTTTGACAGTGCAGTAGGAAAAGAACTGGTTTAGGGAAATTAATGATGGCTTGGTTCTCTTCAGATAAAACCAAAGTTTTGTGAAATCTGCAGCAAGTAAAAATTCAGAGTTTCTGTTCATTCATATCGGCCAAGAATGATAGTAAATATTTTAAATGGCTTTAATTTGAGATATTTTCCTTAGAATCCACTATGCAACTGCAAACATTTCAAATTATTTCCTCATTATTTAAAATGCTGTTTCCTAAACCTACAGCTTTTGTAGATATTTAACTTGTGCGCTCATACATGGATTATAGATGGCTACAGTTAAGCAATCCAAGACTTGCTACTGTTATGCACTAATAATAATAATAATAATAATAATAATAATAACAATAATAATAACATTAATTATACATTACTTAGGTGCCTTTCCTGACACTGAAAGGTTGCCTTACATACAAGAAAAAGTACATTTGAACCACTGCAGCTCTATGCCATTTTTACCCCAAAAAAGTCCCCTGATCTATGGTCTACAATTATTTGACAAAATTAAAATGAATGTCAGTAACTTTTGAAATGATGAAGAGAAAGTGAAACTTTTTGAAAACAAGCAGTGGTTAGACCCACCCATGCTCAACCTTGCAGCCTCCTGATTGGTCCAGATGAATTTAGATCTTTGAGGCCTGGTCCAAGTTTTGAGAAAATGTTGAATAGTACAGTGTTCCACAGGGAGAAATATATATATACAGTATTTTTTTTTTTTTAAATAAGATAAGACAGACTTTATTGATCTCACAATGGAGAAATTTACAACAATAAAGCACAGTTTAATTTGCTGACCTTACATCTCAGTATTATGCACACAGCCACATGTTTGACTGGAGATATTAAAACTTTGATATTGCAACGGTGTGAGAGAGATTTGGGGCGTCACAGCACATGCATACGTGGTTAGTATGCAAAGAAATGTGACTGATGACTTCCATTAACAAGAGTGCTGCAGGATTAGCCCCCCATGCGTTAGTGAATCTCACCTTTACTTTGCTATAATGACTTTCTCTCCTCAAGGTTGCCCCTGCCACTCCAATATTCCCCCAGCATAACTTCTCCTATACCTGCAACTACCAAATAAGGCTGCGTATACTGGCAAGGTAAACAAAAAACCCGGCTTCTATTTTATCACCAGCGAAGCATAACTGAATCAATTTATAAACACTCTTATCTGCCACGTTAGCCTAGCTGCGATTAACGCTTTTAACTCTTTGCAGACGGAACGCAAAAGCAGCTAATCTATCCACCGGTTTGAACTTGATTTGTCCTCGATGTTTGTGTAGCGAAAATTGCGAAAGAAGTAAATGCAAAAGAGGGAGCCAGTCGAGGGAGGGGCTCGCCAAGACGGGAGGGGGTGTTGAATTTTGACATGTCATTTCTGAAATTGAGTTTTGATAACTGACAATTTGTTCAGCCAGTGAAATGTCAAGAGCCCAAAAAAGATTGATGAAGTGCATAATAGATGTCTAAGATTGACTCTCGCTGGGCGGCGGGCCTGAGTCCCACGCAGGCGTCAGAAACGATACAGAAATGAGATTCCCACGGACACACAAATGCGCGCAAATAAACACCGGCGAACATGCACGGTGCTCGGCGACAGGAGCACACCTCTGATATGGAAACTACTCTGTGTCAATTTAGATGTGATTTGAGCCCTAACATGGAGGTGTCAGTCAGGGGGGTGTTGTCAGGCTCTACGCCGCTGGATAAATAGGGCCACATTAAGGAAGTCTGTATTTTCCTGATCAGTGCTAATGGGCCGCGCTTGTCACGTTCGCTTAACTGTGGACACCTGAGTCGTGGAGGAGAGTATGGACCGAGGGCGGGTTTTAATGAACTTCCAAAGGAGCGCGGGTTTTCAGGAGAAAGAAAAAAACAAGGAGAAAGAATAAAATAAACATGTCTGTGGCTGACTTAAAGAGGTAATGCTGTTCTGTATGTAGAAGCAGAAATGTTATGACCTCATGCAGATGATATTATATTATTGTGTTTTAAAGCAGGGGTCTCCAGCCTGTGGCTCGGGAGCTACCAGTAGCTCGCCAGCCCCTTTCAGGTAGCTCCCCAAAAGATTTGGAATTCAACAAATGATCTTGAATGAAAGATCAAGGCTATGCTCACACTCAAAGAGCAGCCGTCCTCCTGTGGACTCACCACCTGCAGAGGATCAGTGAGGGGCTGGTGCTATGAGACTTGGGTGGCATCTCTGACTGCCACCCCCCTGACCCAGAAATGGATTAAAAGGGTAGGAAATGGATGGATGGATGGATCTTGAATGAACACTTGGTAATCATGGCTTCCAGCAGCACTCTGGCCAATCGCTGTCAGATAGAACACTTTAGTACCAGCTCACCCTGGGTAGAACCAGGACCAAGCAGGTACTAAAAAAGTACCTGGTTCTGGATAAACATGGGCTGTGGAAACACTCCAAATCCGAGGAGAGTAGGCCCAAGTAGGGCTGGTGGAAACGGGGCGTACATCTTTCTAGTATGACAGTGTTGCCCAGTCTACTACGACTAAAATAAAACACGCAGGAAAGAAAAACCATGAACTCAAAAAAAAAGAAATCTTAGATCATTTCTCATTATTTTCTCACTCGCAAAAAAAATGCATACCTGGCACCCCCACCCTTGGAACGTCACTGTCATAAACAATGTATGCAAACAGACAGTTGTGCAGAAAGCGTCAATCTTCTGCCGCACCAAATACATTTTTATTTTCCTCAACAACAACAATGCGAGCGCTGTGAATGACAAGAGGCAGTCGGCTTAAAAAAAAAAACACAACAGTCTCTTTGGGAACCGCGGTGTGACAACTCTGACATGGACCCCCGTGGTTTGATCTTGTTTCCACCATTTCTTGCCTTTTGGGGGATTATTTCACATTTGTCTTTCTCCTTGAATACAGCGTTGCAAATCAGAGGTGCAGAATAATTGTTACTTTCATTTCTTGTTGTTGATAGATTTTATTATTCCTGTATGTATTCTCATGAGAAAAAAAATAACCTTCCTTACACACTGAGTGACATGGGCTGAAATATCCACAGGAAATATCCACTTTGAACAAATAGCGGTTAGTTTAGACAACAATAACAACACTTTTTAAGGGGTGTTGCTTACATGTGGGTCAGGTGGAGAAGGAACATTTCACAGATGGTACATGAGGAACACTAATTAGCAAAATGATAGCATGAAAAAAAATTTTTTTGTGCAAGCTGAAATAACAAGTTAACTCTAGTATTTGTTTACGAGCCATCTTAGGTGATTGAGATAACAAAAACCAACATGTACTGTAAATTGGTAATGGACGTAATTTAATGAACAGGGATGTAAAAGACAAGTTAAAGCAAACAAATGGGTAAAATACAAATGCAAAAAGGAGGTTACAAAAACAAGCTAACTCTCAGCCCAAAGTGACAAAAAGTGACTCAAAGAGATGAAGGCTGCAACAGAAATAGTCGTATAGGAGTATGACAATATTACACATGACTTAGTAGTGGAAGCTGAAGTACATAACCCTTTAAAAAAATATATATAAACATACATACTGTTTGAACAGAAGACGTCTTGTGGCATCAGTCAAAGGATTCTCCATTTGCTCTTTTGTTAGAATCAATTCTTTTCATGAGAATATATTTTTGTCTAACCGTCTCAGATGCTAATTAAGACACAATCTTCTCCTCAATCATTTTTATCATTTGTCACGATCACTTTTACTAGTCTGGAATAATTACACGTCTAGACTCTCCATGTAATTAGAATCCATGATCATTTGAAGACTGTCTCACATTACTGTTTTTACGGGCCTGTAATCGCTTAAGGCAAAATGTGTGCACGTTTCAAACAGCCCAGAAGTGTCTTGTCAGGAATGCTTAGTTTTTATATTTATCATAAATGAAGAATTTGCCGGCCAAAGGTTGAAGCCATATCCAAACATCAAACATCAAGACATCACATTATGAGCAAGCGACATGACATTTTGGACATGAAAGGTCACATGACGTCTCCATTATGTCGGCATAAAGTTGTGCTAATTATTCCATGTCATAATGAAGACATTATTTCAGACTCTTGTGAAAAATTGACATCCAACATTGGTTGTGATGGTGATGATCTACTTCAACTCATTCCAGACAAGAGACTGAATATAATTATTGGAATATTTTTAGACAGATAACCAGGAATCATGTAGTTTAGGGGTAAACGCACCTCTGACAATATCGGGCCGAATATGAGAAGAAGAAGTAAAAGTTATTGGTGAGATAGAAACAAACCTGTCTGTTTCAATGGGGGATTTTTTTTGGAAAGAGTATTCAAACAAAAAAGGAAAAGTTACTACATATGCAACATTACTTGTGTCGCACAACAAATTAAAAACATGCAGATGCCCTCCTCCTGGGCAAGTTTGTTGAAATACAAACTTCTCTGTGTTAAATTACCGTGGCAACAAAAAGTGAGACACAGCGGAGCGGTTTGACAACTTAATGTTCTGAGATGTGCTGTAGTCAGTGATGGGAATAACAGCGTTAGTTTTTTCAGTAACGAGTAATCTAACTAATTACTTTGACTGTAACTATAATGGCGTTATTGTTGCCGACATCCCCTTACTGCACGTTACTCAAGACGCACATTGACACTTTTTTTTAACTTCATGATAGGACTCGTGAGCGTGTCGTCATGAGAGAAGGGAGGATGAGAAAACCTCTCAGCAATTATTGGCTGATGTAAAACACATTTCCTTTACAATCCACATGTCTACAGTTGAGAGGATGGGTCATAAATTGTGTTTTTGAAACAAATATGGGTCTTAATCGCACCCAACCACGGCTTGTACTTGCAACGTGTACAAGTGCAAAATGATATTGTTCATATGTTCATGGCTTGTGATGGCCACACTTGGTGCTTACTCATAACTGTTCCTAAGATGCCTCAACATTACCCAAAAGTGGTGGTCTATGCGCGCAGGGATACGACATCCCTGAGAATTTGTCTAACCGCGGGGTGCGCCTTACAAAGGTCACGCATGTCATTAAAAGCAACGCATCAAGAGATGAGATATTTTCTCAAAGGTGACACGATCCGTTCCACCGTAATTAGCTTCATTTTTATCGCTTGCGGGTCACTTAAAAGTCAATTCTGCCGATTACAGCGATGAATCTTTTACACCAGGTGATGAAAGTCGTTGTGTGTGTGTAGAAATTACTTGTAAAAGTGTTTTGTAGGAAAGGGTCCATCTTATTTTGTGTGTCCAGTTTTGTCATTTAGAATTCAGAAAATAATATTGACATACAAATTAGGTCAGATTAGCGGCCACTTTAATACAACGGAGAATCAAATCAATTCAATTCATCCCTAAATCACAACAGGAGTTTTCTTGGAGAACTTTACAAACACAGAAAATGCAACATTAAAAAGCACATGTAATCATTGGTCTATAGGAGGCAGATGACCAATGAGGGTGCAGCCCACGAGTCCGGGTCAGGGAAGAAGTTCACAGGTGCAGAGGAAGGAGGCTGGATTCAGGGGTCCCATTATCACCCCATGAGACAGACAATAGGACAGTGAGTGTAACGCAATGAACAGACTAAGTTCAGAAGAGCCAGGGGGTAGAAATGGAAAAGAAACATAATACACACAAACAATGCAAAACATTTGTTCTTTAAATTTACAGTTTGTGAAACACACAATCAGTGCCCCAATAATAATCACTACAATTACAATCCACCATTTGTTGCCAAAAAAAGGGCCTTATTCTGCTCTCTGATTGGATAGTTTTCTTTAAAATCATACATATTGTCCATTGTATTTTTACCTTCACTTTTGTTCATAAAATATGGTCTGTACATGTTGATCTGTCATCTAGGACAACATATATAAAAGATGTAATTCTAATTTAAAAAAAAAAAACACATACTGTCCCTTTAAGTATTATCCTTTACTGTACACAGACCACTGTCATAGCACAGCCATCTACTTTCAACACTTTATAGTAGATCAGGCATGTCAAAGTCAAATACATCAGAGGGCCAAAAAAAAATGTTTGCTACGCGCTGTGATGGCAAGCGGCCTAGACTCGGGGACGCCAACTCACCCCCCCTGCTGCTCTATTCAATTAACCTGCAGGAAGGAGCCGGGCTTCCCCCCGCACCTACAGACAATGACTGTCTCACCCTTGTCCCTTTTGCATCTTGCATCTGTATGTCTGCATCTCTACATCCTGCATGTCCATTGTCTCTCTGTTTGCATCTCTATGGCACGGTCTGATTGCCTCCCCCCGGACTAGGCGCCTCGCCTCTGGATGCGCCTCCTGTACTGGTGACCCCCTCCCATCTTTTGTGGGCGTGACTGTCTTTCATGTGTTGTCTATGTAAACAGGAACCTGGTTTGGCCGCGTCAGAGCTTATGGACGCTGCTTTGTGTATGTGAGCTCTCCGCACGTGTGTACAATAAACTTACGCTCCTGATTAAGACAAATACCTTTGAGCTTTCTCCTTCATTGGGGTATGTAATTCTACAACAATTTGGCGTTGCTGGCATGTCTTGGCATGGGATCTTTTCGGCGGGGACGAGCGGCTGCGTTTGGCCGACCTGGAACAACACCAGCCTCTGCTCTATTTGGAGACAAAGGGAGGGCGCGCTCGTCCTGCGCGTGAACAGAATCTTTGGCCACACAAGACCAAAAAGAACCTGATTTGGTGAGTTTTGTCTTTTCATTTGCGTAACAAGCCCAGGGCAGCACTTAAGTGTACACGGGGTTTTGATTTATTTACGTATTTTTTGGGGTATTTCATTCATTGCCACAGCATAGACTGTGTGCGGGATTTTTTGGGGTATTTTGTTCTAGATTGAAGCTAGCGGCTGCGTGTTAGTATCGCTCAGTAAGCGACCCTGAAGATTATCTCTAGTGCCTTCAGCCAGGCCCGCTCCGTTTCAAGAACGCGCGCTCGTTGGGTATATAGAACCCACGGGGGGGGAACGGAGCGCTCCAAAGTGGGTAAGAGCAGGGAGAGACTAAACGGGTTAGGTCCATTGTTCTGTACGAGAAAATGGGGAAAAATCAATCTAGAGATGCCACACCGAGGGGAATGTTAACGTCCCCCGTTACAATGGCAATGGGAAAAACGGTTCGAATCTAAAGCTATGGAGTGCTTGCCTACATGGTGCAGTGTTCATTTGGCTTTTCCGATAGAGGCTCTATGTCTCTGAATCAATTACGCATCTTGCGTGATAATTTAGAAGAAAAAAAAAATATATATACTTGGTTTTAAGAATATCACGGCAAAAGACGTTAGAGAAAGAAATATGTAAAAACAATAGCTCCTCCGCTTTTCACCGAAGCGGAGAACACACAGGCGGACACACACATCCCACACACCCCCCACCCTACCGCCCTCTCTCACCTACTAACCCTTTCACACAAGGAGCAGAACTCCATGCTAAGTACGCGCCCAAACAAGGCGTCGGGTTTTTAAAAAAATGAGCAGACTACTGTTGTCCCCTTTTCCTCTCCCTGTCCAGGTCTGTCGGCGCTTTCCTCCGCGCTCTGGCCTCTGCCTCAAAGCCCCAGCACAAGCCCCACGCCCCAACCACGGCGGCGCTCGCACCAGCTGAGACCCCGCGAGAAGTGGGCCCAAACCCGGGAGCAGAAGAAGAAGCGGCGGAAGCAGATACACGCTCAGGAAACCGCAGAAGAAGAAGCGGCGGAAGCAGGAAACCGAAGCTCACGACTCACTCCGTGGACACATTATGTGAGACACCGACAACTGCTTTGGAGGCCAGAGACAAACTGCTCCAAATCCCGTGACTGTTCCCCACGGAGGCGGCAGCGTGAAACACAAAACGCACCCGCTGAAACCTCGTTGAAGGTTGCCCCCGCACCGCAAACAGAAGAAGCCATTGGGACCGGCACGTTTGGATATTAACCAACCCTCATGGACCACAGGCTAACATCATTTGAACGCTTTGGGCTACCTGGGCCTCCTGCGGACTTTGAGAAACTTCCACAGCCCGGCGGAAAGACTGTGTGCTCGACATGGGTCGAAGGACTGTTACCGGAGGAGGCGTTAAAGGCAGAGGAACGCTCAAGCTCACACGGGGCCAGAGGACGGCAGAGGCGGGCGTGGAGGAAACACGAGCGACTGACCAAACCCGGGTTCACATTCGTCACCAAAGCGACCGCTCATGTAAGTTTGAACAACAACAAATTGCAATTGGCACTTTTTAGAGATAATTCATGCTGAATTCCCGTAATATACGCTAACAATCTGTGGTGTAAAAGTTAAAATTCTGGATGACTCCGGGGCAACAAATTCTGTGCTAAAAAGTGACAGCCTTTCTGTCTCCCCTAAAATGAGTGGCCGCTTCACATTCTCATTAGCAGCGTCGGGAGAGACGACTAAAGAGCAATTTACGTCACCGCTAACGTGTTTTGATTCTCAGGGCAACCAGCTTAAACATTCGTTTCTATATTCCCCATTGTGCCCGGTTAATCTACTAGGCCGAGACCTTATGTGCAGACTCAATTTAAATCTGCTCTCAACACCAAGCGGCCTACGGGTGGTACACGCTAGTGACCTAGCAAATGCTCCATGTTTCACCGGCATGCACAAGGAGGCACCGGTCCCAAAAGTTAACTACCACTGGAAATTGACACCAAACCCTGAGATTGCTAAGCTATTAGCCACAACAGTGGATAGAGTGACGCCCGCACAAAATTTGGAGGTCAACCACGCGAACGACCTAAGCTGCTCTCTCCGGTCGTTCCCAGACAATAACTTGGAGTTTGAAAATTCATGGCTTCAGTGTAGTGAAGATAGGCTACAAACGGAGTATGTTTATTGGGATAGGCACTACTCTATGGTATCTGTGCTACTTAATGAGCAACAAAAACATTTTATCGTGAAACAAAGGTGAAGTACTAAAGTTTGAGACTAATTTACATTTTTTAATGAATCCGACCTGGCTTTATTGAAAAAGAAAAAAGAAGGAAAATAAACATTTTCAAGTAACAAGAGCTCATCAGAGATATAGGGGACACAATCTGTGATAAGCCCGAAGTACAGACCACGTGGTAAACACTAAAGTTGGAAATGGATCCTTTTAGGAAAAATCTCTCAAAGCTTTGCATGTTCTGCAGGCTCTGAAAGTTGCAACAATAGAAATAGCTCATGAGACAATTGTAATTGGACATGGAAAAATATAACAAAGTTAAAATTACAGGCCTTCTGTGTGTTGTTTATATGTTTGTGTGTGTTATATGTTTGTGTATGGTATATGTTTGTGCGTAATGTCAAGTACACTACGTTGACCTTAACAGACTCTGGACCAACATACTAACGTGGGGAATCGGCCTGTGATGTGAGTGTGATGTGAGTGTGGTGTGAAATGAGGAGTGAAATGAGGAATGCTGAACGGAATCATGGAATAACAAATGTTTCTGTAATGTTTTAATGTGATCATGTAATAATTATTTTTTGTCAACAGCATACGGTGTAAGTACTAGAGATTCAAAGATAACAAGCTTTATTGAACAGGTGTAAAAGTGAGAGTACTCTGAGAAAAGTACTCTGCGGAAAGTACTCTGAGATGAAGTACCTTGCTGAAGATATTGGGAGTCCCTCCCTCTGCTGTTTGTCCTGACAGTGATTCGGTCCAACCGCAGTGAGCTGCCGTTGGTTGAAGGACAACTTTGGTTTGTAAACTCACATTTAGGGGAGTATAAAATTAGAAACATACATTTTGTTAAGTCTGTATTTGGCTGATGTCACACACCGTCTGTCAATACAGTTATGTTTTGCCCAATTGGAAAAAAGATTGACAAGCGAAAGTGGGCATTTTTTGTGTTTTTTGTGTTCTAATATTTCTTTTTCAGATGAGAGATAAACTACCCCTGCTTCAGGGATGACAGTAGTATGGATCATGAGGAAATGAGCCTCTACTTTGGCACCAAAGCCCACAATATGAATTGAGGACGATCCGGGAGAAAGCAACTGGAGATGAACGGAACAGTAAATCTACACACACACACTAGGTCTCCCTGACCCAACCCGGCCAATTCACTCAGACTGTGGATGAGCGGTGTGGGTGCATGGTGTCGGTACTTTTGCAGTCTCACGGAGGGCCACTGAGACCCACTGCTTACTCCTCAGCAAAACTCGATCCCGTGGCAGCAGGGTTGCCTCGCTGCCTGCGGGCTGTGGCTGCCGCTGAGAAAGCGGCCCTAGCATCACGTGACCTTGTGGGATACACTGAACTAACTTTGCTTGTGCCCCATGCTGTTTCCCTGATCCTGCTAGAGCAGAAAACCTCTCACCTTTCTGCGGCTCGTTGGCTGAAATACAACACGGTGCTCTTTGAACTCCCCAATGTCACGGTGAAAAGATGCACACAGCTGAACCCCTCCTCACTGCTGCCCACGCCAGAGGAAGGGGAGGCACACTGCTGTATCGCCACAATAGAACAGATATGCACTCCCAGGCCAGACCTGAAAGAGGTACCTCTGACTAATCCTGACTTGATTTTTTATATACAGATGGAGCCGCGTCACGTGACAACACTGGGAAGAACCGAGTCGGCTATGCTGTGTGCTCTGATTTTGATACTATAGACTCTGGTAGTTTGCCCCCACCACCATTCAGCACAAATCGCTGAACTGATCGCGCTCACCAGGGCTTGTGAGCTGGCAGGGGGCAAAACTGTTAACATATTCTGTGATAAGCGTTATGGTTTCTCTGTGGTGCACGACTGGGGGGCACTGTGGAAACACCGCAATTTTATGAAATCTGATGGTAAACCAATTCTTAATTCCACACAGGTTGAACATCTGCTGAAAGCTGTAATGTTGCCCTTAGAGATCGCTGTATGCAAATGCCAGGCCCACACTAATGCCACTGATCCCATCTCTGCAGGGAATCGGCGCGCGGACAAGGCAGCGGCATACGCACCTCTACACACACACACACACTACCTCACTCAAGACGTTGATATTTTCTCCTCTCTGTCAACAATGCAGGCACAGCAGAGACGATGCTGTGGGAGGGAAATGGGGCTCAACGACGGCATGGTGTGTGGCTGGGACCAGACCTAAAACCGTGCTTACCACGGCATTTCTTCAGACATTTTGCAATTTTAGCACATGGTCGAGACCATGCCTCAAAAGGAGGGATGTGTAATTTAATCACACAAAATTGGTATACGAAGGGGTTTACGGCATTTGCACAGAGATTCTGCCAAACATGCGCTATCTGCCTCGCGCACAACCCAGGTAAGTCCCAAATTATCCAACAGGCTGCCCATCCTCCGCCCCTGCGCCCATTTCAACATGTCCAAAGGGACTTTGTTGAACTCACACCATGCCAAGGTAAGAAATACTGTCTGGTTCTGGCGGATCTCTGGTCCAAATGGACTGAAGTATTTGCATGCAAACACGCCACGAGCAACGCGGTGGTGAAAGCTCTGCTCACAGAAATTGTGCCACGATGGGGTGTCCCGAGAAAAAATCTCTAGTGACAATGGCAGTCACTCTGTAGCAAAAGTCATTGAGGAAGTAGGTGAATTTCTGGGCATTGATATACGTAAACACTGCAGTTACGCCCCCTGGAGCGGAGGCGCGTGCGAGCGAGAGAATGGCACTCTGAAAAACAAACTTGTTAAAATCTGCGAACAGACAGACCTGTCTTGGATCAAAGCTCTGCCGCTAGCCCTCATGTACATGCGCATGAGAGTCAGGTCAAGGTCAAACCTAAGCCCATTCGAAATCCTCTTTGCCAGACCGCCCAACTTGGGCGCGGGACCCCCGAACAGAGATCTGCCAAGCACCCCTTTGTGTGATGACGACATGCTGTCCTATTGTAAGGAAATTAATGCACTTTTGCCCTCTATTTCTGCCCAGGTCAGGAGCGCCCTGCCACAGGCTGCGCAGGCGGCTCCGCACAAGATCAAGCCAGGCGACTGGGTCCTGGTGAAGGAAACGAGACGACAACATTGGCGGTCCAAGCGCTGGCTAGGCCCATTCCTCGTCCTCCTGGTGACGGACACTGCCGTTACCACTGTCGTGCGGTGCTGCCACTGAGGGCCATAGACGAGGACACCGAGGGCGCGGACGGACCAGGCCCATCCGCGGCTCCCTACGCTGAAGAGGTCGGCCGGCGTGCGGCCACCGTCGGTGAAGCAGGCCAACAACAACACCCAGAGAATCCCAGCGTTCCCGAGGCGACCCCCTTTGCCCAACTCCCCTGCCTCCGAATCCCGAGACGAAATCCCGTGGGGCACTAATGTACCCGATGACCACAAATTATGGACCACAGGCCAGAAAATAATGTTAGCATTATTCCCCAGCCTGGGTGTAGGTAAACTAATGCTAAGGACGGAGACCCTGAGCTATAGGTTCTCAGGTTTTGTCAATACCACAGTGGCCATACTTGAATCACAGAGAGTTGAACTTCACGACCTACGTGCTGTTGTTCTTCAGGACCGGTTGGTCCTGGACCACCTGACCGCGTCTGTGGGAGGCGTATGCACGATCATTGGGTCGTCCTGCTGTACATATATTCCGGCTAATGATGAGGACGGAGGTCTTATCCAACAGGGCATAGCCAATCTGACTAGACTCCGGGACGCCATGCAAGCGGACAATGTCACGGACACTCCTCACGGTCTGGACTGGCTCCTGTCCTCCTGGCGGAGTGTGCTCATTAATCTTGGTTTAGCCCTATTGACTGTTATGATTTTATTTTCATGTGTATTACCTATGGTGTTTCGGGCCGTTGGTAGAATGATATCCACTCACTTTGTGTCCATTCAATACAAAGACCCCGAGGCGGACCTGGCCGCTGTCCCACTGAACTCCGATCCTGATTATATCAGCAATTCGGACGATGACTTTGTCTAACGTTTTTCTTTCTTGTTTACCTTGTTTTTATTTTTCCACTTGTTTTGCTCAGGGACCAAGGTCAATACTCACCCACCTGAATGTGATCTCTGTAAAACTGGGGTTTCTACATTATCACGGGAGAGGAGTGTGATGGCAAGCGGCCTAGACTCGGGGACGCCAACTCACCCCCCCTGCTGCTCTATTCAATTAACCTGCAGGAAGGAGCCGGGCTTCCCCCCGCACCTACAGACAATGACTGTCTCACCCTTGTCCCTTTTGCATCTTGCATCTGTATGTCTGCATCTCTACATCCTGCATGTCCATTGTCTCTCTGTTTGCATCTCTATGGCACGGTCTGATTGCCTCCCCCCGGACTAGGCGCCTCGCCTCTGGATGCGCCTCCTGTACTGGTGACCCCCTCCCATCTTTTGTGGGCGTGACTGTCTTTCATGTGTTGTCTATGTAAACAGGAACCTGGTTTGGCCGCGTCAGAGCTTATGGACGCTGCTTTGTGTATGTGAGCTCTCCGCACGTGTGTACAATAAACTTACGCTCCTGATTAAGACAAATACCTTTGAGCTTTCTCCTTCATTGGGGTATGTAATTCTACAACAGCGCCGAGGGCCGGACTGGTTCAATGTTTCTCAACATCCAGAGGCAGTGCCGGTGACACCTGTTGGCTCGATAAAATATGCTCTAAAGCCAATCCTCATACTGTACATATTAGATGTAATAGACATCTGAGAACATGAAAATAGTAAAAAAAAAAAGAAAAGCTCAAACTTGGTGAAATGTAAAAGAGCAGTCTGGACCTCTTTTTGGGGCGTTTTTTGATTAAATCTGCAGAATGGATTATACTTTGGGAAATACAAGTGGATATCTTCTTCAATGAACAGTTACGGAGAGAAAGAGACTAAGCAAGGACGGGGAAAGTCTAATTTGTTGGAGCAGCAGAAGACGAAAAGTAAAAAACAAATACAGACTGATTTATTTTGTGCTCATATTATGCGTTATATCTTTTTAATGCAAAGTCTGATATACATTCACACATAAATATAGCTGAGAAAATAAGCTTTAAAATGATATATAGCTTGTGGCTTATGAAGTTCAAAATACATCTGCTATTGCCAGCAGATGTATTTTTTTCCTTGTTTGCTCCCGCCGGCGGGGGCTAGCGAGCTTAAGGGGTCAATACATTGCCTCAATGGCAGGCAATGTCCCGGGGGCCATAGATAATTCATTCGCGGGCCGGATCTGGCCCGCGGGCCTTGACTTTGACACATGTGTAGTAGATGGTTGTGTACACACTTGCATGCACACATATTGTACACAATCACTGCTAACTTCCCTTGCAAATAAAAAAACATAGAAATCAAACAAATTACCACCAACAAGTCTCACATCTGCTGTTTCCTCTCTGCTCAATCAGGATCAATTTGACACCTGCTTGTAGCACCACCACACCACCAAGGAATCTCCCAAATCACATACTCTCCCACTATCCAGGTGTCGTTAACACGCATCCTTCCATCAATAGTCTCATAGGTGTTTTTCTTGGAGGTTGCAGATCTCTTCATTGCTACCCCTTTATTGAGATGATTAAGCTTCTTTCAGTCGGCTGCACACACACAAGGCGTTGGATTTTGGCCAGGCCTTCTATTCCGAGTTGTAGAAATTGTGTGCGCAAATTGCCTATGATTTGCCACCTGATTGTGCGATGATTATGTTGTCGTTGGATGTGTGTGATTGCGATGGCCTGTAATAGCTAGTGTGCGTTCAGAGTTACCACAAAGCCCCCTGGATCTGCGAGTATCTTACCTACGAATGCTTGGAACTCCACTTTAACATTGTATTCTTCCCATGTAGCCATCATTGTCAGGGTATCTCTTCTTTGCGCATGGCTAATTCCAGCAAACACGCAAGGAAATCCATTTGTGGACTACTTTGATGTTCTTTGATGCCAGATTGTTAATTTTCTTCTCTTTTTTCCCCGCTTGTGCTCTGAATGTGGAATTTCCCAGGATGCTTCATGTCTGAGATACGTGCTCGTGGCTTTGCTGAAAGCTGATTTTGAATGTTATTAAAGCATGCCGCATTTTTGAGCAGTTTTATTCCAAACCTCCTCCTAATACCAATGTCTTTGCTCGCCAAATGAATGGACATGTGATCAACATCCGGTGCTATGGTCCAGTAAGCAGGTTGCAGGTGGTGATAGGTCTTTTCTTAAAACGTTCCAATAATGCATTATATGGAGCTATTTTTTATATAAGGAAAATCTTCCTGCTTGAAACCCACCAAAACTTCGATGAAATAACAGAACAGTTTAACTCTTCAGTGTGTGTTGGACACTTTTCACTGCAGTACAAGCTTAAAGTATATTTTTAAATTGCTGTATGGAGATAAGTAGGTTTGATATTTTACTTTTAAAGCTGTTGTGTGGCTTATGCAATAAGAAGATTGCGGGACAGTTACCAGATGGGGCCTTTCTGTGTGTTAATTTTGCATGTTCTCCCTGTGTTTTCAATATTGTGTCTATTGTAGTGACTGTTACTGCAACTGTGGCACAGCTGATGGAAAATTGCTGTTACTGCTGTTTGGATAACCACCCACAGTTAGAACTCATGACTGTATGTATTTGGTTAAATAGTTGCATGCTGAAAATTATACATGATCCCTTGAGGCTTGTTTATTCTTTCTCTGTCTGTCTGTCTTTCTTGATTTTGATAACCATAAATGTAGTACATAAATAAGCGTGTGTGTCTCACATTCATTCTGCGCAGCACCATAAGGATTTGTGCCTTGGGGCCCCCATTTAATAAATAATAATAAAGCATTGGTTTTATAAAGCACTTATTTGGACTCTCAAAGACGCTTTACATGTCAGTATTAATTCACTCCATATACGGTGGTGATAAACTACTACTGTAACCACAGCTGCCCTGGGGCAGACTGACAGAAGCAAGGTTACCAGGCTGTTGGCCCCTCCGACCATCACCAAATATGCACGCACACATCAGAATCATACCAGTGAATGAGGGTGAAGTGTCTTGCCTAAGGACACAACGACAGTTTGGCACTTTTTAGCCACAGCCGCCCCACTGTGGTACCTGGTGTTCTATCTCTCCCATTCTAGTACTGACCAGGACCTGCCCTGCTTAGCTTCATGACGCCTCGCATGCCAAGCTGTAATAGAAAAAATTAAAAAAAATTAAGTTTTAATTTTCAGTTTCAAAATAAACTAAACTGAAGCTTAAACATGTATACTAATCATATTTATTTTGAAAAGTCGGTTGTGAAAAACTTCTGGGCCCTCTCATCTGGACTCCCAAATTTCTACAACTTCCAACAATGGGAACGATGAATCTGCTCAAAGCTACCCGATAAGGCTCAAAGCATCATGGGTAATGTGCAAGTATATGGAACAAACAAGAATGTGAGAAATACCGACGACAGAATTCATACAGTAAATAGTTTCCAGTGTTTGAGAAGATCTTCGCTCTTTGCCCACAAGTCCCTGTCAAATTTGAAAGTGGCTTGGACGGGCTTCGGCGGGACACCTGGATTACCTCTGGCTGTGTCGCTGTGTGTTTCTGTGATGAGGCTGAGGTGAGGGGATTGTTCGACAAGATGTACAAACATGCCGCTCCAACATTTGCGCATACCAAGTGTCTTTCCATGGCATCACTCCCTCGTTTGTATGGAGTTGAGCGAGTCACCTGCAGCAAGCCGGCAGCCTCCACTTGGCTGAGGACGGCCATTTGTCTCGCTGGTGAAACAAGGAAGTGTTTATTTGGGCTTGTTGGACTGATGGTGTCTGCTGTCAAAGCATCTGGACAAATCAGGGCCAATTTCCATCTCATTACCCCCACCAGAACTCGCTGCTTCTTTTTTTATTTTTTTTCATGACATTGTGATGAATGTGAGGATTATAATCAATGGCAGCCTACAGTAAAAGATTGACTTGAGTCTTGAGAGTTGGTGATAAAGGTATAATTGTTTCCTCTTTTCATCTACATACTGAAACTTGTTATCATTCATGTTTGAGAAACATGAAAACTATTGTTAGGGAGAGAAGTGGCTGGTCTAAGCGCTGTCCATGCTTTAGATTAGTAAAACATTAGTTTTAATGTTCTGTGATTATTTATGATTTTAATGCTATCTTGTTCAGCACTTTGAGTTGCCTTGTGTATGAATTGTGCTATACAAATAAACATGCCTTGCCTTGCCTTGCCTTGCCTAGTAGATAGATACTTTATAGATCCCTGTCAGAGACATTCAGGTGTCCAGTAGCAGCAGAAACACATGCATTCATTATTTATTAAACAACTTAATAGTTTTCAAAGTGCCTTCTCAGTTACTTGAGAAAAGACTTATGTAATGTTAATAATGAAGGTGATAGGTGTAAAGTAAAGTTATTTTTTGTCACTGACAGTTCTTAGAATGTCAATGTCAACTGTATTTATATATATACAACAGCACCAGCTG
This sequence comes from Knipowitschia caucasica, assembly GCA_964034765.1. NCBI lineage: Eukaryota > Metazoa > Chordata > Actinopteri > Gobiiformes > Gobiidae > Knipowitschia > Knipowitschia caucasica. The sequence goes on from OZ035841.1 coordinate 30,274,144, forward strand.
CCCAAAGTTCTTCACAAGGACAAAAAAATAAATACAAATATTAATTTATAAAACTTAGCTATTGTTAAAAGTCAAGAAGAACATTTGAACATTGCAGACCCGAGAAGATAACAGGTGCATAGAGAGAAGCAGGTAGGCTCCTGTCTCACTCTTCAAGATGTTTCTACATTTTAGGTTTTGGTCGACTGACCTTCATCAGGTTCAGAGGAAGGTCTGTCAGCTCGCATGAGCTGTGGTACGAAGTGTCATCATCTGTTACGTGAGTTAGAACAAGCAAGTGCCTGTCCCACCCTGGGTAAAGGTCATGGCCAACAGTCTGTAAGGTCTACAAGCATTCCTTACAGACTGTCAGCTCAAGAGGCCTTAATGATGAATGTTTATTATTTATGTCATGTTTTAAAATGATTAAAATATTGTAACGAGGCCTTCCTACTGTTCCATTGACTAAAACATTGTAAAATGTTAAAACATTCTGTAGAGTGAGACAGTGGGCAGCAGTCTATTTAAAAGTCCCTGATGATGAAGCTGCTCTGACGTGCACAGGTGAATACTTCCACAGTAGCAAAGGTCTCAGATTTACTGTCAAGACCAGGGCATGTGCAACAACAGCTGCGTTTCTGACCTTGTTGTCAAATATTTAGAGGCCATGCCATTTAAGGAAGTTAGAAAACTATGCAGACACACAGTCTTGCTGTGAGAAAAGAAAACAAATAACTGTTTAAATTAAATATAAGACATAAACATTTTCTCAGGATGCTCATAACTCCAAAACCATTTCTTTTCATATCATCTACCGTTTGGAGCCAAGCTAATTAGGAGGCAGCCGACTTCTCGCGGTCCACTCAAGCCGTTCTGGCAGATGACTGATAGACGTATGTTTTGCCTGCTCCGGTCTGGCTCTCCTGATTAAAAAGGCACGACTTGGACTCTTGATGAGCATATGGATTAAAAGCTCTCTATGATTGCCCGGCCGTTTCCCCCCACTCTAATTGAAACCCTAATGTGCACCCACCACATATTAATTAAAAGCAGAGGTTATAGGCCCTTGAGGCTCACCATTTAGGTATCTCATTAAAAATTAATAACCCCAGTTAATTATTATTATCCTGTTGTGGATCACGTCAGCAAATAAATAAGACAACGAGGTGGACTTTGCAAGAAAAAGGTCTTTAGCAGAGGGGTGTCCAGTTGAGTGGGGGGAGGGGACCTGCACATGGACATCAATATGAGCAGTTTTAATTACAGAACACATGCTTCTAGTGCTGCCGCTGATGCTACACTGGTTTTAATATAGTTAAAACTTGTGGTCATGGATGAGAAGATTCACCCAGTATCCACAGGCAAATTGTTTTTATCTGATTGGAAAAAAACACCAAGCTATTTCTAAGCTTGGGTATAAGATTTGTCCCAACAGAAAGAGTCTTGGAAAGAAATCTGACCACAACTTGCTGTCTTTATCTTAGACCTTAGAAAACATTTCATATTTTTCAACCTTGTGACTCACTATTTGATGCTTTGGGCTTAGAGCTGATTGGCTGAGCATGAGTGGTCCTCTCTTTCTCACTTTTCTGTCTGAAAAAGGCTGCTTGGAAAAAAAAAACACAACAATAGTGATAGAGCCAAATTGTGTAACGAGAAAGAAACTAGTAAAATTGTAAATTGTAAAATTGTGTTACATAGTTAGATTTGTGTGGGTTTGAAAATTAGGTAGCCCAGCTTTAAAGGACATATTTTAGGCGATTTACAAACGAAAAACAAGATATTATATGTATGGAAAGTATATAAGTTTATTCAGTATAGCCGAATGCGATAATTGTAAAAAATAAACTAAAATCTTTATCTTTAGGTTGAAGTATTTGCCAAAGAACACATAAGAAAGTCACAAAATATACAAATACATTGCAACAGTTTTCTTCTTTCTCACAGCTACAATGTATATTTCCCTCTTAGTTTCATGTCAAAATACCATGATTCGATTTATTACCATTAAACACATGTCGATAGTGTGTGCACCAGTTGGAACCCCATTTAACGGCTTGTCTGCTTATCCCTTAGCATAAGATTAAACTTTACACTCCATTTGGCACAATTACATGAAAACTAATTGGTTTGTTTTTCATTGTACCATTTTTATCTCAAACAGTTTTAAAAAGTGTTTTATTTGGTTTATTTGGCGTGGATCCCCATTAGTCGCAGCTGAAGTGACAACTGCAGGACTATTAATGTATATAAATCATGGCAAATTCAAAGAGAAATACCAAGAAACACCAAAAAGAAATAGAAATGCAAAATGATTCTAATCTTTTTTGAGTTTGTAACCACGCTACAACACGCTCCCTAATAAATGTAAATATACAATGCCTGACCTCAAACCCATCCTTACCCTATTTATACTATAAATACCATTGCCTCATAGAGAGAGCTGCTTTCTGCCTTTAAAAACCAAAGTGTTCCTCTAAATTAGTTTTCAGATATTCATCAGGGATATTACGTACTTTAAAAACATGTGGCTTCAATGGCATCACACATTTGTTGATTGACGTCAGAAACATGTAATTTCTCACTTCTACCACCAGATGGAGGTCTTTCATTGTTGAGGCCCTGATTATCCTTTTTACATATTTATCTATATACAGTATGTTCTACTTAAGGCTTCCTTGTTTTTGTTTGATTTTAATCCATCCATCCATTTTCTTCCCTTTAATCCATTTCTGGGTCAGGGGGGTGGCAGTCAGAGCTGCACCCAGTTTACAGAACACCAGCCCCTCACTGATCCTCCTGCAGGTGGTGAGTCCACAGGAGCTGAGATCTTTCAGTGGGGGCTTCAGGCAAAGTTGGGTTAAGTGTCTTGCCCAAGGACACAACAACAGCAGTCATCAGTGGGAGTCGTGAAGTCGGTCTCGTGGTGGATTTGAACCTACAACCTTCAGGCCCAAAGGTCGATGCTCTACCAACTGACCTACTGTCGCCCTGCTTGATCTTAATGCATTATTTAATTTCTCAAAAGTAACATTCTGTGAACAGGCCGTTTTATGTTTTTAGAAAGCACGTTTGCATACTTGTCAGAAAGGGCCCTGTGAGTCAATATTTGACCCTTTGGGCTGGGAGCTAAATAGGTGAGTGAGGGTGGTTCGCTCTTTTTCACTTTTCTGGCTGAAAAATCTGATGAGAGGCCAATAATACAATAAAACAGATTAGTGATTGGATGCAAAATAACTTCCTTCAGCTAAACGCAGACAAAACAGAATTGATTGTCTTTGGTCCTCAGAAACAAAGAGAGAGCGTTATTCGTCACCTCCAGTCTCTCTCCCTGGAACCTGTAGGCAAGGTCAGAAACCTAGGAGTTATAATGGACTCAGACTTAAATTTTAACAGTCATATCAAATCAGTAAGATCAGCAGCATTTTACCATCTGAAAAACATTGCCAAAAATTAGAAACATAGTGTCTAAATCAGATCTGGAGATTCTCATCCATGCATTTGTCTCCAGTAGGTTAGACTACTGCAATGGCCTGCACACAGGTCTCTCCAAACAGGCTGTAAAACAACTGCAGTATGTCCAAAATGCTGCAGCTCGAGTCCTGACCAGGACCAGGAAATATGACCACATTAGTCCAGTTCTCAGGTCTCTGCACTGGCTTCCTGTGGCTCAGAGAATAGACTTCAAAGCAGCACTGCTTGTGTACAAGTCTCTCCATGGCCTCGCACCAGGGTACTTAAGCGACTTGTTAGTGCCATATGAACCGGCCCGGACTCTGAGGAGCACAGGAGGTAGCCTCTTACTGGTTCCAAGAGTCAGAACTAAACATGGGGAGGCAGCGTTTGAGATTTATGGAGCTAAAATCTGGAACAATCTTCCTGAAGATGTGAGGCTAGCATCTACTCTGGCAATTTTAAAATCAGGGCTAAAAACTGTTCTTTTTAGCTGTGCATACGGCTGAAGGATTTTATTGATACATACTTTTTTTTTTAATGCATTGTGGTTATTTATTATTTTAATCCCGTGTGTGCTTTTAATATTTTAAGGTTTCTTTTTTTTTTTTTTTTTTTTTTTTTCATTACTTGTGATTTTATTCTGTTTTTAATGTATTTATTGATGTCTCTGATTTGTCTGATATTATGTGGGTTGTGAGGCGCTTTGAGTGGCCTTGTGTTGGAAAGGCGCCATTTGTTTATTTGTTTATTTATTTGGATCCCCATTAGCTGTCTCCAAATGGACAGCTACCAAATGGACAGCCATACAAATAAAGTTGATTGATTGATTGATTGAAAGAACGGTTTTGGAGCAAGGAACTAGTTATAATGGATTTTGTTTCGTTTTTTGAAAGTTAGCCAAGCTTCAAGAAATGATGTAATGTCTAGTTAGTTACTCCAAAAATAATGCATAATAGTTCTTCTTTCTTTCTTCTGATTTTTACCTGAGACGACTGTGCATTGAAATTCTGTGAATCAACTCAACTATACATCGATTTTCCCCATATCAGTGAGCAGTGATATTTTATTAAGGTTGGATTTATGTTAGAGCTTCGCTGCTTTTTTAATTTTGTGGGAAATGTATTAACTTTCACTCTCTTTTCACCCCAGTTATTTTATCCCTTGCCACCTAAGCGTAACCTATGGCTGGTTGTCTAGGTGATTTCCATGCATATATATTTGATTAATGACATGCCAGCGTCACTGTCAAAGCCAATGCCATTCAGCGCTGCTGTTACAAAAGAGAGCGCTTTAATGGGACAGCAGAGAAGAAAGTTCATACAGAGACTTTTGGATTGTTTTTACACAATCTGTGGTGTATAGACTGCATACAACTTGTTCAACTCCTTTCAACATAATGGTTTTTGCTGTACTATTTTGCATGCAATTAAATGCAACAAACTTGAACTGACGATGAGTGAGGGGGGTGTTTTTATGTTGTTTGCAGCTAGGCCAGCCACAAGCCTTGCATAAACAAACCAGGGAAAAGTCATTGCGTAGCAGTGACCGTGAGAACAGGGAACCATTTCCATGGTTAGATATAATATTTTACAACTTTACACGTTCAAAAACTGGCCTGTCAAAAATCCGACCCACGGCCCATTCCTGGCTCTCGGTCCATGTTATGTGGTCCTCTGCCATGCCTACCCAAAAAAGCCCTAATAAAACATTGCTATGTGTATGAAGTACTTTTTATTATTATTATTATCATTATTATTATTATTATTATTATTATTATTATTATATATTTTTTTTAATAAACAGACAGTATCATCAGGCCAACTTCAGCTCTGCCAGTATGCACATGCTCTAACCTGAGAACCTGTTTAATCCAGCCCTTGACTTTGTTTGACTATTACTGAGCTTTGTTTGTGATAGAAACAACTGATGAAAAAGTAAACCTGTGTCATACAGCCAACTTCAGCTCTGTCTAATGTGTATCAATATAGATAAATAGATAGATACTTTATTGATCCCCGTAGAAGAAATTAAGGTGTCCTGTTGCAGCAGAAACACATCCATCCATACAAACAAAACAAAGAAATACATAATTCTAAAAGTAGCTAACCATAAAAGTCACAGCAGCAGGTGGAACATCCGCTGGTCACACCACATAGACATCATGACATACAGTACATTATTATAAAGTTCAAAACTACCAGAATCCAAAAAAGTCCAAAGATTTTACTATTCGCTTTGGATAAGTCTGGGTAACTAAAGTGAACTGCAGAACAAAATTATTTAAAGATCATGTTTAAGGGTCAAAATTGAACACAAAGGGTACATGAAGAAATGGGATTAGGTTAAAACTGCTGATGTGCAAAAAATGAAAGCAAGGGAACCTGACTTTAAAAACAACAGTCTTGTCAGTAAAAAAAACCCACATGACGCTCTATTCATTAGAAAACATGTTATTTTCCAAATTCAATGAAAGAACCCTGTGAGTCCCTTCTTGACACTTTATGGCTGAGAGCTGATTGGCCGAGTGAGGGTGATCCAATGCAGTAGAAGTTTAAATCATGTATTGAAATCAGTTTTATGCTCTCACTGTTCCAGATGGATTCATAATAACAACATGAATTGTAAACAGTGCTGATACATCTCTACTTTGATGATGACTATTGTTCTAACGTTTTAATTTTCTCCTTTGAAGTACAGAGTGATCGGCTGGGCTCATGACTCCAACGCCATCGTCGCTGTCAGGCTTTTAGCAGAGTGAAGTATTCAGACAGCACGCGCAACAAACATCTGTTTACAACGCTTTTGTCCCGAGATCAAAGCCGTCCCAGGGAGCAAACAAGTTGAGCAGGTGACTGGTGCCGGTGCCTCCTCAGCAGTGATGTCACCTTCTGAGCACCTCAAAAGCAGTTTTCCAGGTTTGTGTAGCAAAGTAAATGTCTCTGCAAATGCTTTTGTTTGTTTGATGCATTTCCTGTCAGTTTGCACACCTCGAGTTATTCTTTCTATGCCATATGTAAAGTTCTTTAATCTTTTTATCTTGTCTTAACTAGTGACTACTTGGTTTCAGATTTAATCAACTTTAGTCCTGAAGTGGGCTTGTTTTCATCTTTTTTTGTTTGTGTGTGTGTGTGTGTGTGTGTGTGTGTGTGTGTGTGTGTGTGTGTGTGTGTGTGTGTGTGTGTGTGTGTGTGTGTGTGTGTGTGTGTGAAAAATATGAAATTTACTTTTGTATGCTTCAATTTGAGATATTTCTATTTTTTTTTTGTAGATTGAATTATATGACTCCACAAAAGGGACAATAAACAATTAATTGAATAATCTGAATTTTGATGCAATATATAATTGTTAATTCATCATATGATCCAATGCAAAATTACAATTACCGCAGTGTGTGATTTATCTATATTTGTTAACTCTTGTGAGGTTATAAAACCTAAAGAAAACATTATTTCTGGTCCAGACACTGTAGAAAAGTTTTTTTATTTGTATTTTTGTGCCTTGTCTTTTAATGGCCTGCTCTTAAATTAGCCTGTTTTTCAGGTTCCCTAGCATTGGCATTATGCTGTAGGTATCTCCTTACAAAAAAGTGGTGAACATGGGGGATAAAAAAAAACGTCCCGTCCATCTGTTTTGAACTTCTCCACAGGGATGGGGTTCCCCGGCTCATCTCCATTACTTGGCCTGGCACCTTCTACACTGGCAACACAGCACTCTTGGTCTGGATAGCACATAGACGATACTTGGAAGGGAACTTATCCATCGGCACTGATTCAAAATGCATAACTCACTTGTCGCACAGATTTGATTGGACTTTGATGATGGGCTTTTTCTTGTTCTACCAATCAAATTAAAACACATCCTCCGTACACATAGAGAACATGAAAAAATTCTACAAAGAACATCAAGGCTAAGGGATGTAATGTCCTGATAAAGTGTGTATACTGCGTGGGTGAAAGTAATCATTCAAACATCATCAAGTTTCTCATTCACTCCTGCAACACTGCCTGAGCTATGACTGTGTAGATGAGGTGTCTCCAACCTTTTTCAGCCAAAGAGCTACTTTCCCGGGACAATAAAGGCAGCGAGCTACTCCTTTAAGTGGCCCAGGGAAAATTGTGGTGATATATTGGGGTATATTGAGCACAAAGGAGCCTTATACAGGTATTATTCATGATTGCATATCTGTTACCAGTGCACAAAGTAAGTGCATTTAAAGTAAAAAATAATGATAATGAATAATACAATCTCATATATTAAGTATATTATTTGAATTGTTAATTTCTAAATCCCTTGGCTACCTGAAAGGGGTTGGCGTGCTCCTGGTGGCTCCCAAGCAACAGGTTGGAGACCCCTGGTGTAGATGGGCCCACAGTCCATAATTAGCTTATATATGCCCAATTCAGATTCAGATCAGATTCAGATTCAGATTCATTTATTTGCCATTTGCAGTAAAACCACATTGGAAAAACTGTGCAAGACTACCCCAGTGTGCACCAGACGACACACACCAGAGCTCTTCAGTCACATTATTGTATTACGAATGCCTTTTGTGTGTGTTTGCTTTAGGGAATATGGATGAGTACTCCAACCATTAAACCTCAGCAGCCCAACAGGTTTGAGAAGGTGAAATATTGGCATTCAGTGGCAATGACACAAACTATTTGCAACTCAAAACCAGCACATCTTGAACAAAAGTTGGAGAAGATTCCTCATAAGAATTATTCAGGGAGAAATGGCACCTGGCCTTGGGGGAAATCAGCGCTGCCTTCATCCGGATTACTCCAGGCACAATCCGGCCACTCTCTTGTTTGATGTCCCCCGCCCATCCGTCTTGTATGCTAGTCTTTTATCTCACTCTAAAGTAATATAGTCTTCACTGCAATTCAATAATGGGCCAGCCGAGCCTGTCAGCCTGCGTTTGGTCGTTATCTCACAAAGCCTTGTCCACTCCAGCTATATTTGTGTGTGGATAAGTGATTTTGTCCCGTGGGGGAGGGGTGCTCTTCATGTTTGTGCGCATGAAATGAACGCAGTTGGTGAATACATTTATGTGCGACTGGAAAAGACGGACGTTCTATTTATCCTGGAGTGTTGGTATATGTCTTTTGACCGCTTATCCCACTCCCCATCTAAATTAAGAAATGGTGCGGGTGGTGGAAAGGATGTCTTGTCCAGCACCTGTGTGTATCAAAGACTGTCTGTCATCTTGTCCTATAGAGTGACTGAAGGATTTAACTCATTTCCTAATTGGATGAAAGAGGCAGATATAGCCCGGAGTGACCCTGTGCTTGAAGCGGGACACTGGGAACCCGCTGTAATTTACCTGCAAAGTGACAGCTATTGTGATCTACTCAGCTTGCAAGCCAAGAACGAAAACGGACAGGGACTATATCAAATGAGATGTTGAATTGTGAAAGAGAAATGTTATCAACTGTCTGTGTTTGGGTGCAGACCTTACGAAATGAGATGAATAAGTTTAGCATAGGAGGTCATGGAGGTTCAGGCCAATTTATGAATACTTGAACAGGTTATCTAAATGTTAAGCCACATACACACAAAAAAATATATTAATGATGCTTATTACTGGAGACAATTTTACAAGGACACATAACAATGCATGTTAATTCTTTAATAAACGTTATTATATTTTGTACTTGATTACCTGGTAGCACAAGCGTTATTTTGCCTTGTTTCCAAGTCACCCATCCATAACACCAGACTGAATATCACAAGTGAATATTTAGTCTGGGAACCATCTATTCATTTCTCCATGGTCTTGCACCAAAATATATTAGTGACATGTTAGTCCCATATGAACCAGCCCGGACTCTGAGGAGCACAGGGACTGGACTCCTGTTAGTGCCCAGAGTCAGAACTAAACATGGGGAGGCTGCTTTTCAGATTCATGCTGCTAAAATCTGGAACAATCTTCCTGAAGATGTGAGACAGGCCTCCTCTCTGACAATGTTTAAAACCAGGTTAAAAACGGTGCTGTTTAACTGTGCATACAACTGAGGGATTTTATATTTTTATCTTCCTTTTTAATGTTCTGTGATTATTTATGATTTTAATGCTTTCTTGTTTAGGTCAGCACTTTGAGTTGCCTTGTGTATGAATTGTGCTATACAAATAAACTTGCCTTGCCTTGCCTTGCCATTGTTTATTGTCCATAGCTGTTTATTGGCAATACAAAAGTCTATCGTATTCATCTGCACTTATGTGGCAAACATATAATTTTGCTTGTCATTTGTTGAAGAGTGAAGAAGACTGTGAAGAAGTGAAGAATACTAATGAGGAAATGAAACATGAGGGAAGATATCTATATATTAATGTCGCAAAAAACTACAAACTTTTGTCTGAAAAGTTCATTAAAAAATATTAGATCCCCCCTCGTTCTGTGATTGGTCCCCTAATCAATGCAAACAGTTCTTCCAGGGTTTCCAAACTTCTGTGCAGTTAAAATTTATTTTAGCGCACACAGCAGCACAGGTATTCCCAGGCTAGTCATCTCTAGTACATCCCAATACTTTTCCTTGATGTTTTAACAATTTAGTATAAAACATTTGCAGAATAAGACTGCAAAATGTTACAATTTTAACTTTGCGTCTTTCTACTGGTTTGTGTAGAATTGGAAGATGCATTCTATCTAAAAAATGTTGTAAAGCCAAAAATTACACTCATCCATCCACAAAACTTGTTCAATCAAAACAAAAATCCAATTCTTGACCCAATTCCGTTCAGAGATCCAAATGTCTTTCCTGGTTGGATGTATGACTGAGAATGACCCAAGGCTCACAAATGGGACGGTGGAATCCAGAATAATTTAGCTGTAAAGTGACAGCTATGGAGATGGGCCCAGGTACTACCTCTGGAACTGAACGGACTGAATGGACACGCTGTATATCATCTGGAGGAAGCAAATTAGATGGATGTTGAATACTAAGATTGACTGACTGAAACAGAGGAAAAAGATACAGGGGGAAGATCATCGAACAGACCGATGTACGTGGATGTGCCGTTTGCAGAGATGGATGTCACACGGATTGATGGCAAAATCATAAATAGCAAATCTATGGATATTCCGGTGTAATGTCGCCGGGCAGTTTCGGTTCTGCGTCGGCAAAAAGGTAACTTCATCTGCATTTGCGAGCCGCTTTCATTTAGCTCCCAGTCACTGCATGGGCTCCGTGTCGCACATCTCATTCAGCGCATGCTAATATACGGCTGCGGCGGCCTCCCCATCATAATCACCCATAACACTAAAATGAGACGCATGACAGTAAATAGCAGTCAAGCTTTACAAAGACCATTTGGCAAGGGAATGATTTTTGTGGCTAGCGAAACACCTCAGACGCCAATAAATCACAAGCAGATTTTTTGATATATTAAGCCGCTTCTTTTATTGTCGCGCCTCGGTGCCGCTTCCGCATGCAAATAAAAAGATATATTTACAGTACGTTCGGGCAATAAGGGATGTTGTTCTCAGCTTGAAAATTGTGAGTGATTTGTTCTTTCAATCAAAAGCAGAATTTGATTTAGGGACCTGCAAGTAAACAACAACTCCGGATTGAATAAACACCACATTTTTCAGTCTGCAAAGTATCGCTTTATACACACAGCTTTTGAGAAAAATAGATGTTGCGTTATCAAGAGCATAACTAAGGCTCTCAAAGCGGCTTTCAGCATATGGGCAGTCATTTCTATTATGTGTTCTGTGGGATTGTTTTCATTGTTTGCATTGCATTATGACCATATGGCAGAAAGAATAATAAAATATGTGAGAAATGTTGTATTAATCCAACAGCTTCAAGTGAAAGCACATAAGTTACATTATGGTCGACATTCAGATATATCCATTGAATGTAACCTATCCTTCCAATGTCATGAGGGCAACCAATCATAAGCAGTCAATAATTGTTTCATTTTGTGCATGATAAAGTGAAGTAAAAGCTATATAAACATAGATTAAAAGCAATTTAACAACAATAGATTAAAGCCAGAGTACCTAACTTTCAAAGTACAACAAACGTAATACATTTATCTACCTCGTAGATTTCCCTCACTCAAAACAGAATACTTCTATCACTAGTTTTCAAATGCATCGGTTTTTTTATCCTCTGTCACAGCTTCAGATCAACTTTTTCAGACAGAGAAGTGAATAAAAGAGGACCACCCTCACTCAGCAAATCATCTCTGAGCCCAAAGCACCAAGTAGTGACTCATTGGGCTCGTTCTAAGTATGCAGAAGATGTTTTCTCAAGTTAAAAAAACAGCTTATTGTGGTCTAATTTTTCTCAAAAAACATTTTTTATGAGGAAAAAGTTATGTACCCAAGATTTAAGTACGTAAGTAAGTAATCTTTATTTATATACCGCCTTTCATAGACCAGAGTCACAAAGCGGTTTACTATTGTTATTTTTTGGGGCATTTGTCTCTCTCTCTGCCAGAACTATTGTACATGTTTTTAGTGGTAGGGGAAACCGGAGTACCTGGAGAAAACCTAAACAGACAAGGAGAGAACATCCAAACTCCACTCAGAAAGGCCCTGGTCCGACCAGGATTCGAACCCAGGACCTTCTTGCTGAGAGGCGAGAGTGCTAGCCACCGTACCGCCACGGAGTTGCATGGAAACATGTTTGCTTAAAAAAGGCCGGTAGAATCAGAGATGGGAATAAGATCAAGGGTTTGTGAATCACAGTCAAATAATCATCTGGAGAAACATTTTCTTTTTCAAATACTCATTAATAAGAATAATGCTTCAACTCTAAGATGCTTCACATGCCATTATTGATTCACTTCATATACTTAGTTCATACAAAATAGTTTCTCCCATAGAGTTCTAGTGTAGTTTGGTTCTTGCATAAAAAAGTGTGTCGTTCAATTAACCTAATAATATTGAGATCCATAGTTGCAAGACATAGCATTTACTGAACTACATAGGACATATGAGGATAAGCCACAGGTACTAGCAATGAAGCAATACAAGAAATTCATTTAGAGAGCAGTTTTGAAGAATTATAAATAAGGAGGACATTTCTCAGCTTTCAAAGTACTGTATATACCAGTTCCCCACGACATAGCTTCAGCTCTAACTAGATGCAGTATTATCATGCGCATAACTAACACCCTAATAGCGATATTTGTCATACGGACGCTCAATTTAGTGGAGCTATCCCGCTGCCTCCCTGTTATCTCCACCAAACATGTCAATGTTATTAAACATGCGGTACACGGACCCACCATATGTGCACAGTGTGACACACGTGGCACCGGGGCGCGCTCGCGGAATACACTGGAGCTGCATCTGCATACGGAGAACGGAGGCGGAAAAACCCCACGAGGAGGGGCCGCGGAGGGGTCAGCTCGACTTAATTGCACTCGGGAAACATGTGTGATGGGCCGAGCTGGTGGAGCCACTCTACAAGGGGCCGGGCCATCTGCCACTGCCCAAGTCTGAGCACCAATTTGGGTTTAGGGAAAGGCAGCACTGATTCTGTCTGAGGCAGGTACGATGCAGTGCTCATTTACAGGCTTTGGATGGACATTCATCTCTTTTTCCAAACCCTATTCCCTGTTGCTGCTTTGTTTTAATATGAAAGTATTGTATATTGATGTATCTTATTGTTTTGTTTAGTTTTTTATGCATTTAGATCTATGTTTTTAAATTGCTCTTGTGAAGCACTTTGAATTTCCTTGTACACAAAATGTGCAACTCAAATAAATGTTGATTGGTTGATTATATAGGTGGTCTTCATGTGATATTTGTTAATTTATCTGAAATTCTTAGGCTAATTCACATGAAACAAATGTGGTCACAAAGTTGACAAATAGCGTTACTGAGCTGGAGTTTACTTTTTAATGCAAGTTATGGAGCCAGAGCAAGTATGGGGCAACACTTTGTCTATGAGCACTTCCCTTTGGGCTTCATTAAGAAGGTGGGTTAGCATTGTCCATATATAATACAATATACAGTCTTGACTTAAGCTGTCGGCCCTCTTGCTTAGCCCAAATCTACTGCAGGTCCATTGTGTAGTCCCAATGGCAGTGTTCCCATATTTTCTCTGCGCGTGTCTATGTTTTCTCCCTTTTAAATTAAACTAGAACAGAATAGATAGAAAATTATTTGTGGGAAGTATAGGGGAATGTAAAGATTGATTAAATAATGTTCTATCAATCACTCCCACACTCCAATAGAATGTATGAATTAGGACAAAGGTGCATTGAGTGTTCCTTTGTTTGGCTGGTCTAATTGCACTATAATGTGATCTCACCATTCAAGGCGCAGTCAAATGGAGGCCTCATGCCGTGGCAATGTGCAGACTTGATTGCCACTTCATACGCCTCACACCTTACATCCTGCTGCTATTTTAATGCCTTCTCAATAGAGCCAGGACTCATTTGGTTAAGTGAGTCAAAGTACTGGCTTTTTTCCTGCCTTGATTTGCAAACTTAGCTTCAATTTCTGCTTCTAATGGAGGAGGATAACTTTGATCTTGACACAGAAACTGATATCTATCGAGCTCCAGAGCATGCTTTTGAATTCTTCCTATTCTTACCATTGTTTCTGTGTTTAAGGGACAGATTTTTTTTGTTTGCCAGTTGGCAGCAAGAAATCCGTTCTGAGCCATGTGTATACTGTATAAAAACTAATCAAATCAAAACTTTTTACTGTTTATTTTATATTGGGCTTTTTTGGACTCTCAAAATGCCTCACTTTCACTGCAACCAGGTGCAGTGCCAGGGACCTATCACCAGATATTGATAATATACTTAATAGTACAGTGTCCCATGGTCAGAAAAATACAATCTTTTATAAATGAAAAACAATTTCAATAGCTGACATCCATTTTTTTCGAGTTTACCTGAGCACACTTTGGGCGACCTCTGTGGACATGGATGGATGATAAGGAGCACACATTGTCAGTACTTTTGTTCCCAGCAAAGGCATGAATTCGGACTCAGTGTCTTTGAGCCTATTTTTGCACTATTCATTAAGTCTGATGACTGATAGGCTACTTTGCTGGCAGCCTGCGTCCATAGTGTGATGCAGTGACCTTGGATTCAAACCATAGGCAGGTGGGGGTGGCGGAGGGCTCTACATAAAAAGCAGGTTGCCATTGAGTGACTGTTATACTCTGGCCTTAAAGCTATAGCATTTAGGAGGGGGCGGCCCATGGATCAAGTGTGGAGTCACTATATGGGTGGTTCACATGGAGAGTTGTCACATGTGATGGATGGGAGTTAAAAGGGTTTGACTTTAAAAACTATGGCTCACTCATGGAACTAGTTGAAAAGCCGGAATGAATGACAAACTGTGGGCTTACTCACAAAATACATGATCTTTTGCAGCGTTTCATACTATTGCAATATGGCGTCAGTCTGTCAACTTCCTTCTTCCTGGTATATAAAGTGGTAGTACAGGTTAAACTCATGGACATATAGACAGTAAGCCATAAACCTCAAAATTATGATAAAAAAGGCTTGGCTTATGTCATTTTTCATGTAGTTAGTCATTATCATTGGGTGACAGTACAGTAGCTCAGTTGTTAGAGCATTGGCCTTTTGGGGGTCAAAGGTTCAAATCCACCACGAGACCTACTTCACGACTCACACTTTGCATGAAGCCCCCGCTGAAAGATCTCAGTTCCTGTGGACTTACCACCTGCAGGAGGATGAGTGAGGGGCTGGTGCTATGTGTACAGGGTGAAGCTCTAACTGCCACACCCCCGACCCAGAAATTGATTAAGGGGAAGACAATTGATGGATGGATGGAGTCTTCATCATATATTGGTTTCACAATTCACTTTTGAATGATATTGTAATTTTTGTTGTTTTACCTATACAGCAAGTGGCTAATTATCATATAGTAGAGTTTGCATGTTCTCCCCATGTCTGCATATTGCCCTACCACTAAAAACATTTCCAATAGCCCAGGGTTCATTGATCCGTAATCCAGATCCAGAATTATCTTTGAGTTATGATAATCTCATTTCAAAGCTTTACTGAAGATTTCGCACAAATCCGCCTTTTGAGGTCTTGCTAACTAACTAACAAACAAACAAACCCAGGTGATTACTTTACCCTCTGGCAGTGGTAATAAAGAAAAGCTCCTGAACGCAACCATAAAAAATGCTGAAATGTCTGCCATAGATCATAGCTTCTCCTTAAAAATGTATTATTATATTGAACAAGATCCAAAATGTCCAACATTCTTACTTTTATCGTTCAGCTTAATGAATCACAGAATTGCTAGACCTTTTCAAATGTCATTTTATTTAGCTCTTACAATAATATTGAACTTATCCGCCCATTTTACCACTTACTTGTAAATGTACCAAATGCCACTTGCACTACAGTCGGCCATATCTTTGTGAACTTTCTTTTTATGGTTTTATGTCCAGTTATAGGCGTTTCAGATGCCGCATGAGCGCACACAATGGACCTGGCGAGAGGAGTTTTAACCAATGGGACCCTTAGTGTTAATGTCTGTTTTGAGGAAGGGAGGCGAGATTCGGGAATGAAGGCCTTCGCTCATATCACACCACCGCACCTCCCGCACCCCCTTTCCACTCATATTTCCCTGACGGTCCATAAAGAGACAGCCATTTGAGAGGGCGCATTGATTTCTGGGCATATCTGGTGATAAAATGCTCTTCTACACCCACACTTTCTTTAACTACCCAATTTGAAGGCCCCTGGATTTGCTGGGGCCATCCAGGAACTGTAAATAGAGCCGTGGATCAGAGGGAGGAGACGACGGCGTGACAGCGTCTGTAGACAAGGTGCAAAGAGAGTATAATCGATTTCAAATGTGGATCAGAAATCATTACGATGTTTTACTTCTGGAGCTAGAAAAAACACTACTCTCTCTGTTGAGGCGCTGCCAAAAATCACAACTTTTCTCCATCTTGGTTATCAACATGAGTGTTCAAATCCCAAAGTATTATGCAATCTTTCTCCTAAACTCATCACCGCAATCTTTCCCAAAATAACTGATCCAGAAACAGCCTTCCACAATGTTTGGCTTAAATTTGGCTTAATTAAATATCATCCATTGTGGTTTCTGAATAGAGTTTGCATGTTCTCCCCTTGGCTTTCATGGTGTCCCTGGGTGCTCCAGTTTTTGGCCTCCACATCCTAAGACACATTTTTACAGACAAAAAAGTGAAAAAGTGAAGACTACTTTCAAATATGCAAAAGATAAATGTTTTCAAATAGAATGAACACAGCTTGTTGTGGTATGATTAGCTCACAAGATTTTTCTTTTATAAGACTGTTTCTGTCGGAACCTGGCCCTGGCTTTAAAGCTGATATTCTACCGTCAACACACTTTTTCTTTGTTTCATCTCCAAATTGAATTTAGTGTGTGCATTCAAACATATGAAATATTATATGCAGTGTGTTGATGTTCCAACACACTGCATATGGACCCACCTCAATACAAAATAAAAAGCCTTCCATACTTTGGTTTATTCATCTGTTTTAGCCGGAAAATCTCATTTCAAAGAGCGATGTCGACCCGCTTATTTTAAAGCTTTGTCAACATTAAAAGTTTTGCGCAAATTTGCCCTTCACCTTGAGTTTGCTGTAATTCTCCTTAAACCTATGTGTATTTTTCCAATAAAGATGAAAATGGGCGTTTCTTCCAAAGCCGCCCAGAAGCCGGCGTCACTTTTTGGTCAGTAATGAAGCATTGTCCTGGTCGCTGTGCTTTATCATGATCTATGGATCTCTGATTCTGATGCAATAGAAAACCAATCACTGGCAGCAAGTCTCCAGGCAAAACATTAGTCATCATGTCTTTGACACCAAGCCACGAATTGGGTCATTCTTTTAAATTAAAAGCACTCATTTGTAAATATACAGACAAAAAGACACACTCGCCTCTTATTTTGATGTATGAAAGAATAAAGTAAGTGTGCGCAGGTGAATAAATGTGTGCCCAAAAGTATAGAGACAGCTCAACAGCGAAAAGACCAGTGGATGCAGATGATGGAGCGCCTTAGCTTCAACATTGCTTTTGTAAATGACTATCTCTCATTGGGGTTACTTCTTTATTTACTGTGTCAAAGCAAATATTAACAACCAAGCGCTGCCTTCTGCCAATACGCTGCCAATATAACCTCTCTCTTCATTGAGTTTCCCATTTAACTTCCAACAAAGCATTATTCATGTGTTGCCTTTGTTCTCAGAGAGGCTGCAGTGAAAGATAGTAATGTGCCGAGCTCTGAAGCAGACGGCTCTAGTCTGATGGGTCCTGACGGTTATTGAGTACCCGGGGTGGTTTCAATAAAGTTAAAGTTTGTCTCGGCTTCGGTTCAATAAAGGAGCTCTTCATGACAATTTAGCCATGAGAGAGGCATGTCGCGCATAACTGAGACTGAAGTGCAACATGGAGGTGTTCAGGCAGAAACCTGAAGAAGAACTAGCAATTCTGTTCAGCCTTTTGAAAGAGCTGTTCAAATGGTCTTACTTCAATTAAAACAAGAGATATAGTAATAACAACATAGGAGGGGCTGGGTAATTTCCTCTTCTCAGTGAGAACAGGGCCTTTCTGAGTGGAGTTTGCATTTCCCCGTGTTTGTGTAGTTTTCCTCCAGGTGTTCCGGTTTCTCTTACCACTCCTGAACAAGCCGAGCATTAACATCTGAAGATAGGTTCCAGGGCGTTGTAATACGGCGGCCACTGCTCCTGACACGGCCAAAGTGGCATTCCAGGATGGGTCAAATACAAAAGACAAAGTTCCCTACGGGGACAAATAAAGTGCACATCTACATTTACATTTAAGAATCAACTTATGTGAGCTGGTAATATTGAGTCGTTTCAAGATCATTTAATTTTTTTTCTCCACTGGTATTGCAACAGATATCTGCTCCAGTTCATATCCCAGGTATGTCTTAAGTAAGCGCATGTTACAGACAAAGTCTGACCAAGCAATTTTGGGCATGGGAAGAACATGCAAACTCCTTTCAGAAAGAAACTCCTTCTTTCTGATAAGCAACAGCTCTAACCACTTAGCCACCAAAGCAATGGCGTTTCTAGAAAAAGCCTGTTTTGTGGTTGTTTGAACCAATTTTGTTTATTTGGACCAAAAATCAGGCTTTCCCAGGGTGGCACTACATATATAACTTGACGAGGTGAATAGCACACAGTGGTGTTTTTAACCAATTATTTTGGCACAGCACCAACCATAAACCCAACCAATATAGGCCTAATCCATTCCATTGGTTGGCAGAGAACCAAGAGATTGGTTAATCTCACCAATATTAGCTTCACCAAAGAGATTGGTAGTTCTTCCAATGTGTTTTTAGAGTGCAATCCCTCCTTGTCACTGCTTGTGTCAGGCAAAGAAGAACCGGTCAAATGCAGAGGAAATATCACCACGAAAGAGAATATGTAATGTGTGCTGTATGAGTTGAACATTTTATGCTTCCAAATAATGTCTCTGGGATTTCTCTATTTGCATGCCAAAATGTCTGCAAAGAGTTGAACGTGTGAAAAATTGAGTAAATGTAACTGGCATATTTGTGCTCATTACATAAGATTGGGTTGAAAACACTCTCTGAAATGTGAAGGTATAGAGGAATGGAAACACAGAATTACATAGTTTTATATAAATTCGGTGGTTACAGTAGCACAAGAAAAACGGGGGAGTTAACGGCAGAATGCTAATCGGCCTCTGGGGCTCTGAACCACAGCAAATCAACTCCTCAGAGCAGATCACGGCCTGGCCTGACATTAAACCCCCACTACTTCCCTCAAACACACATTTTCATCTTAGCACGGCTGATGGGAGAGTGGTTATGACTCAGGATGTGTGCCACAGTGACAGAAAAACAGCAAATATCTACTCAAAACATCTTGAGAAAACCAGCAGAATCAAAAGGCATGAAACTTTGCCATGGCTATTGCCTATTACAACGCAATTACCTAATGGCTTTCTCTGTAATTGCTTTGTTCGTTGTTTTCTCTTCCTAAAAAACGGATAGAGGGGGAATCCATTCATTGAAAAACTATTCAGGGAATAGCAGTAAAAGGAAAACAGATAAAGAGAAACTAAATATAGTTAAGGCCCCCTGCATTCAAGGTTGATAAGAACAGTTTTTCAATTCTAAATCCATCTATCCATTTTCTAAAGATATATTTGTTGCCAGGTTGTGGAGGCAGATGTCCAAACTTCCCTATACACGCACTCGTCTTCCAATTCATCCAAAAGGGAATACCAAATTGTATATTGCTGGAAATAAAGCCAATCTCTTCTACAGATATTTATCATTTGTTGTTAAAGTTTTGTTGTGCTTTGAGTGTGCTGTTTTTATCATTGCATTTACCCTGTTTGAACTAGTTGTAGGGCAGGAAAAAAAAAATTAGGTTGAATGTTTTTTTGGTTTTTTTGTTACGTCAACCCACGTTTTGAGACTGTGCAATGTGCCCAAAAATAAAGATTTATCTTTTCTTAGTAACAAACCAGATCGTGACCAACCGTGTCGCCAAGATCTAGTTCTGTTGATGTGCAAACTTCATTCTTATGAAAGTGGGGAACAGCAGGAAATGGTATTTACGCCAAAGAAAAGCCGTGTTCAGTGACTGGTAGAGCGAGTGAAAGACAACATGCCTGCTGTCATCAACAGTTTGCACTTGGGAGTTATCGATGACAATAGACAGGTGAGAGTTGCCAGGACTGAAAACAAAAGCAAACTCACACATTCAAAAACATGTGGACCAGCTCAGTCCTGCAGTGCGTGGCCTTGGTCCTCATTTCACAGCCTGAGTCCTGGATAGCCCTTCTGTCTGTTGAGTGGATCCCTCTCTCAATGTGGGCCTCCCTTAAGTCCTCCGGTTTCACACTTTTCTCCCACTGGGTTTTTAGAGTTGTAATGACCCAGGACACTCAACATTCAACGACATACAGTATATAGAAAGTATCAACACGTGCTCTATGTGTGTTTTAACATTGCATTCCCTGTGTTTGAACTGCTTGATTTTCTGATCTGTGTTGGCAAATCGACACCTTTGTCAAGTCCTCCGAGATAACTACTGTTGTGATTTAGGGCTATAAAAAATAATGAATTTAATTGAATTCTTCAATTTAAGAATCCAGACTCTTAAATTGACCTGACTGGAGTCATCACTGCTTCTTCTCTCTGGCAGAAGATATTGTTCCTTGAGATGCAGGAAATTCGGCGACAGTTTCTTCCCACAGGGTTCCCAAAAGCACTTCAATGGTTTATCTTAATTATTTCTTTCTGGGTTTTTTTTAAGTAGTGTCAATTGTTTTTCTATTTAACCATGTGTTTTTTATATTCGCCTGCAATCCAATGTGGATAAATGTGACGGAAATAAACTACGGTTTTATGAATGTAACCTTTTGAATGTAAAGCAGTCACAGGATTTTGAGAAAACGCAGAGAGAAGGGGATGCTCTCATGACTTATACTGATCTTGTATTGGAAATGGAATATTTGTTGTGCAGCAGAACACTTGCCAACAATCAAAGTCAATGACACACAGGTAGGTGGTCGGGCTCTGGTGCTTCAGAGAGCTGCTTGCATCAGCGCTGAGCTCACAGCATCGCGCTCACCTGGGACCACTGCGGACCACTCAGGTGTGGTAAGACACTACACGCTCCAGGGCTCCTGTGACCTTTGAGTTATGGCCATCACAAACACTGCATGTACAGGACAGCAGGGAGGACTAAAGGCAAAGAGTCGCCCAGAGTCAACCACCAATATATACTCAACATTTTTACATTTTCCTTCTTTGTTTTCATGGGACTGTTTAAACTATATTTAACTCCACTGTATCCCATTAAGGCAAGTCAATTTTCTTAGTAATACACAGTTCATACAACAATTAAAGAATATAGTATTTCTTATCTACGCATTGATTTTCAGCGAGACTGTAACTGCCTGCTCTCCAAACGAGTTATATAACAGAATGTGCAAATTACGCAAAATTGCCTCTGTTGTACTCTAACCATGTTACGTTTCCTAAACAAAAACATTAAGTGGCACGCAAACGTATTGAGTTACATTTTTTTCATGAGAAGCAATGCTGTAGTATACAATATTGCCATGTGGATATTTCTTATGAGAAGCAATGCATTGGTCATACAATATTGCTGGATACTATTTCATAGTTAATTTGTTTGTGGTCAGGTATCCTTACCCACCAATACAAATATGAACACCATAAAGGTGCGCAACAATATTCCTAGTGAAGGGTTTGCTTTTTTCTTCTTTTTTCTGAATATCTGCAGAGAGTAGAGCCAACCCAATGTAAGAATCTGTAATTAAAGTGATTGTCTGGAGTTTGTCAGAGAAAAGAGAGAGAGGTACAGGATTTGAAAAAAAACAATCCAAGCTCCTCCCCCTTCCTTTCTGATTGGTCTACGCCTACGTTTCCGTAACACATATAAATGTTTATCTGAGAACACATTATACTTAAACATTATTAACACACATGCACGAAGGTTTTTAGAATTATTTGTTAACGTTTTCATGACAAAAATAATGTTATAATGCACAAAAAAAGCGATCGCGGCAAACGCGGAAGTAGCTATGATTGAACATTATAGGACACATCTGCAGAGGATCTGATTATGGATTCAGGTTCAGTATATAAATGATTATGGATATAGGTTCAGTATATAAATGATTATGGATATAGGTTCAGTATATAAATGATTATGGATATAGGTTCAGTATATACATAAGTACCTCAGCGCGGATGTTCAGAATTCTTTGTTCAGTTTTCATGTAGTTCCAGAGTCTAATAGAGGCTTGATTCGGAGGCTCCGTGAAAACAAACAACTGAGCATGCGCAGCTACGAGCATCAGCACCGATGATTGACAGCCCTTGGCATGACTCGATTGGTTAACCTCAACGGCACAGTGGATTCTGAGCTATACCTAAGAGAAGGGAAGGCGGGACTTGCCCGTAATATTAGAATTCATAAAATGACTTAGTTCATATCAATATTTAAGCCCAGGGGGTCAATTTAATACAATTCTTAAAATTTGTAATTCATTTAGAGTTACAGACTATCACTTTAAATCATGTAAGATTCACATCATCATGAGTTCCATTCAAACAAACAAATACCATCAGCCCCATCCCCAAAATGTGTGTAATCCACCTTAAACTTTGTACTATTATTAAGATATCTTTCTTTTCAACACCACCACATCAAAATGCATCAAACCACATGCTCAAAAGTAACCTGAAATTGGATTTGAGACAGATGCCACTTGTGTATTGAGACTCCTCACCGCATTTGAACTTCAACAAATAGAGGTTTATTGGTCGGTTTGAGCTCAGACTGACTCACTCGTGACCCAGAAGTTTTTCATATCACCACATATTACATTTCTCTGTATTTTAATAAGATTCCTTTCTGGGCGCTTTTTTATTTGTCATACACTGAATAGTTTCTTTGTCTAGTCAGTTTGTTGGGAATACACGCAACAAAGTACATCCATTTTCTCGGCATGGCACCGCTGTAACTTTTCGGAACCTGTATTCTCTCGCTTTGAATATTTGTCTTTTGTTGTTTAAAGGGGCTGTGTAGTAAGGGCTGCCTGAAAATAGTTTGTTTTTTTACTCCCACTCACAAGCGCCGCCACCAGCTCCCACAAGATGGAGAACAATCTGATATCTGGGCACAGAGGCTTCATTTAAAATATGGTAAGGCTTTGGGAGAGATGCGCTGTCTGTTGTGGCTGATTGTAAAATGTGTGGAGCAGAGACTCAGGGATGATGCATAGACTGTGACACTTTGACAGATGAACAGATTTACAGAGCTCCAAAAGCCGCTTTATTCAATATAGGGTTAGGAGCCGGCTACGCTGGGGTGAGGGCGCTTATTTACTGTATGTGAATGAACATTGATCAGCTGTAACATTATGACCACTGCTCCTGGGCTATGGACAAGGACGTTTGAAGACGTGGAGCATTTTATGTTTACACCACAAACTGATTTCAAGCATCTTTTTCTAAAAACCTGGCTTATGACATATTTCATTTTATAAGACAGATGTAATAAATGCAATTCAACTCTTCTAAAGGTTAAAATGAAAATGAAAATTGAAATTGCGTTCGAAAGTGAATTTATATCTGTAAATTGACTTACAATGTGAAACTACTATATACAACTAATAAAGTAAGATATATCAAGCCTTCATTTGTTATATTGGATTGATGTAGCTGTTGAAATTTGTTAAAATAGCGGGACAAATTTCCCTATGGGGGCGATAAAGTAAACCTTATTCTTAAACTTTATTGACTCAAAGGCAAATCTGGGCTTCAATTTCACATTTCAAAAAGAACAGAGGGTTGTCATCTGTTCCTTTGCATATAATGAGTCTATATCATACATTTCAAGTTTCAAATATAGAATACAGACTTTCTAATTTTTAGGTTTTCACCTGTAAACCAGCGTTTGTCGCAGCGTCCTTATGTAAACAGTGTCTTTGTTGTCTTTCAAAAGAAGCAAAAAAACATGTAATAAAAACTAAAGCTTGTTCTCTCTCTTAGCACTTCTCTGTGTTTTTGTTTGTTCAGAATAGCTAGAGAAGGCCAGTCCCTGAGTGGAAGTGCCCAATTTGTGGCCGAAATCACAGACACAACTGTCAAAATATCAAATCTCAACTAACTCAATATAGTTTAATCCCAAATGACTTTGTTGTCCTCGAGCAAACTTCATTGTCTTTATGTTCCGGAAACTTTCTGAGGTGAATTGCGCCTCTCGGTATCTGCCTTACATTTTAAATCTTTCTAAATGTCAGCAGGACAACTTAAATCCAACTTCCTCCACAGTTTGGAGAGCAGGTCATATTCAAATGCACCAAATGACCACTGCGTTTTATTCTCTAGACAGCCGTCTAATTCCCACGTATATAGTGTTTTTTTTTGTTTTTCTTTAACCTGCAGTTTGTTGTAAAAGCCCCTGTTCGGACACAATGTTACGAAAAGTGCAGAATGCGGACAAAATGCTCACTTTGTCAGCCTAAGCAAATAATTACGCCGATTAATTAGCCATGCATGAATGAGGTGGGTCGCTGCAGGCTAGCATTTCTATTAAAAACAGCAGCGCAACGATAACATAGAAGTATGGACACGGTGGTTTGACAGTGACCTTCCAAGACAAGCCCTTGGAAAGTGCAGTAGATGATGAGTATGTTTGGACAATGGCTAAAAACTCAAATGTGTTTGTTAGAATGGGGATAAAGGGACGTAACATAATGGGTAAAGAAGGAACCTCGAGTAAGTGTGACTTCTCTATATCAATCAATTTATCAACTGAAATGTCCCTGTTGTATGGGACGAATAAAGGATTTCTTAATATTAATCTTAATTTTTATTTGTAGAGCACACAAGGCGCCTCACAACACATATCACATCATGCATGAATCATCAAACATTGAAATCTACATGAACTTAAAAAAAAGAATAATATAAAAATACAATTAAAATCCCACAGGAAATGAAAAGAAAAACACAATAAGAGCACAGAGATATTAAAAACATAAAATAAATTAAATCCCACAAGTAATTAAAAACCTTAAAGCATTAAAATCACAGATGGGATTACAATCATAAACAGTCATAGTGCATCAGTAGTAGTAGTATTTTTATTTGAGCAGTTTTACAATGTCTTTTATATATATATATATATATATATATATATATAAAACCCTAACCCATGTATATTTTTTTTAACATGCACATATAATTCAAGAAAGACAAAAATAAAAAAGCTCAAAAGGAGAAGGCAGAAGCAAAAAGCGTATAAGTGCCTTCCCCATTATCAATGATTAATTGAAGCGGCTGCAAAAAAAATTAAATTAAAAAGAGTAAAGATAAAATCATTGTTATATAGAGTGATTTTTAAAAAGTAAACATTTTACCAAATCAATCAATCAATTTTTCCTACAAAATGTACCTGGAAGTGCCTCACAGTCCAGATCAAATTAGCAACAGTCGTCATATACATCATAAACATTAAAGTCACACAGGGCATTTACAAACATGGCATGGTTTAACGGAAGAACTTTGACTGGAGACATTTTACACCGAGTTTTGAGGCAATACTTTTGTTTTAAAGAGCTGTCCATGATGTTGTGGTTGACAGTACTTGGTGAAGGGACATCTGGGAGGTGAGTGACCGGACGTCTTGAAACAGGTTGGTCTGTGTTTTGACAGTTGTGAGTTTGAGATAGGTGCATTTGGACAGAAGAGGTGGACAGATGTGTTTGTGCTGATCCATACTCCTCACGTGGATGGAGAAAAACAACTCCTGATGTCTTTGAGGGAATACTGCTATAACAGCTAAACAAATACATGTTTGCCAAAAAATGGGACTAGACTCCTGCTGGCACCCAGAGTCAGGACTAAACACGCAGAGTCAGCATTTCTGATTGATGCTAAATTGTGAGACAGGCTTTTACTCTGACAATGTTCACATCCAGGTTAAAAACTGTTTATCTGTCAAATGTTAGATGAAGGTATGACTATATCTTTATACATGCTTTGACTTTTTATGACGTCAACAAATCCTTTATAAAACGAAAAAGCCTTTGAGTTGCCCGGTGTATGAGTTGTGCTATACTTCCCTTGCATGTTCATATCCGAATGATATAAGTTACTACTATGACTATTTCACTGTCGAGGAACCGCTCGTGTAACTTCTCCTTGGGCAGAGAGCCACTGTGAACCACTTGATTTGCCAGGTCACAGAAACCTTCCTTCATATCTGCTTTCCAAACAAGGACAGCAGGTTCATTTTAGGCTGATGAGGTTCGCTCTGGATTCGTGTTCACAATACTATATTTACCTCTGCCCAGAAGGTAAAGTGATCACCGGTGTTCGGCTGTTTGTCTGTGAGAACACATTTTCCATTCCTTTTTTTTTCCAGACGATAATTCCGATCACGTCTAAAATGTGATTGCTCGTTCACTGGGACATTGCGCACGTTTCTTAAAAAAAATATTCCAAATCCTCCCAAAACTTAATGGGAGAATTGAGTTATGTTACTCACAGACAAACAGATAAACACTGGTGATCACTTTACCTCCTTGAAGATAGATTCAAGCACAAATGCATAAGATTAACTAAAAATAAACATTCTCTTTTATATTTACGGTCTGAAACCAGTTCTTATTTTTGTCTGCATCCTGCGGTCAATTCCACTTCCAGACGGGGCCTTTTCTGTGTGGAGTTTGCATGTTCTCCCTGTGTCTGCGTAGGTTTTGTACTTGTACGTGTGCAGTAGGTTTAGCAGGGAGAGGAAAAATGAAACAATTGTAAAGCGCTTTGTGAATCTATCTTTGAAAGATGCTAAATAAATAGTAATTTCTTACCAAAATACCTTTCAGAATTTGGCTCAGTACAAAGATGAGTGTCTTAACGCCCACAGCTATACATCAAACTCACTACCACCCCTAGTGGAGACAACGCTCATCTGTTGAAGAACTTTCCAATATGGCTCAAACAGAAGCTTCGCATTAATGTTGTTGAATCATTTTTGCTTTTCTCCCCTCTGCAGCATCTCCAGTGCGCTGTGCATATCAGTTTTGGACTCTTTATAATCCAATATTCTGTATGTTTGTTGCCAGTTCAGTGCAGAAACACCGCACACAAATGCTAGTTATTTCTTTTGTGTGGGCAGATTGGGAAACAGTCCCATTTGGACAAGTGACGGAGGTAATTTCATCTCTAATTTCAAATTGGTTTTTGCTTGTTTCATTTGTCTCATTCCACAGCACTGGCTGCTTTGTTGCTGCTTCATTTTCTTATTATTGTTCAGCTAAAATGGCATCTCCCACATGTAATTTTAAGTGCTATTCATTGATTTTATTTGTGGACTCAGCCCATATGGTGCAACAGAAGGGAAAGAATCTGTAAGGTTTTTTTTTCACTTTACCCACATTAATAGTCTAATGGAGTTGTGTGTGTTTTTTTTTTTCCACTGGTGGATACACATGGCTGGAATTATCTTTACAGGGGTTCAGATTTTTGATGAGATCCACAGTCCAGCGGGAAAACCTGCCCCCTCTCCACCACCTCCCAACCCCCCTCTGGTTTGACACCATGGGTGGGTGGATAATGTAGGCAAATGTATTCGCTCCTGTGAGGTGCTAAGTAAACTGGATATGGTTATGTCGACGATAATTTGGAATGAGGAAGGTAAGCAAAGGTTAGATGGACCCAAATAATGAAGCGTGGTCCTACTTCCATATGTTTATAGGTCATCTAATGCAAACGAACTGTGTACCATCGCGTTTACCTCGACAAATAGATGTTTACAGGCTGGATGGAGTCTATTTGAAGAAGTTTTTCACCAGTTCATTCTCCCCACTTCTCGCAGGAAGCAGCTCAAGCCGTTCCGATAGCATCCATCTATATATTTTTTCTCCTTATTCTTATTTTTCAATTTGGTGGCTGGGAAAGGTCAGGATTAGTTATCGACGTGGCAGAGACGGGGAAACCGCAGTGGCTGCAGTGGGTCTCCAGATGCCATTTCCACACTCCCAGCTGTGAACTAATCTTTCTGTGTCAGTCTGGGTTTCAAAATGTGTTGGAAAATGCAGCACGTGGTCAGAGATATCTCATTTTAAAGCTGTTTGTGTTGGCGAATAAAGAGGTTAGTAAGGAATAGCATACTGTATGTACACTGAAAAAAATGATAGATTAAGAGGTAATAATTGCTTGAATCGAGTGGTTTTTATTCAAATGTTAGTACATGTCTACCATGTCTACCACAATGGCATTTACTCTTATTTAAAGAACTTTATTTTCTCATTCAAAGGAAAGCATGTCTTGTATATTTTTTCAATAAGGTAGATTTGCTTGCGCCATTGGCAAATCTTATTCTCAGGCAGTCAGAATGTTCAAAAGTTATAATACATTTAGCCAAATTTGAGCAATTTTTGATTTATTATTCATCACTTTTTACAGTGCATGTATTTCGGGCCCTATACTCACAATTTGGACAACAGCCTTTTGTCAATCTTTACTGATGAAAGCTTGTGATAAATATCCAAAAAATACATTACACGCCAAAAGCCCCAACAAGGAAAAAGCAAAACCAAAGCGCTATCAGAGCTGTTAAGCGGATGGGTCACTACTTTAATACCAGTAGCAGTCTTGTAAAGTAGGAGCTGGCTCAGACTGTGCTGTCACCAATCCAAATATTCATTCACAACCATATATAGATAGTAAATGGTTTTGAATGAAATGTTGGAGGGGCGACAAGACAGTCTCAGCCAGCTTCTACTTTTACATGACGGCCATTCGCACTCTAAGTTTACAGCCAAGTGAAAATAAATATTTGTCAACACATAAATAATAAGCCTGGTTCGCTTGCTCTGTCCAAGTAATTATAGTAGAGCGGTGCCAGTGTGACGTACATATTCATATAGGGTGAGTTTCCATTTGTAGTTTTGTTTTAAATATAGCTTTACCGACTTAAGCATCGTGGCCATTAGCTTGGAAGCACACAGACACACTCACACAAACATTCTTTACTTTTATAGATGTATGTATGGCGTTTAAATATGCACATTCTTGTTTCAGAATGTCCACTGGAATTATTGTGCACCAGACAGTAACATATAGATCGGATCAGATTTATTGCCAAATTATGTCTTAATACTCTGACACTGCCATCTTGTGGTAGGAAAAGGAAAATTCTACAACTGCATCAAATGCAGAGATAGAGATATAAAAGCAATACTTTGTCATCAAAGTATGAGGTTTTTCAGTTTGAGATTTATAAAAAGATTTAGTTTTGGCCCTGACATCTTGAGATCAAAAGATAACAAAAGAGAAACTCAGCCAATCAGCTCTGCCCAGTGGTGAACCCAGTGAGACAAAAAGTGACTAACTCGGCTCATTCAAGTGTTTTTTTAAAAACAATGAAGCAGGATGTTGGCATCCTGTGGTCTGATTCATTCACAACATTGCCTTTCACGAGACTCTTTCTGTTGGGACAAACAAGAGTAATATTTATGAAACAAAAGAGTAAGAGAAACCCCAACCTGAGGTAAGTAAGAAAGAGTAATAAATACCCCAGACCGAAGTATTTGGAAGGTGTGCAGCTTGTATCCAAGAAAAGACGTATATACCATTCTCCAAAGAAGCATTTCAGGTTGTCATTGATGGATCACAGTGTAATGATTAGCCTCAAAGTAAGGCTTTGCCATCAGGCCAGTTGTAAATCAATACAGTAGAATACATTGCGGGATTCCACCTGGCACCTCCTTCGGTCCATCCCCATTTCCTCATTTATCCTCAAAGGCTTCTGTGTACAATCGTAATCAGTCAACACAGCGGCTTCCATTAGTCAGTAGTTTCCTTAAGTGCCAGGATCCATTGTACCAAACTGATTGGATTCTGTAGCATCCAACTTTCCCCCGTTCTTTCCTGTTGGTGCGGTGATTCCCGGCAAGAGGGGCTGCTGTCTCCAAGTTTTAGAGGCGGAAAATGATGATAGAAGAGCACAAGCCACTCACGCATCAGTCTTTATCTGTCTCCCACCTTCCCTCTCCCCCGACACCTACCCCCAGCCCTTCACCAGCCCGCTACCCTGAGCTCCGGTTGTGGTCAGTCTTGACGGAGACGGATGCTGCAGTTTGGAATAGACAGCAGGCCCCCTCCCAGAGTCATTTGAGTGAGGGGCTGCACAGGTCAAGGGTGAGGGAGTGATGGAAGGGGTGAGGTCTTAAGGACAGAAAGAGAAAAGATGTTTTTGCACCTTGCCAAAATTCTGATGGTTTTGTTTTCTTTCATCAATTCAAACTACTTTAAGATTATTGTAATTTCCTCAGCACAAATATACCTGGTGTTGTGTCCAGCCAACCAAAAGTCCATAGACGGCAAGCACTTTAAAAGAAAAAGGATAGCTTCTAAATAAGTTTTGGTAATTTCTCCAAATAAATTACTGACTTTAAAACTGAGATCCTTCATCTAGCACCCCCCTGTGGTAGTTTTAGATCACCTGCTCCAGTCATTCCTACATTATAGGATGAAAAAGGAAAACAATTAGATAAAAGAAAGACAAATTTAATAGTTTAAAATGTCATAGTCTTGATATGTTTTGTAATCAATTTAAACGATAAGGTAATACAAAAAAAATCTCTAATACAAAGTGGCTTGCAAGAGAGCAAACACAACTTGAACTTTAACACATTTTTGTCATGTTTGTCTCCATCCAATCTGACAGCGCTTGAGTTGATTGGTTAATGAATACAAATGGGCAAAACCTTCATTCTCTAGATGTGAAAAGGGGTTCCACAAAGTAATAACTCTAAATGATAATGTTGTATAATGTTGATTTTGTTTGTATGAGTACTTGTGCAAGCTCCACTTTTCAGATTTTTATTAAAAAGCAAATTAACAAAATGAATTTTCTCTCATTTCATCGTTGTCTGCGATTCTGTGCTGCTCTTTCAGAAAAAAAAATGAAAGCATCGTTATGATTGTGACTGTAAGCATGACACACGCAGAAACAGCTCCAAGTTGCATTAGTATGTTTTTGTAAGCCACTGTAGATAGATAGATAGATAGATAGATAGATAGATAGATAGATAGATGCAGTAGATAGATAGATAGATGGATACAGTAGATAGATAGATAGATAGATAGATACATAGATAGATAGATACATAGATAGATAGATGCAGTAGATATAGATAGATGGATACAGTAGATAGATAGATAGATGGATACAGTAGATAGATAGATGGATACAGTAGATAGATAGATAGATACATAGATAGATAGATACATAGATAGATAGATAGATAGATAGAGACATAGATAGATAGATACAAAGATAGATAGATAGATACAGTAGATAGATACAGTAGATAGATAGATAGATAGAGTAGATAGATACAGTAGATAAATAGATACAGCAGATAGATAGAGTAGATAGATAGATATATACAGTAGATAGATAGATAGATAGATAGATACAGTAGATAGATAGATAGATACAGTAGATAGATCGATACAGTAGATAGATAGATAGATACAGTAGATAGATATTTGCACAATGTGAAAGTCTTGGGTTTGACTACAGCAGTACGAGATTTCCCTTACCACCAACTAGGTTCATTGATTCTCTGATCCAAACTGTCCCATTCAAAAAAATACAAATAAATGTTGTGCTTTTCTGGTTTGCTCTGATGAAACCTGAACCATTACTAGTTCTCATTTCCACTGTCTTTCCCGGACCCAGAAGACGACGAGCCACTGTAGTCCTGATTTGTTTCATGTCATCAATTCAGTTTTGAAGAGTGCGTTGCATTATTTAGACGATACTTATCTGGCGGTTTAAAGCCACTATCTCGCTCGCTTGTGCCGTGGAATTGCCTCCCCGTATCTCTCGTGCTCATCAAGTCGTCTCATTTATTAAGCAAAAAGGAACTGTGCACGAGAAGATACGCGCCGACGATTAGACGCTCCAAAATTTGATCCTATCTGTCAGCAATTGGTTTTCCTTCATCTCTCCCTGTGTAGCTATGAGATCTTTAAAAGACATTAGCCACGTAGTGTAAGGAATAAATCAAACAAATGGATTAGGAGAGCTAAATAGTTGTCAGGGGCCTCACATGGCCTTATGAAGACGGATCTTCCTCTTATGGGGGCAATCAGGTATGGAACTTATCATAACAGAAATTAGGCGCCAGACCCATTTTTTATTCCACAACCCAAGGCTATATTTCCATAAAAACTAATGGCCAAGTATATTATTCAACCACGCTGACTTATGTGCCGACTCGTTCTGTATTTTAAATATACATAGATATATAATGTGAAAAAAATGCTAAGATTAATGTAGGCCTGCATTGGGAGATAAGATTGGGGCAGTAATTTGAAACAGTATGTCATTATTGTGCACTGGCCTTTCTATTTCAATTCCCGACTTAAGGGCAAAGCAATTCTCAAAAGTTTCAGTCGTCAAAAGTAAAACCAAAATTCGGTTATATGCAAATGTGGTATTGTAAACATGTAATGCGGTTAATTCTGGATTTAGAGCAGGGCAAAGATGATAAATCATGTCATTTGTCAGAGTTTCTTATCTGATAATAGATTCATTCAAGGTGTCAGCAGGATGAATGGCCGTGTATCTAACACACGGCCACAGGTGAGTCCAAAGAGAGGGGGGTTAAGTGGGAACAAAATTGGACAAAATTGATATTCTTCAGTCACATCACACGGGTTTTGTCCGAAATAGTCAAATGTCATTATATTTTTTGAGTTAAGGGTGCATTGTAAGTAAGTAATATTAGTAAAAATATAACACATTTATAGACCAATGTCACCTAAAGCGCCTTACAATGTTCAGAGTTCAGATTGTGTAACTTTGCTTTACTTGGAATGCACCTCATATGATATAAAACGGGTTAATTATTTATTACTGTCAATATCATGAAATTCTAACATGGATTGGCTCACCTGCTTGAAGTCACCTGCTTGTCTTCAGTGTAGATGAATATTGAATGATATATGTGTGGAATTAAATGGGTTCATGATCTCATTTTGCTGTGTTTTTGAACCAGACACACCATACATAGTAATTTAGTTATGATTGTGTACAGAAATCAATGGATGGAAGCCCGATTGGAGGACAGCATTTTGAATTGATATGGATGGATGCTTTATTTATTTCAATGGTGAGATATTGAGGTACCTAAGGATGACGTACACAATGCAGCATTAAAGGAGAATGGAGAAGCAATACTAGGCGGCACGGTGGCTGAGTGGATAGCACTCTCGCCTCTCAGCAAGAAGGTCCTGGGTTCGAATCCCGGCCGGACCAGGGCCTTTCTGAGTGGAGTTTGCATGTTCTCCCCGTGTCTGCGTAGGTTTCCTCCGGGTACTCCGGTTTCCCCTACCACTAAAAATATGTCCAATAGTTCTGGCATGTGCCTCCTGTACTGGCCCCGCTCCCATCTCTGTGTGGAGTGAGAGACAAATGCCCAAAATTAACAATTGTAAACCGCTTTGAGACTCAGATCTGCAGTGAAAAGGCGGTATATAAATAATAACTTACTTACTTACTAGCAATTACTTTAATACTAACAAAGCAAAATAACAAGCGCTATACTAACGCAGTTGCTCAAAATGAACTATTGATATAAAATACTTTTCAAAACAGGGGTGAGGTCAAGTTTTCAAAATCCAACAATGGTCAATGTTGTTTTCCCACCATATGTATTTGGTAAAATCTGTGAATGTTTAGACCGATAGACAGACAGACAAAAAGATACATAGAAAATTAGACAGATACATGTATAAATTCAGAGATCATTTGGATCTTGCGGGGAAACCGGTTCACATTTCATCCTATATCAATTCTAAAGAACCGCCATCCCTGTCTTGCTTCACTAAGTAGAGAGACTGCTTACATGTGAGAATGTCTTCAGCACCAAACTTCAGCCACTCCTGTTAAATGGTGCCAGTAATGGTAGTAGTGAGGGATAGGTTAAGGGGCTAAGAGGGAGTTGTCTGAGGGGTGGGGTGGGGGGGGCGCAGCAAGCTATAAGGCCATTAAAATGTGAGATCATTTATTTCCACTGGCTCGCCTAATCCATCTCTCTGGAGAATGGTTGTGTCCTTATCCACCCAAGGCTACCAATATATTCTGCTGTCTGTCTTCATGCATCAGAATGAACCAGTAAAAACGTCCTGCTCCTGGTGCCAGCCTTTATACCGATTTTTTATCTTCCGTCGCTGGATCAACCACCTCTTGCATTATCTGCTGAACAATAGGCGGTTTTGTTTGCCGCTTGTCAAGGACGAGATAATGGATAGCAGATTACACCGCATGTTGTATTGGAAGAAATACGTCTCGTGTGTGCCGATGATTCTTGAAGGCGTGTTCACGTTTATTGGTCTGGAGGAGAAAATCTGTGCCAGTGCTCAAGACATCATCGACCTAGTTTGTGTAAGCAGATGAGTTTAAACAGATTACTGACCGAGAGAGTGGCACCATCACTCACCAGGAGAGGATGGAATAATGTATGGCCTTTTTTTTGGTAACTTGAGCTGCGGCGGGGCCTCGTAAAACTGTGTGTTTAAAAAATGAATGAATAAATAATGCGTTGGTTTAATGTGCCGTTGTTTGATAATGCATCATTCATACTCTCCAGGTATAGTGGTGAAAAACTACCACAGCCACAGCTGCCCTGGTAGTAGCATGGCTGCCAATCTGCGCCTTTGACGAACACCAACTATTTCCACACCCACACACACAAAACCACACTATGAAACTATCCAGAAGTAGGAATGACTGAATTGACTGTCAGGACTGTCAGGACACACACTTACGGTCTCTGGAACAGTCTGAGGAGGAGCTCAGGGCCGCAGAGAACATTCATATTTTTAAAAGCAGGCTCAAGACACACTTTTTTAGATTAGCTTTTGATCAGTTTTTATTATTCCATTTGATAAATTCTATTAATCTTTTATTATTTATTTTATTATTATTAAATTACTCATGTATTGTGTGATAGTTCCTTTGAGTCTCACATTTTAGTGTTTTACTTTTTTACTGTTTTGTTTTTAGTATACCCAGTGTTTCCTCTGGAGGAGCCCTCTGCACTGGGAGCAGTGGTCGGTGTGGCTGTGGGGGTCGGACTCTTGGACCTGGTGGGGGCCTGGAGCCTCGGTTTCGGGTCTCCTCTAGATCCTGTGTTGTCCCCTGTGGCTACAGGCGGCTCTCTGCTCCTGGTGCAGACGGCTCCTTGGATGGCGCTTTTTCAGCTGGTTGCATCTGAACCCTGCCAAGTGTCTCATCATTGTTTTACTGTGTGTGTGTGTGTGTGTGTGTATGTGTGAGTGTTCATGAGAGCGTGTGTGTGTGTGTGAGAAGGCATGAGTTTGTCTGTGTGTGTTTATCTGCGTATGTGGTTTGGGGTGGGTCTGTCGGGTGGTCGGGGGGAGTGTTTATCCAATACAAATACTAATGCTCAGTTTCAAAGAGGCGAATTTTTATTTTTTTTCTAGTTGCGTTTCTTGATACAGGGGACTTTTAATTCAATATGAATAATCATATTGAATTATTTCCCCATGTGAATCGTTTTTGAGTGTCCAAAAAAGCGCTATACAAGTTTGATGTATTATTATTATCTATTATTAATAGGCACACCTGTATAAGCCGCATCGGCAACATTTGGAAAGAAAGTATATTTTGTCCACATATGAACATAAGCCGCAGGTTTTCATGTTGTAATGTAGCAGCTGATCACTACATGATTTAATGAGGAGCTGTTTGACAACTTAACTGTTAGCTACCATGTCGACAATAAACAAGTGTCCTATAGCTCTTAAAACTTGATGGAGTCAAAACAGTAAGTCCATAAACTTTGCTCTGATAACACTACCAAAATAAAAAGGCACACATTGGCCACATCACTTTATAAGCCACAGGTTTCAAAGAACTAGAAAAAGTACGGCTTAGAGTTTGGAAATCACAGTAGTTCGTTAGTTGGTTAGTTAGTTAGGGATGTCTAGTCACCCTGTGCAACAAACAAATCTAAAATAATCAAAATGAGTTTCTCTCTCCACCTCTGAGTCTGTCAAACCCAGTTGAGCAGCTCAGTGGGAGTCACATTTGTCACAATATCGCTAAATTCCTCTGTTTTCCAATGCCAAGCTCCGTATTCATTTTCTCTTTTGACGGATTTGTTTTGCTCACGGAATAGATAAAAGTTGAGTGTGGGGGGCTCTTCTGCCTAACCTTGTATTTTGGGAAGATATGAACGAGCAATCTGAAGCTTCCGCCTCATCATTCATGGCCTCAGTAAGTCGTGAAAAGCAGGTGCCGCCAAAACCAAGGTCCAATCCCCGACGCGACCCGCTCCCAAGGTCAGCCCCGCCCGCCCCCGTCGCTGTCACACGGGAAAGTGGGGGGGGGGAATCAGCCATCTCTTCACAATGCAAAGCGCTAATGGCTATCACAGAGCCTAGCTAAAACATTGAGGGAATACTTCTAGACTGTTAAAATCCAAAACTGGTGATGTAAAGTAAATGGGGTGAATTTGAAACAGTTAAAGGGGACGTGTTGTGGGAAATGATCTTTTTTAAGCTTTTTTATAAGTTACAGCATTGTTCCCTTTGGAGACAGACCTGGGGTTGTTTTTAGGTCTATCCATGTGTATATCAGGAACAAATACGTTGCCTCCCCCTTCTGTCTAAATGCTCCTATATCAAACTTGGTACGCTGTTACAATTCCATGATGTCAAGAACAGAGCTGTATTCTGCCTTTTTATTTATTACTATTGAAGATCCTTTATGCGTCCCACAGTAGGGAAATGTCTGTGTTTGTTCACCGGTTGCTCAATAATAACTCGTGTTGCCAGAATCTCCTAATTCCCTAAACACTGATTACTGATGGTATATCTTAACGCTTAAGATATTTTGTGGCCCCCTAATGGACCACATAGAGTCTGGAAAGTTTTAGCAAGAAATCTTTTATCTAACCAAAAATATTGATTACGTTATGATATTATTTAATTTGCCCAGCTTCATCCAGACTCATCCTCATGTGGCCCCCAGATTAAAAAAAATGTTATCCATATTATGTTTCTTAATTTATAACAAAAATCTTAAACAGAAAATGCCCTAAATGTTAATATCATTATGACCATGTTCAAGCCGTAATGGACAAACTTCATATTCATATTCAAAATGCAAAAAATGTCTATCTAAAAACTACACCATTGGAGCCCATGTCCTGTATTGCCACACACAGGCTCAGGTCATGAGAACTTTAGATTTTAGATTAATTTGTCGCCTCAATGACTCTGAGAACTCTCTGGTGAACCCCAGGTCTTCTGCTGCGCGGTACCAGTCTCTTTTATGGTTTAGCTGACTTTTATAAGCTTGTCTGTATTTTTTTTTTCATGCAAGTCTTATCTTAGGTGTATGTTTGTGTTTCTTGTTATGTCTTTCATTGTGTGGACCTGGAGTCTGAGTAAATAAATGAGGATGATGATGATGATGATGATTAGGATGAAAGCTTCCTTGGATACTTTCTTTAAGATGGTAAACCGCCAAGAATCCCAGACGGAGAGGTCGCAGTTTCTGGCAGATCCGAAATCTAGCGGCATAATTGGTGTAATCATGTGATGAATTGTTGGACATTTATACATTTTCTTCCCTATCTGCAAGTTCCAGCAGTTTCCTGGAGCAAAAACTAAAACCTATCATAACCACAGATGTGAACCAGAGCCATGTTAAATGTACAATTGGTCACATCATTAGATTAATAAGACCTAAATGGGCACCGAGGAAGGATCTCAAAGCTTAAATCCCTCGTCCTCAGAGAGTCCGAACATCCACACATTACTTTATCTGTAGAAACTTTAAATAGTTTTTATGCAGTACTTTTGGTGCTCATTTGGGTCCCAGACAGACTCCAATTCCCCTCTTGCTCATCTCTCTGTTCACCAGACTAAAAAAAAGAGATCTTCAGTGCTAATAATGAGACAAAACTTGTGAAGCTCTGCGAAAAACCAAATGAAAGTGGCTCGTAAAAAGAAAGGCAGGGTTACTTAAGTCTTTGTTAGTCACAGGCTTCCAAAAGTGGATCTATTCATACAATGTTCAAAGCTCAGATAGCAACAACAACATACATCTTGCCTATTGTTTTTGTACAGTTTTAATCGACAAATACATCCATTTCTATGACAGTGATTAGGGTAATTAAAATGATAGTACATACAGTAGTAGGGGAGACAGTAGCTCAGTTGGTAGAGCATTGGCCTTCAGGCCTGAAGGTCGTGGGTTCAATTCCCACCTCTACACCTTCTCCACCGACTCCCACTGATGACTGCTGCCGTTGGGCAAAACACTTAACCCCACTTTGCCCAAAGCCCCCACTGAAAGATCAAGGCCATGCTCTCACTCAGAGAGCAGCCGTCCTCCTGTGGACTCACCACCTGCAGAGGGTCAGTGAGGGGCTGGTGCTATGAGACTTGGGTGGCATCTCTGACTGCCACCCCCCTGACCCAGAAATGGATTAAAGGGTAGAAAATGGATGGATGGATGGATACATACAGTAGTTGGAATCATAGCTTGTTAGCCTATACTGGTTTTAACAGGTTGATGGGCAAGTAAGTGATCGTTATTTGTACAGTATAGTGCCTCTCACGTGCCATACATACTGTACATGTTTTTAGTGGTAGGGGAAACCGGAACACTCGGAGGAAACCTGAGCACCTGGGGGAAACCAGAGTACCTGGAGGAAACCGGCAAACCTGAGCAGGCATGGGGAGAACAGGCAAACTCCACACAGAAAGGTCATGGAGGTGCAGCCGAATGACGTGGGATGGATCAAAAACCCTTAAAACAGTAAAAAGTAAAAGTATGAACGTCTGTTGCAAAGCAGTGGTGGATGTAAAGTGCATGCTGTGTGTTTTTAATGCACACATATGAATGTTGAAAGCCGTTTTGTTCATATTTTTTGGAAAATAAATGAAAAATGTATACAATATCTATATAATGTCTTGAATTAGAATCTATTGGGTTTGTCGAATCAGATTTTTGCTAAAAGAAAAGTGTTGACTTCTCCAGCCCCCATACAGCGCATCACTATAATGTCGATCAGGGCTTAACTTCCAATAAACGTTGCCAAAATATAGCAGATATAACCGAGTTTTTATAGATTTTAAGAATTAGCTTCATCAATATTATCCTATTTTAAAATGACATGAAATTTTGGATCAGAATAAATGAATCTTTCTATCTCCAAAACTGAACGGTGGCTCATGACCCTCATCACCCCCATTAAACCTGCAAATTGGTTGTAGGCCTTTTTACTATTCTCCAAACATCATAACTTTTCAGACAGAGTTTCGTAGCCTCGGAGAGAACACTTCTTATAAGAACCTACATTTTAATTTCTCCTCCACTGATTTGATAGTGGGAAGTTGAAATTGGGGTTATGCTGTGGTCACATATATGGGCCCAGCATGAATTGTCTTTTGAAGATTTTTTTTTTCTCCTCCACCTCCGCACGCAGTCTGTCTGTGCCCTATAGTGATGAACGAGTATAATGGGACAAATAGAGCTTTCGAGAGTCGAGAACATGAAAGTGGTGC
Source organism: Knipowitschia caucasica (assembly GCA_964034765.1). Taxonomy (NCBI): domain Eukaryota; kingdom Metazoa; phylum Chordata; class Actinopteri; order Gobiiformes; family Gobiidae; genus Knipowitschia; species Knipowitschia caucasica. The sequence goes on from OZ035841.1 coordinate 30,313,692, forward strand.
GTGGGGGATGACTCTCCTGGGGGGGGTCACTATTTCCAACTTAAATGCAAAACAATGTAAGTTTAAGGTGAATCCCTGTGAATAGCTTAATGTTATAAAACGCATCTATATTTCCCCCCGTTTTTTTTCCCTCCTCTCAGAATGACCTGGATGTGGATTAATTACAGTAACACAGGCTTTACACCCTGCTGGTGCGGTGGCGGATAAAGAATGGTGGAAATGCGTGGCCGATGACAGGGCGTTGGAATGCTGGATTGCCCCGTGCGGCATAGGCCTCTATTGGCTTTACAGACGACGTGTTTGCAAGGGCCTGGCTCAGCGTACAACTCCCATGCCTTGAATTGACAAAGCGCTCTCACTTAGATCAAGATAGCCGTCATGTTTTATGGGCTGCATAGGATCTGCTCCAGTTTTGTCTCTCTCAGGCTGCCTCTTTACGTATAGAAATGACAACATGCCTCTTTGGGTTTTCCACTGGAGCAGTTTGAAATGTGACAGCGCGCAGAGACGACACATGTGACACATCCAGACCGCGGCGTGAAATATGCACTTATGAGACGCACAGCTTATTGGTGCGGCATCCGTATCAGACACTTGAGCGCTGCCAAGGAGGTGTCAACGGCAACTGTCGCTGCGGGGCGTCCTGCCAGCTCTGAGTCTGTCCGTGAATGGTCCTTTTGTCCAAGGTGGCACGGGAGACACTCGAGAGGGCCACGATTAACACAAAGTAAAATTAGAACCTGCGTCTGTTGTGAACGAAAAATCTGTTGTTTTGTCATGTGCTGTGTTTGTGGAACGAAATTATTACAGACGAGGTAATTGGTGGGAGATAAGTATGGGTCATTCACATAAAAGGTCAGTATACCAAGGGCCTGGGGAGAGTCTGGGACCATTTGGGTTAACTAGGTGGGAGGGAGCAAGACCAGGGAAGCCATCTTGGCTCAAAGTGAGCAGTGGATCAATGCACTAAAAGGCAGAGGCAAAGGTCAGGCAGCTCAGTGGCAGCTCAGGGACACTGTGACAGCCACCAGGAGAAAGGAAAGACCAACACAAACACTAACATTAATACTGAAACATATCTAAAAAATAAAAACATCTTAACTACATATCCCAAAGCCAGTGAAAGGTTTTCATGTTCTATTACTTAACATACCACCACTCATTATGTGAAAGCATGTTTCATCTTGGTGCAATAAATGTTCATTTTCAAAAACTGACAAACTGAAATTGCAAAGACAAATTTGAAACTCAATGTAAGAAGCGGTCAATAAAAAAGCATGTATATCTAACAACAATGTGAAATGATGAAATGCCAACAAGGCCTTACCTGGAGAGTAACATGGCTGCATTCACTTAACAATAGCATCAAAGCTGCTCCCCTTATGATCGTGGCCATAATCGCCTGTATGGGATTCATGGCTGGGACATTGGGAGACATCAATAGAATAGTAGACAATCTTCCAAATATTCATTGTACAGCCCTGTCATTTTTACTGACAGTCCAGTACAATATGGAATTTATTTTTTAACATGAGAAATATTTTCAGTTTTCCTAAAGAAAACATTACACAGACAAAAAATCTGTCGCACAAACTTCTCCTTCCCCCTCCTCCAGGTATCCTCTGTTTTCCTTGGCATCAGTGGAGTCCAAGCAGACAAGAAAAATGACCAGTACGCCGTCCTCAGTCCCCAGAGAAGAGAGAGGTACACGCAAGGATGTGGCTATTACTTATCATCATCAAAAAGTGCTTGTTTGGTGATAATAAGGGCCCGGGATAGAAATCTCAGCTAAAGGGAGGGAGGGGAACTACCTGAACTAGCAACCAAGGAATCCTGCCCACTGCTTATCAAAGCACTTTTGGGGCTCGCTGTAAAACGAAGGCTGGGTTTGCACAAGCATACAGGGAGATATAAGGCAAAAGTGTGAATAACTGTGTCCACTGTGATGGGGTCAAATAAAAACTCTGGGTTCTCTGTCAGATGTTTTCTTATTAGGGATTACTTCTGCCTCTGGAAAACACCATTCATTTGAAAATGCAGCACTGTTTTAACATGGTTTCAGGTGGATTGAAAATGTTTTAGGCAGATCTGTAGATTTATTTAGTATGTCTGTTATATTGATTTATGTAAAGATATGTATTGTGCAGATTCGAAATAAATAAATTGACATTGAATGAGTGGTTTGGACTTCAGTTGCAGTGAGACTAGACCCAGACTGAGACTTTGTTTCTTGAGTGGTAGAAGCCGGATTGATGTCCCCTGACCTTAAGGTTTCTGTCTCTAATATACTCTAAAAAATAGCTGATCTATTTTCATTCTTTGCCAGGCACAGATGATGAAAATCAACTCAAAGACAGACTATCGACAATCAATTGCAGGCATTTATCTTGTTCTGCATGTGATTGTGTAGAACAAACCCAGACAAATTGCAGCACGGGGGGAAAACTTACTGCCCAATTTTTTTTTTTCTATCTGGCCCTGTGATTCTTCTGAGCTAATTAAGCCCTTTGTGCTGCCATGTGGTGCTCCATGCTGCGCGGTTTACAGCTACATGGCCCCTCACTCTCTTGAGCAAAAGCAGGTACAAAAATGAGTGACGTGCAAAGATATTTGGTCTGAGAATGCATCATCTCTGTGCGACGGGTGTGAGCAAGAGTAACAAATTAAAAGACGATGAAAATTAAATAAAAATGGGAAGAATCACATTTTGCAGATATGTTTTTCCAAATTAAATCTTTTTCTCTTGTAACCCCAGCACCAGAGCAGTAGAATTATAGTTTTTTATGCAGTTTTGTTTTATTGAACCTCCAGGACAACCATACTGAACACCTTTTGCATTGTGTATACAAGAGTCAACCTGCAGCGTGGTCACATTGCTAACAGCAACATTCGACCCACAGGGAAGTGGGGAGTCACAGCACATAAATGTCTCTGCAGCGTTATTCCTTTTTCCTGTGGGTGGGTCGGAGGCGCCTGCACCCATGGGGAAGCGGGACAGCTCACAATTCAACATGAAACATAACTCATGTCTGGCTGCGCGGGGAGAAAGTTCACCCCATACATACATTTGGGGTCATGTGTGTTACAGTTGTAGCAAGGGTCACACTTGATAATAGCCCAATTGCGATGCAGGGCCAGTGAGGCCTTATCTGTAACTTTTTCTTTTTTGCTCCACAATTCAGCCCAGCTCTGCACGACTCATCCTTCTGCAAACTGTGCACGTTCCATGTTTGTTTTATCTATCAGCATTCAGCTATTTGGGTTTGACACTAGGTTCATGACCACTTCAATTCACCTCCTGGTATCTGATGTTGCGGTCGCTCACACTTCAATAATGCATTCTGAACAGAAGGGGAGATGTGTTTGGGGAAAGAGCACACGTCCCATCTGATTGCAAGGTCTCAACTGATGAATCGCGGCGCTGCGGACATCTCTCTATATCAAAGGCTGTGATTAGTTTGAAAGTCTTTATTGTTAACAAGAAGTCACAGTGGATCACAGCAAGGCACAGACACCAGAGTTAATTCTCTCCTGTTGTTGATGAGATCAGACCCTAATGTAACGTGCCTAAGCCTATTATCCCACAAAGTCTTTGTTTGTAATATTAAGCAAATTTAAGTGAGACTGTCATAGTTGTGAGTAAATCAAAGAAAAGTTTAAAGCCTGAATGATCGAGGTAAGACAAAGATCTGTACTGACAGAACGGCCTGCCTTGCCACGAGCATTCCTCAGCAGCAAAGTTATACCTATAGGACAGGAAGGAGGGAGGGAAAGAAAAATTGAGAGATTGAAATAAATATCTATTTAAAAATAGCCTCTCAGCATGGCGTGGAGAGATTTTAAGATATTATCCTCAAAGGCTGCTGTGAGTGAGGCCCCAAGAAGGGAAAGCTGTCTACGGTGAAATATGAAAGTCACACAGCCCCTGACAGCCTATGGCTTTTCCTGATACTGCCAGCACCAGCCACTGGAGTGATCCATAGTCTCTTTGTGGAGACTTGTGATATAACTGCTGAGGGCGAGATGTAGAAGATCCTCTGCTCACTGCACTGCTCCCTCTCTCAGCCTTCGCCACTACCTCGTCGCCACATGGGGGGAATTTGTTATGTTCTCCTGCGTACGGCTGCCACAGAAATATCAGGATGCCAGACAGGGGGCAAGTTGACTGACTTGTCCTTGTCCCTTTTCAATTTGACAAGCCAAGCAGCCATGGGGACTTTCTAGTCTATTTTCAAATTGACCATTTATAATCAGTTTCCTAGAGGAGAAAGAAGGGCTGGAGGAGTGGCACTGGCCTGTGTTGTTGCAGATGCGCAGGGGGTTGGGACATGATAATACAGCAGCGTGTTGTCAGATGTCAGCAGGTACGATGAATGAAGAACACGGAGAGGTTGCATAAAAGGAAATGCACTGTGGGTAGTGACCTCTACTGAGGAGAAAAAAAGTCGGGAATTGGCCAAAACTGTCCTGAAGCTAATAAACATGTGCTGGCCTTCTGTGAAATATGCATTACCTCTGTGTGAACCTGAAATAAGCAGTCGTACCCGTGATGGCAATGCAGATAGAGTGGATAAGGTGCTGTCCAGTTTTGGCATGGATGTGGCTGCATACATCAGCACCTGAAGGTCAGGGCGACTCGGGTGTGGCTCGCCTCTGAGGTGTCACAGTGCTCCGTCACAGCTCGCTCCAGCGCCACTACTCCACTGACATTTCCACAAGATGGCTCCTCTGAATTATACGGCCCAGCAGAAGGGTAAGAAGGGAATGGGAAGGGGGAAAAAAGCTCATTTTCTGGATGTCTGCTCCTGACCTGAAAGCGCCACTTGTTTTCATCAGTGCATTTGCCGCTTATGCAAAAATGTACGCTGAGTAATAGGGGAACAATCACGCCGGCCTGCTGCTCCTGTTCTCTGTCCCCATGTCTCTCTGAGGTGGAACGACACAGTGTCACCTCTACACTGGCCCCATCCTCCGTAAATTAATCCCAATTTGGCCATCAAGTGCGGGCCGTCGAAAGGGGCAGCCGGTAGGTAATTGACATTCTCAGGTGTGTGAGTTTTGTTTATGTAGCCACGCTGAGCCAAAGCGTTGGAGTGGACGGCAGTGGAGCAGGTTTGCATACGCCGCATGGTTCGGGGGCGCTGCATGAGTGACTGCTCAGCAGCGCGTGGCCCCGTGGCATTTCAGCAGAGGACATTTCACTAAAGATTGCCTCAGGTGTCAAGCGCTTTGGAAAGGTGCACGCGGCAGCTTGAGGTCGTTTGTCCCATGAATTGATTCCACAGTGACCCCATCGGTCTCTCTAACTATTGATCTTTCCCCCAAGACCCCCATACAATGCCCATGCCACACTCGGGAATAAGAGCGCAGGAGTCAATGTGTCCCGACCCTTAAACAAAACAATGGCCGCATTTCAATAGGACATCACACATCACTGTATGAAAAAAAACATCGCCCAATGGCCACTTGCCTCTGAGGTCACTCCCACATTCAGTCCATTTTGGTTATTGGGATTCAATGAATAAGAGGAGTGGGGAGTTTATAAGCCTTAGAGCCTTCTGGGAAAAGGAGTGACCGTAAGTCATTATTGGAGGGAACCATGTGTGTGTTGGTGTTCATACATGGAATACCCTTTCCTAAATGCTTTCCTCGGCAGATCTCCCATGCCTTTTAGCATGTCACCCAAGGCCATGAATCACCATTACAGCACGTCCAGTTTTACCTGGGCACCTCTAAGGCTTTTTCATTAGACTAAAAGGCACCCCAGGCAGGCATCAACATGGGTGACACAGAGGGGGGTGCCTGACTATGTGTATGTGAAAGTTATGGTCACAGATTCGGGTTGGGTGGGTTAATTACAATAACAACAACGCAGGCCAAAAAAACAAGCCACAATGGCAAGGCTGCACGGCTCTCATTTGTTTCAATAAGCTAAATTGATTCCTATGTCCTCTGGTGCCATTTGCATTGCATCTATTTAGCGTGCGCCTCATCCCACTACATTCCGAGTCTCCGACACTCTTCCTCCCCTGCCATTCACTTCACGTGCAGAGGGCAAGACAACATCGATGCGGACGCATTGATCTTCCTGGACAGACGGGCATCAACACACGTACACCTTTACGGTGCATCTATTCATATCAATTATGAATAGATGGCCAATTATGAATATTTATGTGCAGACATACACATGTTTTGAGGATGAAGATGTTGAAGGGGGAAATCAAATAAATGTGTGAACAAAATCCAGACTTATATGAATACCAACATTTGTCCAACAGCTTGGAATATTCTCTACCAGGCTGTCACTTTCATCACATATTTTAACACTCATTTGAAGCAAAAAAGCCTTGAAACACTTCCAAATTAATCAAGTACTGCAACAACAATGTCTCCACAATACAATTACAACCATTTGGAGTTACACACAATTAAAGTGTCACCAATCTGTGCCAATAGCACACAGCACACTGAAGGAACCCTATAACTTTATTTACACTGCGAGAGAAGTCATTCAGAACCAGGGGAGAGCAGGCACGACAGGAGGATGGCAGACTACCGGCCTTCATCTCCCAGAACTGAATAGTACAGGAAAAATAGCATTTTGCAAGTATTGTAGCATATTTTACATTAGAAATCACACTTGGGAAAATTGGTTTAATTTCCAACAATACAAAAGATGTGCCAATAAGGTAAAACGACCCCAGTCGGTTTAATGTTCCCTTTACCCACTATAAATGTATCCATAGATACTGTAACAATATACAAACTTGTTGTTGCTCCCTCTTGCCTATAGTCAAATCAATATCCAAACAAACTAGTCATGTTAGGTTATAATACATTTCATGTCAACTTTCAACAAGGAGAGATAATCATGTTTTTAATTTGATGTGTGTGAAGCTCATTTGCACATTCAATTTAATTTAAAAAAGAAACTTGTGATACAAACAATTTTACTTTTCATGCACACTTCCAGTTTGTTAAGTTCCTTTGTGATAAATGAGCAAAAAAGCTATTTCTGGTGTTGCCTGCCATATAGCGACACATTATAAATTAATCAAAATTAAACCTATTAACCATAGCGTGTTGTTCTGGGCACATGGTACAATGTGTTCCTTTTTTGAGCCCAAAATCATGTATTTTATTTGTTGAAATAAAAGTAATATTCTAGGGCCAACCCGTTAAGGATGATATGCACTGGTTGGAGGTGATCAAACTGTGACCACCTGAGGTGAGCTTCTGCTCTCCACCTGCCATCCTTGGACCCCCCTTACGTCAACAAAAACTGGCGCTAACAGCCCCTCACCCTTCGACATTTGTTCTGCCGTCATCAGTCACCGTCTGGGAAGATAGCCGCCGCCATCAGAGAGATGACTGAAGACTGCTCAGAGCGCCTGCATCACGATCGGCCTGTAGGCTGAGATAGAGCCACTGAGAAAGAGTTTATTCTTATTTATTTTTATCTAAAAAAAATTGCATATGTGATACAGTGATTTCGATTAGCACAGAATGGCAGCCTTGTTTCTTTCATCCCAGGGCAGCTGCGGCTACAATAGTGTAAATTGATTATGACAACAGAGAGCTTAAATAAACTGCTACAAAAAAGTACATTTTATAGACAATAAACACATGGATAAGCAAACAATAACAATAAAATAAACAAAAACAATGGCAACATTTTTAAGATTTGTTTAAAAGATTGTTAAACAACAGACAGACATAAATCTTATTCCACTTACCCCAAAATTAAATTCTTGAGAGAAGGAAGAAAACAACTGGAGTGAAGCCTTTAGCTTATAAAATAATGGAATTGTTTTGTTTTTTTATTAACCCCTTATATTAGATACTGCTGTGCCAGTTACGGTTTAATTCAAACTTCGAGGGAGAATTGTCTTGTCTTCTTTAAAACATTTTTGCAAGACATAGCAACTTTTTACACACATTCAACCCATTTCAAATAATATTTGTGTACCTTTTTGCAGGATATCTGTCTTCCACCACAGCCTCAGCCTAATGCATTCACACATTTAACTTGCCTGCTTCACAATTAGCTGCGTGTGTGTATATGTGCACTAAAGACATGACATAGTGTTGCTTACATATTACTAAACACAGACATCACTATTGGTCTAAGCCAGCGTAATTACTGCACTGCACTGTCACTATGTTTAATGAGAAGACCCGGAACAGCTAAAATGCAGAGTGGTAAAACCGGGGGACTATATATCCATATGTCACCGGCATTAAAGCTTATTAAAATAAAAGCAACCAGCTGACATGATGACTTTATTGTATATGTCTCGTCTGACAGCTCTGCGGGGTCAGCGAAATATGTTCCTCACAACTTCCCTCAACACAAGAACGCACTCAGGGGGGGATCTTCTGCAGCTGAAGCAAAAAAAGGGACAAGAGAAAATATGAATGAAGAGAAAACGCACAGCAACAAACTTCAGCAAGTTGATCATCTCCAAAGGAAATCATTATTCTAAAGAGGATAACTGTGATTATTTTTACAAAATACTCTTGCATGATATTTTTTTAACCTTAAAACCTTTCAAATACAAGATTTTTTGCTTTTCCTTTGTTTTTAACTATAGCCGGTATCTCGAGTTTCTCCAGCTGTTTGAAGAGAGAAAAGCCCACTTTTCCAATCGACAAATTATCCTTCCAGGACCATAGTGTAAACTGAGTTCCAAATGAAGCGAAGACAGAGACAGGTTTGGATTCACCATCAAAAAAACATAATATTTACAACAACAACAAAAAAGGTTAAGCCAGTGGGAAGAGGAGGCAGCGAGCCGGCTGGCAGGCTGGAAATACAGAAAAAAACTGCAAAAAAATATACAAGAAGGCAAGTTGAGAAAAGAAATTCATGATCTGACCCAAGTGCACAACTTGTGACATGGGAGAAGTAGAGTCTGAATGCCTCAGAGCAGCAGATGAGACAGCCACACCCATTTTCACACACTTGCACTGAAAAACAGAAAGGGAGGGGGGAGGCAGAGCACAAAAAATACAGGATATATATATATATATATAAATATCCTGTATTTGGTTTCTTCAGAAAAGGAGAAGGCCCGCCTAAAAAGAGCCCAGAGGGTGCAATGGCTCGTACTGAACCTGTGTGTGTTTCCCCGCACCACCCGAAATACGTCACAGTACGAATGCATAGTACGTGTTCTTTAACTACTAACTTTTTCATTCCCATCATTTATAAAAACTCATCTCCTAATGCACTGCAACCAGGTCTCCATTTTGACTCACAACATGGACTATATCAGAACTGATCAGAACTCATTGGAATGACAGTATCAGGTCTCCCAAACAAAATTCTCTCTCTAAAACCCAAAGAGCAGGTTATGGGCCAAGATCTTAAGCCTTGCAGGTTTACACAAGCAGCATTGGTAACTCACACAAACACACCGCCGCTCTATTCGCTGTGGCACAAGATTTATAACAATAAAAGTCTCTCTCCCCCAAAAGGCAGTGAAACGCACCAACTGTTCCGCGTGCAGCCTTGAACTCTGGCTGATCTGCCATTTGTTACCTCGAGCACTTGGCAAAACAAAAGCAGCCCTGAACCACTTGAAAAAGGGCTTATTGCTCGTGCTGCTCACAAGTTTAGCACTAAAGAGAATCATCATAGACTGAAATGTCTTGATCCAATTACAAGTTCAAGTAGCAGCGTTTAAATGGCTCGCAGGTGGATGTCAAACTACTTCAACCATGCGACCCAAGTAGGGCAGTGGGTGGAGGGAGGGCGAGTGACTAAAAACAAAAAATGGGTGTAGATCAGTGGAAAAGAACAGTGAATGTTTTCAACAGAAATCTAATGGCTCTATTAACCAGGCATGTCCAGGGCTAAGCGCAGCCCTCAGGCTTCTTGATGAAATGAAGTACTTTTCAAGGCAATCTATTAAAATATATATGAAAATACATGATTTACGTTGAGGTTATGAGGCTAAATGTACTGATTTAACTTGTAAATGCATTGATTTTAACATCAGGCTGCATCTCTTTTAAGAAATTAATAATGAAAAGGTAAATAACAGAAGGCATATGATGTGCGTATTTTTTTATACTTGCAGTTCTTAGTTCAGCTTCTATAAACTTATCATATTTTGTTGTTAAATTTGTCAGTGTTTTAAAACGTGACCCAGTGGTGAGCAGCCCCTGGGAAACTACAATACTAACAGGTGCACCATGGGAACTGTAGTGCCTGACTTTTTAACACCAAACGCCCCACAAATTATGGAATGGAAAATCAAAACGCATTTTGATCATGAATTATTATCAAGGCCAGTCAACCGGATTAGACATAATTCCAACAGCTTTATCTAATTCCAACGATTATTATAGAGATTTTTGGGGGGTGTTTTTCGCCTTGTATGATGGACCCCAGTCATGTGTGAATATTTACATGAAGTTTTGTAATGTACCAAGAAAAAAGTGACATAAATTATTCTTTAAAAAAAAATACATGAATCAAAGATGTTTCCTTTCCACAGAATGCAACCTTTACCTCCAAGCTAAATCATGTCTATTAAAACGCCTGTGTAGACAGTAGGATTTACATATTCATTCATGAGCGCATCTGACCTTATTAACCTTTCTAATCCGCTACTAGGTTGTTGGGATAAGGGGCTTACATGTACATGAAAAACACATCTCTTTTATTTTGAGCACTTTAGCAGCCATACACCTGTTCCACTACTCTGCATGATATCGCCACAAGCCCCAATGTCATACGGACAATTAGCTGTTGGCCATAGATCAACAGTGCAGAAATTATAGCAGTATTTGGAGCTGAGGGGGGCGGTCCCACTGTGGTGCCCATAAGAAAGCCGTTCTGATTGGTATTAAGTGGTGAGATTAAAAAGCCATCTCTCAGGTCGGGTCAGCTGGTCTTCATTTGAATTACTAGGGTCCGAGGCCAGATAATTCTCTCATTAGCGCCAGTCAAACCCACAGTGACAAGGCGGGTGAGAGGGGAGCATGTTGTACAACACTTAGCAGTAATTAGTTGGTGCGCTGTTGCTCTGTGGACCACGCTTCCGTTCTCGCTGCTCCAACTCTGGTTCACACGGAGTTGAAGAATACAGTGGAGGCGATGCACAGGTCTGTAAAGGTCTGGGTGATTGAAAGAAGAGAAAATGAAAGCAGGCGTGAGGTGGTAAAGCAAATGACCATACAAAGGACCAGTGATGATGATGATGGAGGGAAAATGCTAATCTAATTGTCTGGTGAAGAAATAACAATACAATTTGTCTCTTCTTAAAGCTGGGGTGCTTAACTTTCAAACCACAATAACTGTATACAAACTGTGAACTAGTTTCTTACTCTCAAAATTGGTTTGGTTAATCACTAGTTTTCATATGCATGTATTTTTTGGCCTCTGTCGCATCTTTGAACCCTAATGATAATATGAGGTTGACAGAAACACTGAGATCCAAAACCGATTCTAAAATGGATTCTGATTGAGCCAAAACTAGTTTTTGGATTTTGGAATCCAAATGAAAAGAAAAAAACCAAAATAATCAATAATGAATCCACTCAGAACCCAGAATATTGTTTTGGATCTTGACATTTCTGCAGAAACAAAAAGACAAACCAACCCAGATCAACGCATTTCCAAGATGGATTGTTGCAATACAGTTCACCCAAAGACCTTACTTTAAAGCAATCAAGTAGAGTCAAAGTCAGAAGAGTCAGATTCATGCAGTTGTCTCTAGACTGCTGTTAAAGTCTACTCACACATGGCCTCCCCAAACAGAGCAGTTGAAGAACCAGAACTGGATGTTTATAGCTCAAAGTGTAGACTTTAAAGCTGGCATGCTTGTGTATGAATCTCCCCCAGGCACCAAAGTACATCTGTGACATGTTAGTGCCATATGAACCATCTCAGATAGCAGCACTGGGACTGGCTTCCTGCTGGTGCCCAGAGCCAGGACTGAACATTAGAAGTTAGTGCATCATATTTAAACAGCAACAATCCAGCACATGTTTTTCCTCAAAATGTAAGATGCTTTGAGTGCTTTAGCCATCAACAACCAACTTTTCTGTGTGGTAGTAGCAGTAAGTTTCTTTCTTATCGTAGGTCACATGTTTTTCGAAAATCTCACATCTTACAACAAGTAAAAAACATACTTATTATTATTTTAATGCTGAGTAATCCCTGACCAAAAGAGGTTTAGGCTGAAGTCAAGATTTTCACTGCTTTACTGCTTAACCCCTTGTACAGTACAATACAGTGTAATAGATCCGAAATTGCCGGCTTGCCTAATCTTATAAAATAGTTGCTGAATAAAAGATAAACTTTTCTAGCACGTTGGCCCTTTCTGACCTTTTTTATAATTTGCAGACAGGCCAGACCCACAGGTAGACGCCATCTGCCTGGAACACTCCATGCGGACATCCTGAACCAGTGAATTTCTATTCCGTCTTTGTTGATGACATTGTGTTTGCATATGGGGAGTAAGAGGTTATGTCCACATCATTAGTCTCTCTGCTTGGATCTCGTAACTGTAGTGTCCTTTTCATTCCAGCTATTCTTATGGCTCCTATAAATTCATTTTTTCCCCCCCTTCACCCTTTTTTCCCACACTTCCAACACCGCTCCCACGAGACGACCGCCTCATTGGCCATCGCACACACTCACATCGGGGGGTACTTTCCTCCACTGTTGGGCTACCGCACACATACCAGTCATGAATACCAATCTCCGCACTCCCAGCCAGCACGAGGGGTAAGCTGAATATTCCAAACGCTTTCAATTTTCTTCCAGGCACTTCTGTTAACCCACTCCCAATCACACGGCGCCATCGCACTCAAGGGAACAGCATCTCGATAGTCGTTAGCAGGGTCATCGCCGGTCCCTCGGGAAACCAACTTAAAAGAATAGATTTGAATTGCCTTCTATTCATTCCTTGCTTCTCTCATAATTCCACTTCCTGTCTTCAAGGGCTTGGCAATATCCACCCTCCTCAATCTCTTTTTGCCCGGCGAAATTCATCAATCAGAGATGAGGCCAATCCGCCGCACTTTTTATAACTCCGATGTCACGCTGCTTAGGCCACTGTCAAAAGCAGGGGACAGAGGCTTTGAGAGGAGCTAGTTGTGTTAGCCACGGTAATGCATTTATCCACTTGTGCAACGCTCGGGATAAAAAATGTGACCAAAATGACTTCGAGCTGCGAGAAAGAACAAGCGTGATGAAGATGGAGGATTGAGAAAACACTCCTTTCCAATATAAATTCCCGTTGAAATGTCTGGCTAAGTAGGTCAATGGGATTTAGAAAGTTTGCTATGTTTTTTTCTCGTTCTTTTCTTTCTTGTCAATGGAATATGAGCAATGCGATTAGAAGAAGGGAGCAATTGGGAGATACATAAAGGAAGACAGAAGAGAAGGAACAGTGGTTTGGGGCCTCTCCCAGGTCCCACACCAGCTGACTGAGACACAAAAGACAAAGTTGGAAAGAGATAGTGAGGGAGAAAAAGATAGATTTGTATCTTGGCTCTTAGGAGCAGCGCAGTTGACGCATTTTCATCTTGATGTAGCGGCAACAGTCTAATTATACCATTACTCCGGGGAATGTGCATATGAAGGCAATTAGTAAATCAAAAACTGTAATTATTTGCTGCAAGTAAGATCCTTTTGCACCTGCTACAATACATACCATTTTGTATAATCAATAATTCAACCAATTCATAGTGAGTCAATGAATTCTATGGTTAATATTTCATCATGCACGTCAAACTGTAATGACTTAAGTTGGGTCAAATGGGTCTCTCTCGGCAATTTGCCAGAATGTTCCTGCAGGGTAAGTGCGTGTGATTGAGCGTTACAATTAAACATACTAATTCATTGTCAAAAGCAACTTATCTATACACTTGATAGATTTGGGACTTAATTGGAAAGCACATTTAGAAACGGTTTCTTCGAGACTTCCCACATCACAGTCTAATCACAATAAATCCAAGCTCCACAGTAATGAATTGAAGTGGGATATTGGTCGTTGCGCTGTTAAAGTGCTTGAGTGAATTATTTAAATGCTAATTAATGTTTTAAAGCTTGCCAACTTGAAATGGGAATATATTTCAAAGGGATCTTTTTGACACAGATTGGTCATTTTAATGTTGGAGCTGTGTACCATGCAGTAGCAGGAAATCTTCAGGTTTAGTCACAGCAAATTCAAGTTCTTTAGATTTTTAAATGCCATTTAGGGAACGTTATATGTCACCAATTAGCCGGTGGCCCATGCTAATGCGCTTAAAAACACACAACCTGCTTGTGTTAATACACACAAGAAGATATGTATTTGTTTTACTTAATAATATTCTTAAGATATCTGAACTTTCATTCATTTTCATTGTAATATTTTCATTAGAATAAGTCAATTCTTGCACAGTCATTACATCAGTGGAGCTTGAAGGGGCAAGATTTCATAATACATGGAAAATATACAACAATATATTTTACATTATTATATTATAATATAGATATATATATATAAAGAGTAGTTAAATGTTGTGAACAACCTGCTGTCTTTATCTTTGTTAAAAAACATTTTATCTTTTGCAAATATCCAGTTGAGTCACATCGGTAGAGCGCTTTTTTAGCGATTCAAAGGTGCCTCACATTTCATTTTGCTTTCATTCCATACACAAACTACAACTGTAGCCACAGCTGCCCTGGGGCGCACTGACAGAAGCGAGGCAACCAGTATGTGCCATCGGCCCCTCTGACCACCACCAACCATCCACACACACACCAGACTCATACAAGGGAATATGGTTGAAGTGTCTTGCCGAAGGACACAACAACAGCACTTTACAGCCGCAGCCGCTCCACTGTAATAAACATTTTATTTATATGGAGACTTTCTGGGCACTCAAGGTGGCATGACAAAGGGTACAAAAGGTGATCTCAGAGGACTCCCACCACAAGCCCTGCCCTGCTTCAGAGATCTGACCGGATCTGGCTTTACCATTATGCCAAGGGGACGGACTATTTGTATATACAGCATTATTGTTGAAAAATAATGCATACTATTACATACAGAACAGAAAAATACGGTTCAATTTAACGATTTAGGGGCTGCAACTGCAAGAAATCCATCAATAGAATACTAGAAAAGCATTAGTGGGATAGACCATAGACTGGGAATTCATACTCCCACAGCTGTAAAATTATGAATCATTGAAAAGGCAGTTCAGAGCGTTTTTGTCCCCAACACAGGTGGCACATATGTTCTGGAATCCTCAAACCGCAGCCTCACAAAGTGCTTGTTGTACGACTTTAGTAAGTGTTTAATGGTTTGCGATTTGTCACTAGTGTCACTAGCCACCGTGTCACAAGCGCAGATATTAGATCAACTTCATTAGAGCTGCAAAAGTATGAAATGTGGTTGGGCTTTGTGCTCTGAGCGGCCCAGAGAAGAACGCAAAAGGCAGTGGCATTATTCATGGTAGCACAAAAGATTGTTATTCATCATAAGACAAAGGGGAATCTCACCCGGTGTGACATAGATGGAGGAGGGCCGCGAGGGTATTACTCACATCTGTTGAAAACACTTTGCACAGCCAACTGGATGGCACCATACACTGTGCTTATAAATGCAAACAAAGTCTCCCAGCACCCAATATAAATGACATTTGCCTTCACATCTCAGCATAAATATTAATTGCGGTAAATGTGTGATGTATTGTGGTTAGGCTTGAACGGAATACAGCAGCACATCATTTTTGCAACACTGTATAATGAGCTGGACTGAGGAATAAGAGTGTAGTTCCCCATTACAGCACATGATGGCAGCGTAGGCCAAGTCTGAGCACTGACTTGTCACCAGTGGCTCTGCTCATCCTCTCCTGCTTGTGCTGAGTTTTTATTATTGCCCCATTGAATGTCATAGATTAGTTCAATCATTTCCAGATGTTCACAGCACAGAGAAACAAACTAATCTTACTTTAAATGTAGCTGTAGGGCGGATTCTCGCTCATTGGCCTCTTTTCCTCAAATTGCAGTTTGCACAGCTGTCCAAGTCACATTATGGCATTAGCCTCTCTTCCTGTGGCGGGCATCTGTTGCTTTTCGTCTCCATATTTTTGTCATCTACAAAATGTGTCTGGTGTGAGAGAGAGAGTGTGTTTATGAGACTAGATAACCTTTTTGCTTCTGATAGAATGGATTTTATTTTTGTATTCAAGGAGTTTTCTTTAAATTAGCTTTTTTTGCAATTTATTCTATTTATCATTTGTTTTTAATCATGTTCTAATGTTGTTCCTTCAATCCTACCTGGAGTTGTTTTTAGCTCCATCCAGGTCACGGAGAATCTTCATTATTATGGAGAGAGGGCAGATGCCTTTTGTGGTTCCAGCAGCTGTGGCAACAAGATTAGTTAGTTTTCAGGATTTCTCCAGTCACATTACAATGTTTACAGCCTTTATATAGATTTCTAAAAGAGGAGTGTATTTTCCATTTTCAAATATAAGATGGAAGAGTATCACCTCTCTCATCAAACATGTTGTCCATACATTTTATACTGAATAAATGATTTCACACGCTGAAACATGAAAAACCAAAGTAAATTCTCAAGATAAAGAGTCCACGTGAACATAATTAATTCATAAATTTGTGTAGATATTTTTTTTAGTATTATGTGTGTATAGCAATGCTGGAATACCTGAAATGTATAATAAATTCCACGGATATATGCTTTACAGTGTTTGGTTCCAGCACTGCTTTTTCAACATACAGTACATGTCATTTTGGCCTCAGTCACAGCTTTACTTCAGCTTTTTTCAGACAGAAAAGTGAAAAAATCAGGTACCCCAGTTTTAAGTGAGTAGTAGTCTATGTTTATCTACTTAGCGCATGTGTCAGAGATTAGATTCAAAGCTATGAGAGACATTGCTTTGTGCATTTCAATTTGAGATTTGAAATGTTCCCTGCCTTATATAAAAAAAAGTAAATGGAACCGATTAAAATTGCCTTTATTTGCAGATCTACTCAAGTCATTAAGACCCATTCCACATGCACACAGTTAACTCGCTGCTGCCTGATCTGGAAGCATTACAGCTCCTTTAGACCTATGAGTGAGGAGCCCAACTCTATAAATCTCCTGGGAAGACTCTGGAAGAATTGTGCAGGCTAGAATGCAAATTTTACTTCTATTTAGTGGAACTCAAGTTTATCCATGTCCCCCTATGCATGGTGGGAGTTTTGGAAGGAGTATTGCAGAGATACAAATATTCGTAAAAATATAATGGAATGTGGAAATTTGCACCCCAAGAAATGCACTGAATATTGCCAAACATGTATACATATTATTTATTCACAAAATTTCACTTTGCAAGACGTTTGGGACAAACAACAAGGATTTACATAAATTATTTATGAAAGAAATAGGTACCACAGCTTTAAGTATAAGTTTGGAGCTGAACATGGATGCTAGGAGCTATACATTTTAACAAGTTTTGCATATTCCTTCCCAGAGTGGTAAATGGTACGCGCACGCTTCTCATCTGAAAAGTCAACGTGAAACAGTCCGAATCGTGCACTGTAGCCATCGGCCCATTCGAAGTTGTCCATCAGCGACCAGGCAAAATATCCACGGACATCGACGCCATCTTTGCCGATAGCTGCAAGGCACAAAACACGATGACGTAATAGATTTGCTTTGTGCTTGGATTATATTTTGAAAGCAAGAGTGCTGGTGTGTACTGTCTGCTCTGTCTGATGCACCCTGGAGTAGTCTTGCACAGTTCTTCCAATGTGGTTTTACTGCAAATGGCAAATAAACTGAATCTTGATCCTGAATCTTATTTTCTTTTCTGTGTGATGTAGACGTGGTCATTTTATTTACAATTATTGTTATTTACAATTAATACATATTATACAATACAAACTTACATACATTCACACATACATTTTAGGGATTCCTCTGTTTGCCGTCAAAGCCCGAAATGGAGAGGGAAGATATCAAATTTATTTATAAAATTCATTAAAACTGTTCCTTAAAATTCATTTAAACAGTGGGAGAACCAGGCTAGGAGTACATTTCTTATTCACCACAAAAATAACAGACAAATTACATTAAAGTTGGAGAACCTCAAGTTTGAAGCCACAAAAAATAACTTGAGCAAAAACACTCTTTATGTGAGGACGTACTAAACGTATTCCTGAAACAGCAAAAAAGTTAGATACTCCAGCTTTAACTAGTAATGAGGTACTACCAATCTATGGTTCAGATAAAAGTTGAATCCTTTCACAAAAATGACATAATTTAAGAATTTACAAACCTCATAATACGCCTAAACCGTCTCCAGGTAACAGTGAATTAGGCCGTAAGTGAATAACCTCATTTTGATTTAACGGCTTTTATAATCACATTGATTCTGACACTGATTGGGATCTGATTTCATGTCTTTTACCTTTTGCCACTTCACTGATCGTTTGCTTGTAGAAGTCTGCACGCTGAACATCCTCCGTCTCTAACAACCCCGTCTGTGCGAAGCCGTTTTCTGTAATGTAGATGGCCTGATCACCAATGTTGTTCTGAGAATAAATCAGCGGGACAAATGTTATCAACAAACAAAGCATATCAGCTCACCTGCCGCCGCCTACGGAAAGAAAGATTGGTCTACAGTGTGCCATTTAGCTTCGATTCAACGCTGGCGAGCTTGAGGTAATGGCCTGTGACAAGGCACAACAGCAGGAAATTGGTCGTTGGCAAAACACTTTTCAGCGAAGTAACTATTTCATTCAATGTGACAGCGCAAATGAAGCATCAGTGCGTTTCTGGGGGTGTTAAAAAGGTGTTTGCCGCATACAAAATCAATGCAAGATGCTAAGCAAATGTCAGATATTTCGCTCATTTAGCTGAGGGCGACGCGTCTTCCCATCGATCACTGGAGTTTAACTGTGGAAGAGGGAGCGACATTTAAAAGAGAATGAATTTGTCAAATAAAGTGGCTTTGTTTTGACTTTCTGTTTGAAGCCAATTAGAACTATCCGCAAATTTCAGTACCCGAAAAAACCCATCAGCCATAACATTACCGCCTGATATGTTGCAGTGTTTGAAAGTAGCGATAACATTTTGTAAAGATCTTGATAATAGAAACTGTTCTTTAAAAAAAAAAAATCTAACTCCAAGGTCCCCCAGAAATAATGTTCTTAGATCAAAAGGTGATGCGTTATAAGTTTTAAATGTACTGTATTCTTACATGACATTTTTTCTCATTTTTGTTTCTGCTGATGTGAAACTAATATGAGTGGGCGACAGTGGCTCAGTTGGTAGAGCAACAACCTTAGAACCTGAAGGTCGTGGGTTCGAGCCCACCCCAAGACTTCCACTGATAACTTCGGTCATTGTGTCCTTGGGCAAGACACTTAACCCCACTTTGCCTGAAGCCCCCTCTGAAAGATCAAGGCTCCTGTGGACTCACTGGTGCTCTGTGTACTGGGTGCATCTCTGACTGCCAACCCCCCGACCCAGAAATAGATTAAGGGGAGCATAATGGATGGATGGATGACACTACTATGAATATTCACTAGTAATTCAATCCCACTGAAAAATTTCAAGCTGTAGTATCTAACTTTGAAACCACAAAAAAATACTAGTTTTCACTTTTGAACTTTTTCAATGCTTAAGAGCCCTCACTCACACAATCAGCTCTCAGAATGTAAGGCGAAGACAGCATGACATTTCCCACTGTGGGACGAATAAAGGAATTCTTATCTTATGTTGGGGTAAGATATGTCCACAGAGACTCATTCTGTTGTATTTATGAAACCAAAAAGAGTTAGGTACTCCTCAGCTTTAATAATGCTCTGAATGTATGAATAAATTCCCATTTTTACAGTGCCCAGCTGGTTTGCCAAGTTAACGCCTTGACCCAGTGACCAAATTGATACAATTATTCATTGGCATAAAAGTATTTTCAACCGCGATGCAGTGTTCACCTTGACGTAGCTGAGAAGTTTCCTCAACCCATCGGGCACCACTGCAAGCCAGGACACTCCGGAGATCGGCCAAGATGGATGCAAGACTTCCTTCACGTTCTGGTCACTTTTCATACTCAGCGCATTAAAATCCCCACACGCTGACCTAACCTTCCGTGACGTGTAGTAGTTCAGAGCAAAAAAGTCTGCCGTTCCCAAAACAGAAGGTTCATCTTTGGAGAAAAACGGCAGTCGCGATTCGCCAGTGTAACCGTGTGTTTTACTGTTGGATTCAATAGAAGTTCTCATCACTTCTGGATAGTCTCCTGTTACAAAGACAGGCCAAGCAAACCAGCCAAGTGTAAAAGCAATAAGGCGTTCAGTAGCTGCAACATCCTCTGCACAATGTATGTCTAAGGGCTCTAACCAGTCACTATTGAGTGCAAGAGAGACTAATCCGTTCTGTTTTGGCCTGAAGATGGTTTCATAGCTGTGCCAAGCCAACGCATGGGCCCTTATCATGTTGTGACCCACTAGATATGCAGCTATTCCTGGTTCTTTCAGTCCAGGAGCGTGAATGCCGTCTTCGTGACCAAGTTTGGCACACACGTATGGCTCGTTGATTGTGATCCAAAGTTTGACGCGATCGCCAAATGTCTCGAAGCAAAAGCGGGCATAGCTGTCAAAAAGTGCAGCAATGTTTGATGACTTCCAGCCGCCCACATCCTGGAGAGCTTGGGGCAAGTCGAAGTGGTAAAGCGTGACCATTGGCGTCACATGAGCAGCCAATAAATCGTCAATCACCTCATTGTAGTACTCCACACCTGAGGACAAATAATGCCAGTATAAGGATACATATGTTCAGTATAGATATCAATAGGAAAAACACATAACACAATACATCATACTTGGTTGACCATTCTGCATAAGGTTGTACACAAAGAAAGACTTCTACACAAGTAGAGCCGCTTTAAAGTCTTTTCCCTAAGCAAAAAATATCCAGTGCAGAGACCTGAGCCCATTATTATTCTGGGATTTTGTTCTGACAGCTCCTGTTCTTGAGGATAGGAGCTGAGCACCCCAAGAACAAGAACAAAGGTATGGTTTCTTATGAACTTCCTGATTCTAGTCAGGACTCAAGCTCAAGCATTTTGATTATATTGCAGTTGTCCAGTGAGGAGGCAACTACAGTAATCTAGCCTACTGGAGATAAGTACTGTATCTTCTAGACTTTACACTATACATTGGTTTCTGGCCATGTTTATTGCACTAAATAGTGGATGGTAGATGTTACTATTTGTCATAGTTACAAATACTTAAATAATTTAACATTAATACAAATCCAAATTGAGGAATATTTAAGCTACTTTATCCACCATTGCAGACAATATTGAATCACTAATATTTCACCAATATGATAATAACAATAATAAATCAGCTTCATCCAGTCCTTTTTTGACACTCCTAGACGCTTCACGTGGCATCATTAATTCACTCCATACACGGTGGTGATGATCTAATACTGAAGCCTTAACCAGGCCTTGCTTCAGATGTAAGTAAGTAAGTAAGTAAGTTTTTATTTATATACCGCCTTTTCACTGCAGATCTGAGTCTCAAAGCGGTTTACAATTGTTAATTTTTGGGCATTTGTCTCTCACTCCACACAGAGATGGGAGCAGGGCCAGTACAGGAGGCACATGTTAGAACTATTGGACATATTTTTAGTGGTAGGGGAAACCGGAGTACCCGGAGGAAACCTACGCAGACACGGGGAGAACATGCAAACTCCACTCAGAAAGGCCCTGGTCCGACCGGGATTCGAACCCAGGACCTTCTTGCTGAGAGGCGAGAGTGCTATCCACTCAGCCACCGTGCCGCCGCCGTCTGACGGTATCTG
The DNA here is from genome assembly GCA_964034765.1 of Knipowitschia caucasica. Lineage (NCBI taxonomy): Eukaryota > Metazoa > Chordata > Actinopteri > Gobiiformes > Gobiidae > Knipowitschia > Knipowitschia caucasica. Next base: position 30,335,531 of record OZ035841.1, read on the forward strand.
GCTTAGCACATGCTAGTGGTGCCAGTATAGTCTGTCCTTGTGTAGTAAAATCCATGTTGAAGAAGCCACAATTTAACACACAGTCCAAATCTATCAATGAAATACATAACAGACCTAAGTGAATACCTTTATGATTGACGTGTCTTGTGGTCCCCTCGGGCAGCAGCCGAGCCCATGAGATGGAGAGGCGATAGTGCGTGAGTCCAAGCAGCTGGATGCACCTGAGGTCTTCCTCCCAGAGCTCATAACTGTTGCAGGCCACATCCCCGTTATGATCCCCAAACACCCTCCCGGTCTCATGACTGAACGTGTCCCAGATATTCTCTCCCTTGCCGTCTGCCTGCCAGCCACCTAAACACACACAAATTGTTTCATTGAGAGGGATAATTACAAAGACAAATCAAGCTTTCATTTGGGACTGTTAAACAAGTCCCAGTAGTAAATTAATTGACTTTGCAATGCAGTTAAAGTGATTGCATGCAACCTTTTACTGTTTCCCAGAGGCATATTGGCTGAAATGGTAGAGTTATCTTATTGCCCAGAAGTTTGGCTTTAGTAGGATTCAAGCTTCCAAACTGCCATTGTTCCCTTGGGCATAACTTACCTCATAGTGTTAGTTTATTTGAATGTGCATGTGTGCTGAAAGTGCTAAATGAGGAAGACCAAAGAGAATACTTGGATGTATAAAATTAGAGAAAGGGCAAGAGAAATTGGTCGCAGGTGATTGTTTTAAGAGTGAATTTATGACACATGTGCAAGGATTGTGGAGCTATTTGTTTTGCCTGACCGGTCGCTCACTTGCTGACATTGGTTTAAAGCTGAGGTACCAAACTTTCAAATATAATTGTTTTCAAGCTATAATAAAAGTCATGTCAGTTCCTATACATCAAAGCAGTTTGGTTTTATCACTGGTTTTCACGTGCCTGCATTTTTACATCAACAGATTCACATGCACACATTTATTTACAGTAGATCAGCTTTTTTCAGAAAGAGATTGAAATAAAGAACAATAGAACAAGTTTCAAACTATGCAATATGTTTTCGAGACTCTTTCTGTTCGAACTGGACTTCTAGACAAATAACATGTACATAAATTATACGTATTATTTATGAAACAAAAACTACGCAAACCCTAGCCAATTTAACGTAAACTGACTATTTGCTGTCTTGATATTAGCCTAAAATTATGCAAATCACTCAACTTTTGTGTTTGTCTAATATTGCGCTCTGTTAATTATTTAAATAGAATGATAAAACTTTATTGAACTCACAGTGGAGCAATGTACATGTTACATTTGGAACCGAATTTGGATCAGATCACTCGGGGTGTGCAAAAAGACAGGGAATGAGTAAACATGTTAAAAAGTGGAAAATAAAGAGGGTATCTTACGTGCAATAAAAGGTATTGAAGCTACATACCTTCAATTTGATACGCCGCGGTCGCTGCTCCCCAGGCAAAGTTTCGTGGGAACATATTTGAACAAAGAATACTCAGAAAGATATAGATTCGTACTAAAACAGTTGTACAACCATGTGTACAACCATAGACTGTAAACAACACGACACACGCTCCTCTCCATGCTGTGTAGAAAAAATCACCAAATGTGAAGCTGAAAACAGGAAGTGAACAAAATAAAGTTGTTCACTTCCTGAGTTTCTCAAAAAGTTGATTGTTTTCGGACAGAAACAAGGCAATGTTGTTATTATTATAATTATAGCGTTATAGTTATGGATTTATCGGGGTTACAATTGACAGTAAAGTATTTTAGTTGTAGTTCTCAAAATGTTGTCGCGTGTGCATGATTTTATTTTGAAAACCAAAGCGGAAGTACTACAGCCATTCAGGACGTGCTAATTTCCATAGTTACGGCGGGATAAACGAATGACAACCACTATATTTCTCTATTAACCTTGCTACTTTTTTCTTTATTAATTTGTTGTTTGTGTTTATTTGTTTGACTATGGGTAATAAATGATGTTTTTTTTTAAAACGCACACTGCCCTTGATAAAAAAAAAATATTGTCCTTTGTCGATGCTTTCTCACGAAACACAACTTCTTCAACACGTTAAAAGAAAAGATTGTCTCAGAGTATCTATAAACACGGGCAATACATGGACAATGTGTTGCGATTGTTGTTATTGCAAAACGACAAAAGTTGTCGAAAGTGACAAATGTGTTTATTTTATTCTGAAAACCAGGGCGGAAGTGGCTTACAAGAATGTTGATTTGTTAAAACAACTGGGACCGAAGGGCAGGACCACGGGAAGAGGACAACTCAATGAACAGAGAAGTTTGGGAATTTTGGAGGAAAAAAAACGTGAAAGAAATGCTAAATTATCCGTCCTAGTCTCTTCTGCTTTTTTTAAATGTTTTTTTTGTATGCTTGCTTCCTTCTCGACATTTCTGGAGTTGTTGGATCCTTGTAAAGTTGCAGCTGGCGTCGAGCAATGATATAAAGCCAAAGTGCGGGGAAATACAAAGATGTGTTTCTAAAATGCCATGTAACATCACCAACTCTCTTGTGCTCATGTGGTGGATAACAGTGGCGTGTTTTGAGGAAGGAGATTCTGATCAGGAGGCACGGCATTCCCAACAAAGAAGCTCTCTACAACTCCTGGGCAACTTGATTCAGACGCAAAGTGTGGATTACTGAAGCTACCAGCTGCATTGCCGAAAGATATTGGATTTTTCTTTGTATGCTTTCAACGAATAGACAAGCATGGGTGTCCACAAAGCTGGGCGAGAATGGTTATTATGTTGTTATTATGTTGGAGTTGGACTTGTAACAAAGCCCAAGCTAACCACTAGCATCGTAAAGTGTTAATGTCTTCCTAAATGCGGCGCTTTGTTTGTTATCACGTGTGAAAATGAGAGTCTGGCTGTTGTTTGTGGGCTTGTTGCTGCTGGTTGACTGTGCTGTATCATCTGATTGTAAATCATATGATGAACGCTTCAAAGGCGGTGGGAAAAGCCTTCAGTCCGACCGGAGAGTGGTGTGCAGTAATATGGATCTGCACCAGGTGTTGCCGCCGGAGTCTTTCCCCAACAGGACCGTCACACTGTGAGTATGGAGCATGGATCTATTGGGTATGGATCAGAGATGTAAATCTGTCAAAATCCGGCACAGACTGGGTTAAAAATAAGTTATAAGTCATGCAAATCACATGTAATATAGTTCAAAGCCAGGTCTAGATATTGTTCAAACAACTACTAAACTAGCTCTAAAGTAAGTTCATATCAGGTAGATGTGGTTCAGACCAAAAACTAGGTCTAACATATCATTTACAAGCTGAAGTACATCATGCCAACCACATGAAATTTGGGTCAAAACCAGGTCTAGACTAGGTTCAGAGCAGCACTAAACAAGGTGTAAAATATAACCCAATCCGGTATTAACCATAGCTGAAGTAAATTATTCCAACTAAATGTAATTTGTTTCAAAGCGAGGTCTAGACTAGGTTTTGACCAGCACTAAACTAGGTCAAAAGTAAGTCTAAATCAGATCTGAAGTTTGTCAGAACAAGGGCTAAACTATGTCCTTACCTAAGCCATGTCCAAGATAAGGCAGCCCTTTTTCATCTCCAACATGATACATTTGCTTTGGGTTCACATGATACTAACTAAACATCACCGGTGCATTACATTCTCCCTTTTAACTCTCATAAAACAGGTTTTGTCCTCATTTATAACAGGATTGCACAAAAATTATACAATCACAGCTATTCTGCACACTCCTTCTCCTTCTTAGTTGACTATTCATGCAATGAGTTGACTAAAAAGGGGGGTGTGGCGAAAACTGTTATGTATCTCTATGTATTTGACTCAAGCTGCCAATTGAGAGTTAATTCTGAATGCATAATCAATCAATCAAAGTTTATTTGTAGAGCGCCTTTCATACACAGGGCAACACAAAGCGGTTCACAGTCCACATCACCCAAGGCACAAATCATCACATAAAGCAAACACCAGAATCAAAATTAAAACATTAAAATAAAATAATATTTTGAAGATAATGGGAAATAAAACTGTAAAAGGAGTCAGTGAAGTAATCTTTATCCTAAGTTACCAATTGAATAAGTAATTTGTGTCTTATTTAAAGCTCAGCATCTCATTCCCTAAAATAACTTGATGTCATCAACTACTTAAAGCTGTACCTATTTTTTAAACCACAAAAAATAACTCGTGTAAACAAAATCCATCTAGCTCCTTGCTCTCTAAACAGTTTGGTTCTATCTCTGGTTTTCACAAGCATGTATGTTTGGCTGCTTTGATCAGATTTTTCAACAGAGTCACTCAGTCAATCAGCAAGTGTCAAACAGTGACTCACTGAGCTCTTACATGTATGGAAAAACATATTTTAGCATGAACACCTCAACATGGTTTGGATTTATTCAGAAATGTAACTTTTGCTCAACAACAAACATTTTGGTAAATGTATTTTTTGGAAGAATAAGGTTATCCGAGAAAACGTATCCAAAACATAAATATCTCTGACCTTACTTGTAGACTAAGCAAAGTAGAAAGTTTGCAGTTTGCGTTCATACGTTTGCACCCATCTTTCCAAAAGCTAAACTTGTGTTCTTGACGGCCATCCATCATTCCTCCACAGCTGCACTGGGAAACTGTAAATGTAAATCTTGTGTAACTGTATCCTTTCTGTTGTGCTAGGCTTCACATATAACTGGATATTTTGGTATTTTCTACACTTTGACCCACTTAGAAACAAGTTCAACATTTGCCCACACTTAAAGGGTTTCTATTGTTGAGAGAAGCCAAGCATGTCTGTAAGACCACCTACCATGTAAATGTTAGTTTGAATGACTGAAGTAACCGGCAGCAAATACAGAAAATGTTGAACATTTACATAATGACACACATTTTATAAAGTGTGTCATTATGTAACATTTCTCATGGATTGCCACGCTCTAGAATGTTTCACACTATGAGTATGGCATTTAATTTGACAGATTTAAGATAACAACGGGCCAGTTGATTCACAAATCTGTCCTTCTGACAATTTCTCATATTTTGTGCTTGTTTTAGCGATATAAACTCTTTATAAATGAAATAAACCTGACATAATATAGATGGAACTTATGTTTGATATCAGAGCTGAATATTCACAAGGTCCTCTACAAAATACATCTTTAAAATCAACAAAACATCTGTAGGACTGAACCTACTTTATATCCTTTCATCTGAGTTTGAGCCACACCTTTTTGTCCTCCTAAGTTTCTCTGACAATGATGGATTTGGGATGGATCCTTTTACTATACAGTCTTTCTTGATTGGAGGTCCCCCCAGACTTAAAACGATGTAATTAGAGCGAAGCAACTCGGAACTCTTTGGGATTCCTGTGTCTCCACCTCAGCCTTTTTCTATTGTTGAATAAAAAGGCACCTCCACTCAATAATAATAATAACGACGACAGGTGTGAGTGAGCACGCGTTTTGACGTCTCTGCTCTGTTTACCCTTTTTAAGCCTTTTAAAGCCTTTTAAACACGTTTTTACGGTGTATTAGTGTCTTTTGTACACTCTAGTGTTTTATTATATTAAATGCAATGGTTCCAGAGCATCACGTCTTTTAACACAAAGACCCAATCGAAACGCGCTAGCTCGGAGGCTACCACGAGCGCACCACAGACATGGAAAGTGACACTGCAATGACCACGAACGACATTAGTCGCCTCACATTGGAGCTTCGTGAGAGGGACCGTGCCACTATTGCAGACCTCCGTAAAGAAGTCCTTCGCCTCACTGCAGAGCTGCAGGACAAACAGTCACTCGTGTCCAAACTCTTTGATGTCGCTGGCGGGCAGCACTCACGGCTTATGTCACTGAGCGCTGCATACTGTGACACTGTCGTGTGGGAGAGATCTGTCAGCTCTGGGCCCTCTTGCTCTACACCTAAGTGCCCGGTTCGGAATAAAGAGCCTGCGGACTGCGAGGAGCCATCCAGCGCCGTGGCCCATGTCCTGAGCCTTTCAAACCGCTATGCAGCACTCTCCGCTGACATCCCAGCCCCCTCAGCAGAACCCCTGGACTCTGCAGCAAACTCTACTGCTGTCCGTGGATCCAGGTCCACTGCGAGAAAGACACTCTTAAAGGAAGCTGTCCTCAGACGAAAGAGTGGTCATTCCCCTTCTCTGACCCCAGTGCATCACCACCACTTACCTTCACCGGGTCAGCAGCAGCGACCCGAGCCTGCTCCTCTCGCTGCTCCAGCCTCTCCGTGCACACAGCGTGGGTTGCCCGGAGCTGGGAATCAACACCCCCACTCCTCTCCATGTGTTCAGCAGCGCCCTGGTTCGGACCCATCCCTGGATGAGCCCGCTGGTTCCGGCCATGGACACCGAGCGCCCTCTCCGCGGCTACGTCCACTCTTCGCCCCGACTACTTTGATTGTTGGAGATTCCATCGTGAGACACGTCCGCTTTTTTAACGCGGTCACTCACTGCATTACTGGAGCTACTGTCCCAGATCTGCTCATCCGTCTCCCTCCTCTGCTTCACTCCCTGCCTGATACCATTTCAAAGGTAATCGTGCATGTGGGGATCAACGACATGAAGCTGCAGCAGTCCGAGGTCACAAAGAAGCACTTTATGGATCTATTCCGCCTCCTCCAGTCCTCTGGGTTGTGTGTTTTTATCTCTGGTCCAGTCCCGACTGTAAACCGGGGAGACTGCTTGTACAGTCGCGTTGTGGCGCTGAATATGTGGCTCCAGTCTACATGCAGCACTTTTAACTTTGTTTTTGTGAACAACTTTGGCCTGTTCTGGAAGCGTCACGTGGCCTATCGTCCAGACGGTCTGCACCCGAACAGATACGGTACCAGTTTATTGATGGACTTTTTACGCCATGTTGTTCAGTGCTCCCCGAGGGGGGCGTGACTGTTTACATCCGAGGCCCCTCGGCCCCCACTACCACCTTCCTCCTCCTTACCAGCACCGGGTGAGTACTGTGGTGCAAACACTGACCCCTGTCCGTCTGGCAGTGTAATACCAGTCCTGCCACTGAACGGCACTTACTCAGTCATGCATCTGGAACTTAACAAAGTAAAACAGAGTTCACTTTTTAAACCAATAGAGACTGTGTGTGTTCCTCGCACCGGCTCAGAAATGTGTTTTAATTTGAATAAACACAAATATAACAGAAGGACAGCAGTTAGACGGTCCAACTCAGGAAATCTAATTCCAATTCTTTGTAGTCAATCAACTAAACCCACTGACACTGATATTATTTTTAACCTTGCTCTGCTTAATGTCAGATCACTATGCAATAAATCCTTTTTAATTAATAATTTTATCTGTTCTTATGATCTTGACTTTATGTTTATGACTGAAACTTGGCTTGACCATAATACAGAAAATGCAGTCTTAATAGAAACAACACCACCAAATTTCAAATTTGAATCAGAAATTCGAGAAAATAAAAGAGGAGGAGGCACAGCAGCAGTTTTTAAAGATTGTATTGTCTCCCATAGAGTACCTCTTGGGAAATTTTCCTCATTTGAGTATGTCTCTTTTAAAATAGAACAAAAACAATCTTCTATTCTTATTATTGTTGTGTACAAGCCGCCACAGTCATGTCATAGTTTCACTGATCATTTCACCGAGTTGCTTTCAGTAGTGTGCACAGACTTTGATAGTTTAGTCGTCATAGGTGATTTTAATATACATGTAGATAACGTTGATGATAGATACGCGAAAGAGCTGAGCTCTGTGCTGGAGACCTTTGGTCTCACTCAGCATGTGAGTGGCCCCACCCATAGCAGAGGACACACTCTCGATCTGCTAATTACTAAAGGGGTTAATATCTCAAATGTAAATGTGGCCAATGTTGCTCTGTCAGATCATTTCTGTGTATTTTTTGATATGTGTCTCAATAGTAAAGCACGAGCTGAATCCTCAATTGTTAGAAGAAGAAGACACATAAACAAAAATACAGGTGAACTTTTCATGGGGATGATAAACTTTGATAACACGTTGTGTTCTACTGTGGATGAATTACTTAACTCTGTCACCTCTAGTGTTTTGGATGTTCTGGACACGATTGCTCCTGTAAAGGTCAAAATTGTTACAAATAAGCAAAAGGCGCCATGGACAAAAGCGGACTCTGTCAGGGCACAGAAGAGAGAGTGCCGGAGAGCTGAGCGGAAGTGGCGAAAGTCAAATCTCCAAGTTGACCATGAGATCTTCAAAGATGCATTGTGCAAGTTCAACAGTGTGCTACGTAGAACGAGGGAAACTTATTTGTATTACCTCCTAGATTTCTTAAATCTGTTCTGAGCAGTCTTTTACCTTCACTCACGCATATAGTAAATATGTCTCTTGAATCTGGAACATTCCCAATGGCCCTGAAAACGGCAGTCATCAGACCCCTCCTAAAAAAGAGGAGTCTGGATGCCTTGGCACTTAAAAATTATCGGCCCATTTCAAATCTGCCTTTCATGGGTAAAATTCTAGAAAAAGTTGTCTATCAACAACTTACAGAATTTTTAATAATCAATCACTCTTTTGATATGTTCCAGTCTGGTTTTAGACCCCACCACAGCACAGAGACCGCTCTAGTGAAGGTAACAAATGACATCAGACTTAACACTGACGCAGGAAAAGTCTCAGTTCTTATCCTGTTAGATTTAAGTGCTGCTTTCGACACTGTCGATCATGGTATCCTCATTCAGAGACTTGAGGACTGGGTTGGTGTTTCTGGAACAGCCCTAAGCTGGTTTATATCCTACCTACAGGACAGAAAGTATTTTGTGGAGATCGGAAACTGTATCTCAGACCATCTGGCCCTAACCTGCGGAGTGCCACAGGGATCAATCCTGGGGCCTCTCCTGTTTAATATTTACATGCTGCCTCTGGGTAGGTTAATACACAGTAATAACGTGTCCTATCACAATTATGCTGACGATACTCAGGTCTATGTGTCCCTGACAGCAGGAGAACATGGACCAATGGACTCGCTCCTTCACTGTATCCAACAAATCAGTGATTGGATGCAAAATAACTTTCTCCAGCTAAACACAGAAAAAACTGAAATTATTGTTTTCGGACCTCAAAAACAAAGAGAGAGCGTTATCTGCCACCTCCAGTCTCTCTCCCTGAAACCCTCAACTCAGGTCAGAAATCTAGGAGTAATAATGGACTCAGACTTAAATTTCAATAGCCACATATCATCTGTGACATCATCAGCTTACTTCCACCTAAGAAACATTGCTAAAATTAGGAACATTGTGTCTAAAGCAGACTTGGAGATTCTTATCCACGCATTTGTCTCCAGTCGATTGGACTACTGCAATGGCTTGTTCACAGGTCTCTCTAAACAAGCGGTAAAACAGCTGCAGTATATCCAAAATTCTGCAGCTCGAGTCCTGACTAGAACCAGGAAGTACGACCACATTAGTCCGGTCCTCAGGTCTCTGCACTGGCTTCCTGTGGCTCAGAGAATAGATTTTAAAGTAGCTTTACTTGTGTACAAGTCTCTCCATGGCCTCGCACCAGGGTACATCCGCGACATGTTGGTGCCATATGAACCAACTCGGGCTCTGAGGAGCACAGGGACTGGACTTCTGTTAGTGCCAAGAGTCGGAACTAGACATGGGGAGGCTGCGTTTCAGATTCATGCAGCTAGAGTCTGGAACCGTCTTCCCGAGAGTGTGAGACAGGCGTCTACTCTAGCAGTTTTTAAAACTGAACTGAAAACAGTTCTTTTTAGCTGTGCATACAAGTGAATGATTTTATATTTGTTTTTATCTTTAATCTTTTTAATGCGCTATGATTATTTATGATTATTTATGATTGTAATCCCTTGTGTGATTTTAATGTTTTACGGTTTTTAACTACTTGTGTGATTTTATATATCTTGTGCTCTTAATCTGTCTTTTTATGTTTACTTAAATTCTAATGTTTGATGATTTATGCATGATGTTATATGGGTTGTGAGGCGCTTTGCGTTGCCTTGTGTAGGAAAGGCGCTCTATAAATAAACGTTGATTGATTGATTGAATAACGGGGCCTCAAGTTTCGTTGTGGACCCTGTAAGATGGCGGGACTGTTTGGGTGTTAATTTACATCGTGTAAAATCCCTAAGGATGCCTAGTTGTATGACAGAAGGGGGGGTGATGACCATGGCCTGGACCTCCCTGAACTTGCCCGTTATTGTTACATCTCAACCTCTACGGAATATTTTAACCAAGGATTATGATTAAAAGTCCTACAAAAATGCAGTCATAGTAGTAGCATTATCACATATTGATAGTTATGTATAATTACCATAATCACATTCTCTCCAGATTCTAAACACTGAAACCAATGTGAAGTGATGAGCTTTGTCCACAGGGAGATTATTGCAGTAATTAGTTGGACTTTTAATAGGTTATTTATATCATAGTCCATTTTTTCTTTTTTACAGTTTACTTACACTAATATGATCTATTTTGTTACACAAGATCAGCTTTACTTTGCATGTTTTGAGGTCTTTTGATTCTAGTGAAACTTGTCCATGTACAAGTAAAAAATACTCCCATTGGCTGAACTTACTGAACCGCTGGGGTAATGTGCTTTTTCGTTGCCAGAGATGAAGCAAAACCACAAGTCTCCATTTTCCTAATGTTAGTTCAGCCCAAGTTTCATCATTTTCTCATCCAGCAATTACATAAAGTAGTGACTATAATTGCACAGAATGTTGAATGTGTGTTTTGTTTGCCTGAGCAGAAGAGACTGAAATGCGTTCTCTACAGTTGTACTCTCCCTCCACATGCCTTAGTAATCTGAGAGGAAATGACACAAATGTGTTTACAGCTGCCCCTGGCCTCCCTCTGTAGGAGTTGGATTAACTTGAGTTTTGGCATTAACCTTGATGGAGATTCTATGGAAAACATAGCTAGATATTCATATTTATTGATATATTTTAACAATGGCTTTGTTATTAGAAAGTTTCTTTTAAGGCTTGCTTGAAAGGTTTGCTGTAAAAGGTCTAGATACTCTTTTGGAAAAGACAAATATCAGTATCTTATTTATGTTTGTAATATATTTTGTACAAATCACTTTTCCTCTTTGACATTGCTGTGCAGAACAGGAGCTGAGTGTAGTTCAGCTTTTTGTACTCTTCCGGGCCCGGCTCATGTTTCCTTCAGCATTTGTTTGGTGAAATTGGGTTTTCAGAAGAGCACCTGGTTTGGACGGTATAGAGAAGAAAACCTGCATTAGTCTCTCAGAAAGAGAATAGAAGGGGGTTTCTTTTCCCTCACATACACGTTGGCAACACACTGGTAACACACTTTGTTAAATAGAAAAGAACATAGACTTTTTTTTCTTGCAAGAAAGGCAAACTGGTAGGCCTGAAAGGCATTCTTCAACTAAAAGGGATGTGAAAAAGTCTAAAACTGTGATGTATACATGTGATTCCAACTCTTCAGATAATTTCCCCCATTCTTTTTCATTTCTGACTGTTTTTGAAGTTGAAACCTAATCATTAAAGTTTTGAAATTTAAATCCTGTGAGTCAAATACAATTTGTATGATATTGACCGATGAATAAATAAAACTTCCAATGACTGACAGTCCCTAGTTAGAGAAGCAATGAATGACAAACTACTGTGTCTGGCCTCAGGGCAATGGATCTACAATAGCTCCATGCTGTAGGTTCATTAGGTTGGACAGATGGACAGATCATAGCTGGTGGCACAAACTGCGTGAAAGCCTGATCCCGTCAGACCTCGGTAGCCAAGCAAGCCGGGTCCTTTTAAGTACTGTGATGGCTGACCGCTGAGAACACCAGGTGCCACAGTGGGGCGGTTGTAAGGTGTCAAACTTTTTCATTTTGTCCTTAGGAAAGACACATCTACTTTTCCTTATGAGTCTGCTTTGTGTGAACGATGATGATGATGATGGTCGAAAGGGCCGATGGCTAGGACTGGTTGCCTCTTTCGTGAGTGGTTGCTCCCTATACTGTGGACTGTGGCTATAGTAGTTAACCATGATTGTGTTATAGAAGGAATGACTGAATAATGCCATGTGAAGAGTCTTTGGGTGTCATGAAAAGTGCTATATACTGTAAGTATTATGCATCATTATGATTATATTTTGCTGATTTTGGTTGATGAGGGAGAACTATGCCTTGCTTTGTCCGTCCATCCCTGGTCGTTTTTTACTATTGTTTCTCCCTTAAGGTTGCCCAAAGAATAAGATTGTAATTGATATTAAAATGAACACCAAAAATAAAACAAATCAAGGACACATTTTTAGGAGTTGTAGATTGATTCTGTCTAAACCAGTAGTGTAAACGTTAGTACGTTTGCATTGATTTTTCTCACATTGTTTTTTTGCTGAAGATTATATATTCTGTTCCAAAATATCACGTGTTAAAATCATCTCAGTATAATTGAATACCATTCCAGTATTGTGACAAATTTGTACATCTCACTAAGCCAAATATCTGGACTTTTTTTTCCAAACAAAGCACACATGTTTTGATGGCATTGGGTCCTTGAGGAATGACTATAATCTCATTTGTTTACTTCCCCTTGACCTATAAGTGCCGTCTCTGAAAAGCTCGCACAAGTAAAACGCAGGTGCCTTATGTCAACCATGTCCACAAGAGAATTTGTTTTTGCTGCTTCCCAAACCGTGGCTCAAAAAGGAATGCCTCTGTGCTTTTCAAAGTAGTTTGGCAGTGTTTGCGGAACAGGCAACAATCCCAAAGGCGAGCCCCCGGCAGATGTAGAATGAGTCAGTTCACAGCCTTTAATTTAGCAGAGCTACCCCCCTGAGTCCTGCTTAATCCCAGACATGTATTTTAGGTAAGGCAATGCTGTGTGGTGAAGTAGGGAAATGTTAAGTTCTCGTTGCGTTTTATTGCTCTACTTTTTTATTGCCTTCTGGTGGAAGACGTCGTATCTATTTCTACCAAGCCTTGATGGAAACTGACTTAATAAACAGTCAATTAGTTTATTTTGTGTTTTAGCCCAGAGTATGTGGAGAAGCTGGAACACTGCTTGCTTGCTTGGGCTGATATTTTCTCGCTTACATTTTAGCAAAACAATATAAATCTTCAGTGTATAATCATTGGTAGACCACTTTTTATTATTATCTTAAGGACAACGCTATGATATATTTGGCGATCCAGATTGCCTAACTTTCAGATTATCCTTTTCCTCCAGGTTGATAATAATAGATTTAATTTGGACTGTAGTGCTACACAAGTCTAGACTAAGTAGTTTTCAAGTCAAGACTTTTATTAAGCATTTTGTTTTGTTTGGAGAATGTTGTGTAGCAGCCAGAGCCAGAGAAGACATGTCCATCTGAAGTTGGTGGATTTTGTAATGGGAGGTCATTCTCTTCACTTTCCACATCTATTACTTGCTGGAGGTGTCCACCAAAAAGAGCCATTGTGTCAAATTTCTTAACTTCTTCACGCTACGGGAAATCTAGGTCATCATATTTCTTATTATTAGCCACAACTGCAAGCAGATATTCTGGTTTTACCTAGAGCTTTTCCATAAATGTCGATGAGATTTATGGCTTGTGTATCCGGAGACAGGATATACAGTAGGATTCCCCTGCAGCTCGCTCCTGGCCTGAACTCAAACAGCGCTTATCTATGCATCAAGATAAGCCCTGGCTGCTCCCCTATGCCTCTCGAGTAGCCCCAAGACATTCTGTCGGCGTGCTCATTTGGTTAGAGACGACAGACACGGGAAGTAGAATACAAATGTCCAGAGAGATGGAGATGAATTTGCGATGCTCCCAGGCTGAGCAATGATGAATAAGGTTTAGCTTTTTGGTGAGAGCTTTTTTATTTTTTATTTATTTTACAGTTGATAAGATGGATAGTCTGAATTTATCTTTAATATTGTTCTTGCATCTTCTTCCTGAACCATCTTGTTTCCAATCTCCAATAATACAGGTTGGCCACCGTTCAAATGATTGAGTTTTCATCTATTACCCAATTTCAGTGATACATTATCTAATGCCAAAACTCCAGCCCAAGGATTTTGGGCAATAGTGTGAGCGACAAGGATATTCTAGATGAGTTTGTGTCTGGTCAGAAAATTAATATTCAACATGCTTATACAAATACAATCAGAAATTGTAGTTGCTCTGTTTGAGTATATAATTATTTTCTTATTTTCAGACAAAAAATCAGTATTCCAATTGTTGCATTCCTGAATTCCAGAATATTGTCTGCACCTTCTCTCAAACACAATTTGAAGGATGCCATCAGAAACAGGATTTTTATTTTCCTGGTTTTTCAAAAGCCTGACAAAGTTGGAACACAAAATGCAAGTTGTGTTTTGAAAATATGGCAAGAACTCATGACTCCCTGCAGATTGCCATTACACACATTTATTTATATGACCGCCAGAGTCACAAGTTGAGAACAGCACAATGCACTTGACTCAATCCACTTTTCTGAACCGTGAGAGGATTGTGTCATACATCATTTGCCATAATTTTAAGAAACAAAGCGTACTAGTGTATCTTGTGGGAATAGAAATTGAGATTCTGGAGTGACTTGCACTTTTGTATTATTTATTATTAACATCATTGGACTCTCACTGATTCTAGTGATTACTGCTTCATTTCTTGCTGCTTTGTGGGCTCTGTTGAGTAATGATTGTGCATGTCTTTTGATTTTCTGTCTGAATGATTGGACAGGACTGTAAGATATGACATGCCAAATCATATAAAATTTTTAGCTGTATATTTTTGGCAGTGATAGAATTTGCGGCCTTGTACACCACTGTGGTCCAACATATGGAAAAGTGGCAGCTGCAGCAGGAACTGTCTGTGTGCACTCTCTCCCCAAGCAGCAGGGATTCAAGTCCAAATTCTCTGCTGTCCAACCCTATAATGAAAGAACTGCTCAACACTCCATAATGATTTCAATGTGGTCCTGATTTGTGGGTGCCACCAGCATGTTTGTCACCCACCACCATTTCCCCTCGCTGCTAGCCAACAACACATGCTAACCACAAGTCCCCAGAGTTTTTTCCCTGCAGGGATTAAACTTTGGTGTCGTTTCTACAGCTGCCGCTTCTACATATAGCACTTTTTTGTTGATTTTGTACAACAATATTGATAGAAGTACATTGAGGTTTTAGTGAGTCAAACGTGCAAACATTTCATTCTTGAATTTGGACTTCAACTTCCTTGTTATTAGGCCAAGCTTATTAAACAATTTGCCATATGAACAACATCCTCACGGGTGTTGAGTGCCCAGCGCGGCCTGTGCAGGTCATTACTGGCATCATTTCAACTTTTCACTTACCGGGTCAAGACACTGGATGAAGACTGATCAATTGCAACCAAACTCGCTCGCAAAGTTCTATGCATTCTGTAACATAGTAAAATTTGTTTAATCATACTTTTGCCGTTTTCTTTTTACACAGAATTATGAACAACAACAAGATTCAAGAACTCCGAAATGGCTCTTTCTACGGATTGTCCACATTGGAAAAACTGTAAGTATTTGTTTTATGTTTTAACCTGTTGTCAGGGATGAAGCAGACAGAGACGGATCGTGGTGCGCCAAACTCTGGAAGTTTATTTAAGTTTCTCTCAAGTTCCAGTGGTTTACTTTGTTTCTTTCTCTCAGACAGAATAAAGGCAGTACACAGTTTATATAGTCATTGTCACGTCACACATCGAAAGACGTGTCACACAGAGACAGTCACATCATAGTCATAACATGGAGTCCTTGTAGAGTCCTTGTACAGTCCTGCACGTAGGCCATATTGCTATCTAATAATAACACCGTTTTATCTTCATTTTGGTATGACGTTTACCTAGTTAATTCTCAATTCATAGTATATATTTTGTATTACAAACATTCAAAGTATAAAATGTATGCAACTTCTAATGTGAACCATATTTGGATCACCGGAAATTCCTTGAAATCCATTACAGGATGTCATTCTTTGAAATAATTGCAGACATTTTTTGTGTGTTGGTGTACTGGCTGTTTATCTCCTCCTCAGTGGAACATTTAGGACAAAACATTTCCTAATTGCACTTGCCCTCACTTAACAAGCTGGAGGGGCGCTGAAGACGGCCAGGAACGGGATAATTATAGCTGTAGCCTCGGGGGTAATTCTGTTTATCTGCCTGGTGACATAATCGCGGCAAGGTATTCTGGGATACTATCTGTGTATGCATAGCTTCTGTCCAAACTCACTGCTTTAGTGTTAAGCATCTTCTTTCAGTATAATCTTGGGGTAAGGCCTGTCATCACCCATACTTCCTTCCGACATGTACTCTGTGGGATGTCGCCTGTGGTTGCACACATGAGCCACAGGATGATTTGTCAGCCCCAAGGATTCCTGCAGATAAAGTATCCAGAGCATCGATGGTAGTGTTTTTCCTAGAGGCTCCAATAACACATGACTGGATCCGTGAGGAATTCTAGGAGTAAATTACAGTCATTCACCTTGGAATAGTATCATAGGGAGAATCAGCGTATTTAATTCAATATAAACATTGTAATTATGAATAGCACGAAAAGTTCAAGCCGGAAAGTTTCTCCAAGTTCACATGAACAACAGGCTTTACTGAAAAGGCATTAAGGCTGTATCAGAGCCCTGTACATCTGTAAAAGATATGAAGGGCCAACCGAGTTCTGATATCACTCGTTTTGTTTGTTTCCCAATTTTCAGATTGAAAGCCAGACCGTTTGGCGTAACTGGATAGAAACATTTTTACCATTATTGCTGGCATGGATTCATATAAATTAATTTCCACTGAAACACTGGCAGCAGAAGCTTAAGAGCGCAGGGAAAAGTCAGGCTTATGTGTTTGGAAGTACATAGGCGTCTGGTGTCTATATGATTCTGTGGTAATGCAAAGGGACAAGACGTAATCAAAAGTTTTACATGGCTCCATCTTTTCAACGGGTAGCATGTAGATGGGACCTCAATGTGTGGTCCGACTGGTTTGGTGGTCTTACCACTAACTCTGAATAGTGTTTTTTAGCTTCTGCTTTGGAAACGTCCATGTTTGCGTCCAAAATCTAGCCCATTCAATAAGCTGTATGAGAAGCTGAGTTGTGTTTAAGATTTCCAGCCTTTGTCATTGTAATGAGCCATGGCCAAGAGGTGTCAAGCCTGTGTTTTTTGGGTTAATGTCCTGCCCTCTCCAAAATGCCCCTACATACCCCTTCCCCCTCCATCTATCACACCCCAAACTCTCTTTCCAAAGTCCAAAATTCTCCGCAAGTCTATGCACGGCTCTCTTGCCTCCAACCCCCCTCTTCCTGTTGCTTTCACTGCTCTTTCCCTTTTCGAGTCCACAAAGAAAGACTGCCTCATTTAGACTTGCCTATATGCAGTCACAGTGACAGCAGCTGGCCAAAAGTGCATGCCGGAGAAGGGGCTCCAGAATCGATTACGCCTATCCAAGAGCGCAGCGTGAAATTGCAAAGTAACTGTGGAGACTGCTGTGTTTTGTCAAGGGCCAAAGGTGTCCCTGCTTGGAAATGAGCCACAACAGAATCCCCATTATCTCACTCCCGCTCATAGAAATGGAGAGACGAGGCTAGGCGACTGTCACATGCTAATTCCTGCTAAATCCGCTGCTGTGGATGAATGCTTATTGACTAAAACACATCGCAAATAACCACCCTAGTGTCTGCTTTCTCAAGAATGCAAAATCTCAAATGAATAGGGCATAGAACATCAACATGACTATATAATCAATTGTTTATTATAGTATATCAGGAGCCTGATCACTCTTTTTCTTTTCTTTTTTTTACCTTAAATGTTGAACTTTTGTGCTCTTGGTTTACCTCTATTTGTATTCGTAAGAAGATGAAAGGAATAGGATTTTCAATATTTCATTTGGTTGTTGTTGCAAATATTGATTTTAAAGTTATTTTCAAACTGACAAAAAAAGCCTAGGGCGCCTCTTTCTTACAGACTGTGCAGCAGTACTTCTTGCACCCTACACTTTTTGCCATGCTTAGTGTGAACACCCTAATTGAGAGCCCAGTGAGTCACAATTTGACTCTTTTGGCAGATTATTAGGTTTGTTTCTCTTATTTTGAGGCCAAAAATGCATGTGTCTGTAGACTGTGGAAGTGCAAGAGAGCAATTTACAAGATTTTATATGTTGTGAATTGAAAGTTTGTTTCACTATATTTATTATCAGTCTGTTGATGCATCACTGTTCAATCCAATCAAAAGTAGTGGTCTCTTTCTCTCTCTTACTTTAAATCTAAGCCAAATGTATTAGTCACCACTATTACCCACTTGGGAGGCCCCAGACTTGAGCATGATGGCCCTTCTATTCCTGACGTATCCCATTCCTGTGACAAACAACAGTTCTGAAAACCAACCCGCTTCGGCTGAGGGGAATAAAAATAGCATCCCAGAAGCTCTTTCCCAAAATGTTTGCACTCCTAATAAATGCCCTAAAAGTGACTCAGTGGATCTTTCAGGGAAAGTTTTCTCTTCCCTGCCTTCTCATTTTTCTCATCTGGTCCCCCACATCAAACTTCCCAATCAGCAATAGAATGTTTTTTTTCAGCCTGTGTTCTCCATTGCCACAGTGAGATGACAGCTCGTCCACATCAAACGAGCACAGTTACCCAGAAGGCCTTTGTGTGGGTTCAGGTGGCTGGTGGAAAGCCTCTTGGACTGGAGTGTAATGAGTGACTATGCCGTGCCAGTGCAGGTGAACACCGCAGGAATCCTGTGACGGCGATCCTTTGAACCTTCGGGGAGAGACTGATCGCGTGTTTGTGTGTCTGTGTGTCTGTGTGGGCGTGTGCACATAAATCCTCCCTCAAATAAGCTGCGATATCAAAGGCCACTTTTCAATTGGTTTTGGGAGAGAGTAGAGCTGGATAATGGGGGTTTAGTGCATTATATTGAAGTCTCTGAGGTGTAAGAACAAAATGTCAGGATATATTATGATGTCTATTGAGATAAATATGAAGGTAGACGTTGGATAAAGTGCTGGATTTGAGCGTTAACTGAGTATTTTTTCCTGAAAACAATTTTTCTTGTAGAGAGTTCATTACATGCTTGTCTCCCAAAGATGTATTTGTATTGTCAGGAGTTTTTTTTACTCATAATCCTTTTTAACTTCACGGTCTTTTATTCCCACTTTCTGAAAGTTCACACATCGTCATAAATATATTCAATAGTTTTGAAGTAGCACCTTCTCTACAGCCCTCAACATAACTTTAATCAACGACTTCTCACTCACATTTCGGGGCGACAGTGAGGCTTGGTAGAGCATTGGTCTTTGAAACTAATTGTCCCGGGTCTGATCCCCCCACAACCCAACCCATGTCATCTGCTCCCACTGATGTCTGCTGTCGTTGGGTCCCTGAGCAAGACACTTAACCCTGCTTTGCCTGAAGCCCCCGCTGAAAGACTATGGCCATGTCTTTGATGACAGAGAAGCCATCATCTCATCAGACCTACCAACCTCTAAGAGGATCAGCAAGAGACTGGTCCTTTGAGATTTGGGTGGCAGCTCTGACCCAACCCAGAAATGGATTAATGAAGAAGAAAATTACATGACAGGCTGTTGTCACCATGTTAACACTCACCCACCTTTGTATTTTATTTTTTCCTGGGCTCTATCAAGATACCATTGCACTCCACGATTCCTCTCATCAATGAGGACACTTTTTTTTTACTCACTGATTTTATTTATCAAGCTATAATTCAGTAATGCATTATAGCTTAAAAATTAGCTATTTGACAATTAGCTCTGTGGTCTGACACCCGAGATATGCAAATAAACTAAATATGGTTGTTGTGGTCCACAGTGCCATGAGATATATGCTGATCCGGCCCATACTTTATAGACTTTATAGACTTTATTCTTTCTTACATGTGTTTAAGAAAATGTTTAAGAAAATGTCCAAACAATACTACAAATGATCAAACCACAGTTCACATGTCAGAATAGGAGCATCTTGAAGACCGAGTCTTATTGTTCATGCCCCTAAAAACAAAAGAAAACAGTTTTTTTATGTTTGATACTACACCCCATTCTTTGGCCAATGGACATTTTTTGAACAGCAACCAGCACCTTGCACTTCATTGCGAAACTGACTGGACTTTGCACACTGCACGCAAACAGCATACACCAGCTCTCACACCTCTTCATTGTGCCTCATTTTGTTTAGGACAAAAAAACTGCAAGTCATAGATCTGCTCAGCATTTTGGCATGCTTCTTATAAGGACATTCACCCGCTCTTTATCAAACATGAGACCTGAGTTTTCACCAGGGTCCTAATAATCCCTGCCTCAGAAAAGCGGGTGTGGCTGTGTACAAATTGCTCTGAACATGCACATAACTGTAAAAGGCTGTAGGTTTTTACTATACTATGCAAGTAGAAGCATGTTATGTCTTCTTTGAAAGGATGAGTTGAGTGTTTTAATTGAGTTCTGTTCTCCTTATTAAACACCCATGACCTAAACATTTTCTTTTCGGCTGACAGGGACCTACGGAGCAACATGATCAGTCACATTGAACCAGGCGCTTTCCTCGGGTTGGCATCACTCAAAAGACTGTAAGTATATTAAGGCCTTTGCAGCTTAACCAGATCTCTAAATGTGACTTCTGAAATTCTTTGTACACTCGGCATTTGCACGCAAGCTTCACAGGGATTTCTCAAACCTATTTAATACATCCCAAAGATCACAAATTCTTCAAACACACGGGGTTAAGTTTGCACTGTAATTACCGAGAAACTAATTGCTAGAAATTAAGTGACTAAAGCGGCTGATTCTATTGCTAGGTTCAAAAAGATTGCGAATTGTTACGGAGCATCTGAGCTGAATAACTTGTTTGAATTAAGATTTAGTTTTCTCTTCGCTCTTGTAGTAGCAGTCTTTAAAGGTTAATACGCTTCTATCAGTCCATTGTAACTGTAGCAGTTGTCTTACCATCCATATATTCCAAGTTTCTATACATGACTACACACCAGTTCTTGTATCTAGTGGCCATATGGGAGTACAGTCTCACACCAATCTATTTCCAACGCCTTGTTTTGCCTGGACCAGTGCCAGGAACCACAGACACCACGAAGCCCTATGTACATTCACACGCCACTAAAAAAATGACTGGAATATACTGTATGGCTTTATGTTGTAGTCTCAGGACATACTGTATTTGCTGATCATTTTGAAAAGACCCATTTGGATACAGCAGCACGTGGGAGGTCGGAAACTATAGATAATTTTGTGTGTGTGAAAGTAGGAGCATGATATGATTTGGAATAATCAGACGGTGCCAACAAAAACGGGTGCTTGGCGGCTGCAGTGGAGGAAAAGAGAAAGATCTTTGGCTCCAGCGCGTAAAACCTTCCCCCTCATCTTGTATTCATGCCACTCTCAAGTCTGAGGGGGAGGAAGTACCCCAAGTTTGTGCTGAAGTTTGAGCTGAACCTGTGCTGCACTTACACTTATGACTACTAAAATCTTAACAAATATTAGTATCGTAACTTCAAGTATAAATACTGGCAAACAATCTTTTTTATCAGAAAGATTAACAATAGAAACAATTCGATTTACAGGTAGCTCCGTGAAAATGAGCCAAGACAGGATTTTTTTCTGACCTTGAACAAAAAATTTTAAGTTTTTTTGTTTATCTTCTAATACTACCTCATCTTGATTCATTGGCACAATTCACAAGTTATTTTATTTCATATGTTTGTCATCATTAGAGCACTGCTTTAGGGGACTTTGGCTTCTCAAAAGAAAATAAATCTCTCAAGATATTATTCCACCTGTGTCACAATGTTATTGCAATTTAATCTTGCGATATCTCATGGCACAAGGTATTGTCCTCAACCTCGTAAAGACCTTTTTCTTTTTGTCGTAAGCTTGTTCTCATAACATGAATACAAGTACCTTTTCACTGCTAAAACAACTTCAATTGATATCTGACTGCAAAGTATATGTTCTTGATTGAACGGTTGCCACCACGACTCTGTAAAACAATAATTTTTCACCATAACGTTTAACAATGTACCTGAAACTGTTGCTTCTCTGTTGAGTGCTCACCATGAAAGAACTGCACCGAATGAGAGCAGATATGTAAACAATGACTAGATCCTTACTCTGAGAAAGTAAAAAAATATAGCTTTTAAAATGTAAACATTTTGATCAAGCTCACTTCACCAGAGCCAAACGAGTTAAACCTGAGTGGGAAACAAAGCAAACTATAAACATAACATCTCATTAAATAATTTCAGTGGAAAACGTTATTATTGTTTATCAATTATCATTTAATTCACAATTAAATGTTCGTGTTTATACTGCTCAAACAGCTGTGTTCTGTATATAATTTTAAAGCTATTATTTTCTTATCACAAGTAAACAACCTCTTAATTTAATCTGCTCTAACAATACGATCAAAACAGATTTGATAATAATTTATCAAGAGCATTCAACAGTGGGTTCGATCCCACCATGAGACCTTCTGCATCAACTACCACTGATGTCTGCTGTTGTCGTGTCCTTGGGCAAAACACCTGAAAAGATAACTTCAATAAATTGCTGTAGATGCAAAAGTCTAGTTTAACACTGTATAGCTTGGCTCCATGCTTCCTTCTTCCTCTCCTCTTGAAATACTGCTACGTCTTGAAAATGTATAAAACTGAAGAAACTTTAATCATGTTTTGTAAATGCGTTTTGCCAAATCATTTAAATGTGGAAATAACGTGAAACCAAGTCTGGTTCTTCAAAATACGCCAATATCCCAACGTGGTCCCCGGAAAAAAATAATGGTCCACCACTGCTCCAATCCATAGACCTATCTTAATCAAATTTCAGAGCTATGACATTACTGGGAATAATATATTTATTAGATAGATTTTTTCCAAATGGCTTTATTGATTATCTACTCAAAATAGGCGATGTCAGATGTATAACCCTTTTGACTTCCCATTCTCCAAACAGCTGAACAGCCCCTTGTAGGGATCTAATCACATTGGTCTATTTTTGCCTCTGCCTGCCTTTCTGTACACTGGACATTCGGACAACAACTGGAACTCTGCCCTCTGCACTGTTCCATTTGCTTGCGTGCCTGTGGTGGAAAGACATGTTTAAGAATAATCTTTTGTAAAGTGTTTAAGTCCTCCACCGGGCTCCTGAGATGGAAAATGGACGCAGTGATAAAAGGGATTACGGAGGTGCAGTTTTGAGATTCTTTGGACCTTGTTTTAAGTCCAGATCAACTATCACTTCAACTGTAGCATTGATTCCTGTGTGATAAAATTAAGGTTCACGTAAAGAGTTGGGCTTCCTCTCCCCCTCCCATACCTTCTCACACACAATGCTCTTGCAAATTAGATGCTAGATCTCCTTCCAAGTGGAGCCCCCACCCAGCTGGTACTGTAAAGGCCACACGTTGATAATTACGAAAAATTCTTCCTCCAGGACATTTTCCAGGTGAGGTTTTGTTTAGCTATCCTATTCCTACAGTACTGCGGGATAGCGGGGGTAACAATGTGTCATTCCAGACCGCCTCTAGTTGCCTCGCTTTGCACTTTGAAACGATTAGCTCATTCAGGAAAGGCTATCATTTACAGCTTTTATTACGGTATTTTGACTGAAATGGACACCCTGCGACTTTTAATTAAGTTGAACATTTTTTATTAACATCCAGGGCTGTATCGAGAAATTAAAACAAGATTAGCTATGAATTTGAAAACTGCTGATGTGAGAGAGCGGCGCAACAGACTTGTCCAAGAGCCTCAAGTGGATATGTGAAACTCTTAACTAAATGTTTGCGCTTGGGGTAGAATTCGCAGCGAGTCTTTCCATTTAAGGCCCAAAACCGTCTGTGATTTGTCATGAAACGGCGAGAGAGCGTCTGGAGACTTGATCTAATGTTTACCAAAGCCGTTGTGTCAGAGCTTACAGACAGAAGCAGCACTTAAACTTCTGAAAGCGAAATAGAGTGGATTAATCTCTTCTTGTTATGTTGCACAAGTGTTTGAAGTACAGCGTCCCCAGAGGCCCACGTATTTGCCAAAAATCACCTTGAAAGCAGATTTTGGGGCCCTTGTCCCAAATTGTCTCTTGTCAAACATTCAAAAATATGTCTGATATTCATTTTCTCACAATAAAACATGAGTAATAAAAAACATGTGTGTTACAGAGACTTGTCCAACAACAGTATTGGATGTCTAAACGTGGATATTTTTAAAGGACTCACCAACTTACTGAAACTGTGAGTAAAACCTGTTTCAGTCTTTGTTCAATGTCTTTTTGTTGACTTTATTTAATTGTATAGTCATATATACAATCTGATTATTACTATTTTAAACTTTTTAGAATGATCAATTTTATTTGTTTTTATTTTTTCTGCTTCTGCACACCTGAATTTGTCCTACGGGGATCAATTAAGTATCTATCTGTCATGAGATTTAATTTGCCTAATATGTCACCTTTTTAAGAAATGACAGTCCATGCGGCACATTCCCTCTTTTATGTTGACACGTTTATCATTTATCATAACTATAACACCATTCATAGCAAGTAATGTGTTAAAAAGTAAAAAATACATAATTATTACTTATCTATACAAATTGAAATGAGTAAATGTAGCTGGACACCAATATACAGAAGGGTGTGTACGGTTTCTCCAAGTGAAGTAGAATAAGAACGTTTATATCCACTTTTTATTTCTCCAGGAATCTTTCAGGGAACATGTTTTCATCGCTGGCTCAGGGGACCTTTGACAGCCTCTTGTCTTTGAAGTCATTGTAAGTTTTTTTGAGCCGTCGTTCTGAGAGCTGATATCACCCGTGCGGAATGATGAAGTCACCGTGTTCACCCGGTTTTTTTTTCTCATCCCCCACCCCCCTACCCCACAACTTCTATTACTTCTCAGGGAGTTTCAGACGCCGTACCTGCTGTGTGACTGCAACCTTTCATGGCTGCTGCGCTGGATCAAGGACCGAAACATTGGCGTCAAAAACACCAAGTGCTCATATCCGCAGTCGCTCCAGGGGGAAAGTGTCCCTCTCCTCAGCCCAGAGCTCCTCACGTGTGGTAGGGAAATCTACACAAATAGAACACATACTTCGGGCCTCATTTATCAAACCTACAAACTTTTCAAATCACGTTCCAAACCCATACACCAGTAGCATTTGAGTTTGGAGGATTTGGAATGGTAGGTAGTGGGATTCAAATGCATCAAACCTCTAAAACCACTTTTGTGTTTGTACATTTTGGGGAGAAAATTAGATCATGAAAAGATATCGTAGGTTCTTGTGTTTAAAAGATATCGTAGGTTCATGTGTTTTAAAAGATATCGTAGGTTCATGTGTTTTAAAAGATATCATAGGTTCATGTGTTTTAAAAGACATCGTAGGTTCATGTGTTTAAAAGATATCATAGGTTCATGTGTTTTAAAAGATATCGTAGGTTCATGTGTTTAAAAGATATCATAGGTTAATGTGTTTTAAAAGATATTGTAGGTTCATGTGTTTTAAAATATATCGTAGGTTCATGTGTTTTAAAAGATATCGTAGGTTCATGTGTTTAAAAGATATCGTAGGTTCATGTGTTTTTGTCATGTAAATAAGGTCTCCTTCCAAGTAGCTCCCCAAAAGATGTAGAGATTTTAGTCATTGCAAATATGTTGTCAATATAAGAAATGGATGTTATGCCTAAAGCTATTGTAAATACTTAACTCTATGCGCTAATTTATGCGTGATAGATTGGTTACAGTTGGATACCTCAAAGACAATCCAAGTCACCATTTTAGAAAATTTAGTATATTACTTGCTATATGCCATTTTTTCCTGAAAAAGTAGCTCCTCTTGGGAAAATGTTTTGGGATTTCACCATACAATTATGTTTTTGCTTCCTTTCTTTCCATATAGTAAAGTTGCCTACACTAAAATATTTGCACCTAACACAACATAATAACAATTGAGACAACAATGCAAGATCGAACTAGTCTCCCGTGTTATTATCTGATACCATTATCTTACATTGCTCTTTCTTGTTTGCTCGATCCCACAAGTGACCATTAACTTGGACTTGAACAAACATCCATCCATTTTCTTCCCCTTAATCCATTTCTGGGTCGGGGGGGTGGAAGTCTGAGTTGCACCCAGTACACAAAGCACCAGCCCCTCACTGATCCTCCTGCAGGTGGTGAGTCCACAGGAACTGAGATCTTTCAGCGGGGGGATTCAGGCAAAGTGGGGTTAAGTGTCTTACCCAAGGACACAACAACAGCAGTCATCAGTGGGAGTCGTGAAGTAGGTCTTATGATGCTCTACTAACTGAGCTACTGTCGCCCCCTTGAACAATCATGATACACAAAATCGTTTTGTATTGGTCTAAAGTTTCTTCTTGACTCAGTTTGATCCATTCTGGTAAAACTACTGCACCGTTTAGCTGTGACACAGATTGTGTTATAAGTCGTGCTGTGTCTTTAATGTTCCTGCTGGTATCAGTGTCACAGCGCCTGTGTTTGGGAGCAGGGGCTTGTGCAATGACACAACAGATAAGAAAAGGGTCCGCTCAGACCAGACCAGACAAGTGTTTGTACTTCCTCACGTCTTATCAGCCTCGTACTCGTCACACCACGGGATTATGAAACGCACACAGCAGGAATAAATGGCCCTCAAATACAAGGCTTAGCTGCTCTGTTTACAAATATGCAATCTCAATGTTCTTTGCTATAAACGTAACCATAAATTAAATAATAGTGATGTTTATATACACAATATATGTTCTTGGGGATTGAACCATATTCTCTCACGGTCATTGATTGGACCAATAATCCTGGAGTTGTCAATAACACGTATTTTAAAGCATGTAATATCCATGTATTATCAACAAGTGTGTTCAAGTTTGCCAATTTCTGTGTCAGGAGGGACACAGGCACTAAAGATATTATAATTATGCATATTAGCCTATTTTGAGCTGTCCACAGCCCAACTGCACGGCACTAGGGAGAGAACCTTTGCTATGTGGGTCGACTCAATGTTTTTAGTAATGCGCCTTTTCAGGTATACAATCATATATGAGTAGTTTTGAGTGGGGTTTGTTTTTGCCCTGGACTTGTGTGTTTGTGAGTTTGTTTGTTTGGAGTTTCCCACAAACGATTTCCCAAATTTCTCACATCGTTCTCTTTTTATTTATTTCTGATATTTATTTTGGTTGTCTATAAATCAATCTAGAAATATGATTTTATTTACAAAACATTCATTCCTCCATCTCTTCCACATTTTTGTCTTTTACACATAAAACTTTGCAAACAAAGTGTGTGCATCTATGGGGTTAAAAAAAACTATATTCATTAAGTTAAAAACAATGTGACAGACTGTTACACTTGACTAGGGAAAAATACAGGCACACACCGCCGTCCCTGGGTCGGTTCTTTCTCCAAATGAAGGGAATTCATCTTGTTTACACGTAATGGTCACGCGGTTGAGGCTTGGCGAGCTGCACCATGTGGAACCTTGGCCTAAAGGAATCATTGATGAGATTTGTCTGCCATAATTGACACTAATGGTGTTCCCAGTCCAGTCACTTCTGCAGCTATCACTACCACGACCACCACTCCCACTACGCACCACATGCTCCGCAGCCATCCCATTGTGTCACATACCTCATTTAATCTGGTCCAATGGCAGTGACCACATTCCTGTTGCTTTTCCTCAGATGCCCTGGAGCTGCCCTCCTTCGAGCTCACCCCGTCCCATCAGCAGGTGGTCTTCCAGGGGGACAGCCTGCCGTTCCAGTGCCAGGCCTCGTTTGTGGCGGAGGACATGCAAGTGCTTTGGTACCAGAACGGACAAATGGTCAAACCGGACGCCGCGCAGGGAATCTTCATCGAGAAACGCATGGTCCAGAACTGTTCGCTCATAGCAAGGTTTGCTCAATGACAATATACTGATCAAGTGTATACAACGGAAGCTTTGCAGATTGCATTGATACGTTTTCTTGTTTTTGCTTTTATAATTTTTTGTAAAATATAATATCCTATCTTTATTTTCAAGTAAAGATAAGAATAGGTAAACAAACAAACACAAGTCCACAACGAAAAGGAGACCAAATATAACATAATATGAGCCTCATTGATACATATATATCTGAATCTCTTCAGAGTCAGAACAACCTAATCATGTGCCTTAATTTCAAATATTGAATTACCCAATAGGTGCTCTCTGGGGATTAGAAAGCATCAATATATCAAAGCGTTTTACTATTCTCTTATTTGCATGAAAGGTACTATTAAAGCATTGTAAGACATCATTGAGGCTTTATTGAACAAAAAGTAAACATGTTATTGCCATGACTTGCCTAGAATGACAGTTTCCTTCCTCCACCAGTGCCTTGACCATTTCGAACATCCAGCCCGGCTTCAAAGGGGACTGGGAGTGTCGAGTGTGGACAAGCAGGGGCAACACCACCCGAACTGTCCACATTGTGGTTCTAGAAACTACTGCCAAATACTGCACGCCTGAACGCATCTCCAACAACAGGGGAGACTTTAGGTGAGTGAAATGTCTGCTCTTATGTTGCTTACTTTGACAACAGCTGACCCACACCTCGCTCTGTGTATCTACCTTGTATCCACTTCCCTCTTGTGGTTGAATTGTGTAATTGCACATAGTACTGCTACTAAGAAGTGTGGGTCTTTAATTGCCACGTAAGAAGAGTTGCACTTTTCAATAAAACTAAGTTAAGATTGATATATTTAAAATGTGATCAATTTACCACAGGGTCCCTTGGTTTTTAGTGTTGACATTTATATTGTTTCTCTCTGGTCGGATAATGTGGTGCAGATATGACATAGGGAGAGGTACAGATGATGAGTGAGAAACCTTCCTGTGCTTTGATAGGGAGAGGTAATAACTGTAGCAACCACAACATAAACTAAGCAGTTAATTAAATCAATAATAATCAGCCCACTCATCGATAATCAAACTAATTACATTCCTAGAAAAAATATATTATTGTAATGAAGGTTTTAATGATTAGGTAATTTATTTTCCTGTATGTCAAGACGATTGATTCTGATCTCATTCCATTTTAGAAGTCAGCATGACAACATCTTTTTGTCACAAACTGAAACTGGACTGTTGTAAAACTGCTATAATGTTTAACCAGCTGCTCTTTTCCATCTAGAAGAGTAATAACTTGTGTAATTTTCTCAGGTGGCCTCGCACTCCGGCTGGGATCAGAGCGTACCTCCCATGTAGCCGACTGTCTTCCACGTACAGCACTTCTGAGGACCAGCGAGCCTGGCGTTACTGCAGCAGAAACGGACAGTGGGCAGAGGACGACTACTCGCAATGCCAATTTCAAAAAGATGTCACAAGATTTCTATATGTCTTGAAACAGGTGTGTGCCAAACAAAGACGTGTTTTCATATGATAACGTTTTATTTTCAAGTTTGGAACTGTTTTAACATTGTGCCCTCTTCAAAAACCTACTTGTTCTTATTTGTTTTTTGTTTCAAGATCACTCTCAATGAAAGCACTGTGGTCCCAAATGCACAAACTCTGTTGGTTTACACTGTGGAGGCGGCCAACTTTTCAGACAAAATGGACATAATCTTTATCGCCGAGATGATTGAGAAGATTGGGAAATTTGTTGAGAAATTTAAAGATGTAAGTAGTTTACCGGTAATCTCTAAATGAACAAATTAGATAAAAGAAGGAAGGAAGGAAAGAACTTGCATGTACATAAACCACTGCCTCATCATTCTGTCAAGTCTTTTATAAGTTTTTAAAGAGCACAAGGACATAGTCTCAACTCAGCTTCAACTTAAAACTATTAGGTTCTTCGATACCAGACAATATTAGGTTAGCGGTGTTATTATCGTGGCACATTTATCAACCGTACAAGCTATAGTCGCTGCAGCAGAAAACACAGTTAACATAACCAAATGTAAACAAACAAAAAGTGAAAATTGTTAATCAAATAAATATTTAGATATTAAGTTAATTTAGGCTGTTGATTAACGTTTTAAATAAATGTATTTCTTTTAGTATTTCAATTACAATTAAGAACGTAACATTTCTTTTTTTTATCACTGTTTAATGTAAAAATGTATCTATATTTTAACAATAAAGATATTACCTGTTTATGCACGGCTAAAGTAAATTCAAAACTTTATTCTGCTTTATATATGTGCAACCACAACAGAAACAATGCCACAACAGACACATGTTTCTCTAAATGTAGAAAGTAAATTCAATGCTTTCCTAAATCAAAGTAGTGATTACTTTGTCTGACTCTCCTTGGCTCTCGTCTGCAGCTGGGGGAGGTGATGCTGAGTATGGCCAGTAACCTGATGCTGGCAGATGAAAAGGTTTTGTGGATGGCTCAGCGTGACGCCGAGGCCTGCTCCCGCATCATCGTCTGCATCCAGAAGATCGCAGTCTCTCGTCTGGCCGCAGCTCAAGCTTTCCCACTCGTAAGCAACAAATCATCATTTTAAGATGTTTTATTTTGAATGGAATACTAGTGTGTTGCAAGCAGGATGGGTCTTTGTATGAAAACCCCCGTATGCATCTTTCTGGCAAAAAGTTGTATCCTATTTCTTATAATGTAGAACAAATCTGGGAGGTTCTTTAGTGGTTTTAATGTTCCATATCTAAGGCAAGGCAAGTTTATTTGTATAG
Organism: Knipowitschia caucasica; assembly: GCA_964034765.1. Classification (NCBI taxonomy): domain Eukaryota; kingdom Metazoa; phylum Chordata; class Actinopteri; order Gobiiformes; family Gobiidae; genus Knipowitschia; species Knipowitschia caucasica. The sequence goes on from OZ035841.1 coordinate 30,366,161, forward strand.
CACAATTCATACACTTTGAGTGCACTTTGTTCAGCACTCAAAGTGCTGAACAAAACAAGAAAGCATCAAAATCATAAATAATCACAGAACATTAAAAAGAAAGATAAAAATATAAAATCCCTCAGTTGTATGCACAGCTAAACAGAACCGTTTTTAACCTGGTTTTAAACATTGTCAGAGAGGAGGCCTGTCTCACATCTTCAGCGAGATTATTCCAGATTTTTGCAGCATGAATCTGAAAAGCGGCCTCCCCATGTTTAGTTCTGACTCTGGGCACTAACAGGAGTCCAGTCCCTGTGCTCCTCAGAGTCCGGGCTGGTTCATATGGGACTAACATGTCACTAATATATTTTGGTGCGAGGCCATGGAGAGACTTGTAACAAGCAGAGCTGTTTTAAAGTCTATTCTCTGAGCCACAGGAAGCCAGTGCAGAGACCTGAGGACTGGACTAATGTGGTCGTACTTCCTGGTTCTAGTCAGGACTCGAGCTGCTGCATTTTGAATGTACTGCAGCTGTTTTACAGCCTGTTTGGACAGACCTGTGAGCAGGCCATTGCAGTAGTCTAACCTACTGGAGACAAATGCATGGATAAGAACCTCCAAGTCTGCTTTAGACACTATGTTTTTGATCCTGGCAATGTTTTTTAGGTGGTAAAAAGCTGCTGATGTCTATTGCAATTTTATTACTGCTCTGATCCTTTTCTAGTATGCAATTTAAAGCTTAAAAAGGCTTTAAAAAATTAACTATGCCATAAAATCCCTTTTACTAGTTTAACATGCATGCATTCTGTCACATCTTTAGATCAGCTTTTTAAGATGGAAAATTATAAGTTAGTTGTGAGCTCAAAGCATCAATTATTTGTATACAATAGGTAATGGGTTTTCTTATTAGATGAAGACGGCATGGTGTGTTCTGATTCGTTCACTAAATGTTACTTTCACAAGACTTGGTACTCATAGTAAACACGATTTATACTTAAACCATTGTGAATCTTCTATTTAGGATTTGTTTTTAAAGTTTTTGTGAATTTTGTTTTTATAAAGTATTGAAAGTCATTTGAATATGCTTTACAGACCTCTCCAAATATAGCGATGGAGGCTCACACTGTACGACGGAAGGAGTGGAACGGCATGACCTGCATGCTGTTCCAGAGGCCGAGCCCTGAACGCACCCCGGGCCAGGACCGCCAGCTCACCTTCAAATGTAATACCACCAGCTCGTTTTCCAGCATCCTCTACAAGGTGAGAAAAATTTCCTCAACACCTTACTTTAACAGAAGGATTCTTAAATTAGTCACACAACTATTTATTTTTAAACAATTTGCAGCAGTCCAACCTGAGTGGAGTTTGATTAGGTTTCCTCCAGGTGCGCCAGTTTCTCCTATCACTAAAAACATTCTCCAGCTTCAGTAGTCAATCAATCAATCGATCAAAGTTTATTTGTAGAGCGCCTTTCATACACAGGGCAACACAAAGCGCTTCACAGTCCACATCACCCAACGCACAAATCATCACATAAAACAAACACCAGAATCACAATTAAAACATTAAAATCACACAAAAAATTAAAACCATTAAAATTTTAAAATTACTCAAGGAATTAAAAAGTAAATAAATAACCACAGTGCATTAAAGATGGAGATAAAATCCTTCAGTTGTACGCACAGGCAAACAGAACAGTCTTTAACCTGGATTTGAACACTGTCAGAGTAGACGCCTCTCACATTTTCAGGGCGGCTGTTCCAGATTTTAGCTGCATGGATCTGAAATGCAGCCTCCCCATGTTTAGTTCTCACTCTGGGCACCAGCAGGAGGCCAGTCCCTGTGCTCCTCAGAGTCCGGCTCAGTTCATATGGTACTAACATGCCACCAATGTAGTCCTGAAAGTAGTCCACTACAATGACCACTACAGGTTGCCCTTGTCGCTTAAGTAGAGGACAAATTTCCCGACAGAAACGATATATTTTAACGCTACTTGGATTGCTTCTTCAAATCCTCATTATCAATTGAATCATTAATTCACCTAAATTTCTCGCACAAGCATTCTGTCTGAATGCGTACACCATGGCGAAACTTTAGACTATGTGGTCATGGACAAAGCTGTTTTCTGCCTTTTATTTTAAACCTTTTGTTGTTTATTGCCTCTCATCAAGAATTTCTCCCTATTGTCACCCTACAGCATATACTTTATAAATAAACTTGACTGTCACCTTGTGTATATAAAGTGTAGTTTGCATGTTCTCCCCGTGAATGCATCGGTTTCCCCTCGATGCTCCGATTCAATAGCCCCCATCAAATCCCCCACCACCCCACTTTCACCCCCTGTCTGGAACCAGGACTTGTCTGAAAAAGAGATCTCAGTGGGACTTTTTCTAGTTAGATAAAAGTCAATAAAACTATTTGAGGGCAAAAATGAGCGGAAATAATGCATAAACGTCTTTTTAGTTAAATTCACTGATTGTCTTGTCTCTCTACAGAACACAGTCATAGAGGCTTCCCTGCAACTTCCTCATACACTACTGGATCAGGCCGCTCCCCCAGTGCAGCCGGAGGACACCGTTTACAGGCTCTATCTGCTGGGGTTCCGGAATGGTAAATTCTTCCCGTCCACTGGAAACTCGTCTCAACTCGCCGACAGCGGAAAGAGGAGGACTGTGACCACCCCTGTCATCATGGCCGTGATTGGTGAGCCTTTCCCCTAAAGCTCATTCGAAGTTTTAATGTCTGTAATGTCAACTGTTTTCTTTTGAGAAGGCCTTTTTATGCAGAAGTTTAGTGTTAGAATTATAGTGAGAAGGATTGGCACAAATATTCTCTTCAGCAAAGTAGTTCACAGTATATAATACATCTCCATTCAGATTAATTTCATATGTTACCAGTTTTATTAAAACAAAAAATCTACTGTGAAGACAATAGACAAATACAATTGGTCATATTCTCCAATGCCGTAACTCGGTTTGACCACATTGTCCTTGTCAAATAAATGAATACATAAAAATAAGTTGACGTGCCATAATCAGCCAGATAAAAACATTCTGGTTCACTTTCTTGAGTGTTGGCTTGAGTTCAATGATCACAATGATTATGATTATTTGAATTGATATATGAATCATACATTTTGTAGAATACATTCTATTTTCCAACAATTTTAATGAATTAAAATATCTTAACATAATAACAAATATCTTTATTGTCTGTTATCGTGTCCTTGGCTACATTGTCTATAGTGAATCCCCTGCTTGTGTCAGTCTGCCCCAGGGCATCTGTGGCTATGACATTGTGATACACCTTGTGACTCTCTCTGTGAAAAGCACGTTTAAAGTAAACTTGCTTGATTATTTATTTATTCATTAGTTAAATATATTAACCGCATAAGGAAAGCTTTTTGCGTTTGTTATTTTGTCTTTATAGAACTCTTATTTGTTTTGGTTTGTTTCTAGCCGGTGCTTCCCTCCGAAACTTGCGCACTCCTGTGAACGTCACTCTGAGGCGTCTTGCCCGGGGGTCGGATCCGGTCCCTGCCCAGTGGAACTACAGCGAGGGGGGAGGCGTGGGCGGCTGGCAGAGCGATGGCTGCAGGATACTGGGACATCACGATAACTTCACCACCATCTCCTGCAACTCGCTCGGCAACTACGGCCTGTTGATGGTAAGGTTGAATCCAGACTCTTACTCTTAGGCACACCATCATCCATGACTTCCCTCACCTCTCCTTCTGAAGCTCATCGAAAACACACTAAATATAAGCTTTCCTTCCCATTAATAATGCATGTTGGTTGTTTCAAAGTTTGTGCCCAAAATTAAAATGTTGAACCACATTTTAACTATCTTAATTGTATTACATTGTTTTGAATCTTTTTGATCTTTTGCATGAGTTTAATAAAGAGCCTTGTCTGTCAATGTTTGACTCTTTGGACTTTGGTGACAAATAACAATTGGTGGTTGACTAAATACTTTTTTTCCTCACTCTATTACATGTGATGGTAATTTATTGCCCAAATGAGAGGGTGAGGCTCAAATTTCCAAAATAATCAAATGGTGATGGATGTTTTTTAGATCACGTAAAACTGCATTGTCTGATAGATTTAAATGTATAACAGTAAAGATATACTTTCTTAACTAAACCACTACTTTGAAAAACTTTCGGGGAGGGTGTATAATAAGTGTTCTTTTCTCCTGCAAATCATCTTTTGTCATTGAATAAAGTTTAAATAAGTATTCAAAAATGTTTCTTAATAACATTGTATTACATTAAATAATATAATTATACAAGCAAATAATAATTTAACTGAAAGGCTTCATACGGGTTAATTTTAAAATGTTTAAATTTGCTTTGGTAATATTGTTGTCCACCGCTCTTTTTCTAGCTTCATCCTTGAAATGTCAATGCTTCAATTTTGGTCTAATATAATCAATCCTTTTTCAAATGGACTTTTGCCGGAGAAGTTTCAGAATAACATCCCAAGTTATTCCATATTTTTTCCAGGACCTTAACAAGATGGATTATTCTACTCCCAGCATCCAGCTGCACCCGGTCAGCTACGCCACATCGGTCATCCTCCTGCTCTGCCTGCTCACCATCATAATCAGCTACATCTACCATCACAAGTAAGTCATCTTCATCAGTTCATCTTCCTCCTTGTAGTTTTTTTTTTAGTTTTTGACCCTGTTACACAACTTCTCCCTCTTTAAAAAACGATTTAGACCTATTTTGTTTGCTATTTGTTTGCTGATCTGTAGTAGTAATCTCTGCAACAAACGTGTCCTGCTCTGTTTGTCTCAATGCTAATTTCTCTTACATGTTTTGCTAAAATACAGGACTATGACATCCTGGTGAGACCTGCTTTCTTTTTTCTAAAACAGAAACATACAGTACATGTCTTAATTTTAATTGCCCGATGTTTTGGACAATGACATTTTTTTTTTTCCTATAAAAGCAGAGAAGAGTGTGCTTTACTATTTCCTGTACTTTACCCTGATATGGTGGTATTTTACTTACTGTCTTTTCTCTATCTAATATACACGTTTATCCATTTATTAACTACATTCTAATACACCAACAATATCTAAAATAATGGACATTTTCTGTTATTTCATGTATTTTTCAGGACCGTTCGAGTGAGCAAAAAATCTTGGCATATGCTGGTCAACCTCTGCCTGCACATTGCTCTCACCTGCGGCGTTTTCATCGGAGGAATCAACCAGACAGCCAACGCCTCTGTCTGTCAGGCGGTGAGTTTCATGCCTTCAGCACCAGAGTCCAACTGAGAAATGAAGTGAGATTTGGAAGGGAAACTTTTTGGAGTTGCCTTCGGCTAGACTCCTATAAACGTCAGAAATTCAGTTGCAGATGCACAAAATGATACTTCAAGTCTCCCCCATGGTTTGAGGCAGTGCAGTTTTAATGATGAGAAGAGCAATTTATGAGAATGTGTTCCCTTATTGCCATTTTCCAGAGAATATTTTTTGCCAATATAGGATTGTCTAAGGACAGTGATAATTCTGTGTCAGGACATTCTCCATTCAAACAATATTGTTGTGTACAGAGTCAACTGCTCTTGTGATATAGGGATTTTCAATAATAAATCTAATAAATCAACTCAGTGAAGTTATTGAGTTGCTGGTTTTGCGCTCACACACAAATGGGACTGATTTTAAATGACACTAAAGACCACTAAACATAACCCTGGAGAGAAAAAATATCTAATTTATATTCTCTCAAAAAAATGGCCAAGAAGTCATTCATTCTGCCCAAGTATGTAAACGTTTGTGCACAACTGTACATGACTAAATATTCGTCACAATCTTCGCTTTCAGGTTGGCATCTTGCTGCACTATTCGACCCTGGCCACAGCTCTGTGGGTGGGAGTGACCGCGCGTAACATCTACAAACAAGTGACGCGGAAAGCTAAGCGCTACGAAGAGCTGGACGAGCCGCCGCCGCCGCCCAGACCCATGCTGAGGTACTGGGCTTACTGTAGCACCTTTGGCTTTTCTGAAGAGATTTGCTCCAATATATTTTCTCAAAAATGTCATGCCAAATATTTGCAGACTTACAAATCTTGGCAGTGTTTTTTGTCTTCAACAAATTAGCAACTTAAAAAGTACATTATTCAGCCTTGATATATTGTTTATTCATTCATTTGGAACCTGCACAGTGAAAATTTCTCATAAATCAACATGACAAGTACATGCTCACAGTTGTGCTATATCTGGGGTTTCCTTTCTCTAGCTTGGGAGCTGCCATTAGCTCCTTCCAACAGCTCCCCAACATATTTCAAAATTACAACTTAACTGCCAAATATGTGTAACTTAAAAACAAAAAATTTGCATTTGCACTAGTTTTACATTAGTTTGCTTATTCATTGTATTAGTTTTAGTCAATCTTAAACGTTGTCTACTAAGAATGATTGATGCCAGTACCCTATTAAAGGCTATGTCATATATCAACAACATTTATTTTGAGGCTAAGGAGGAGTAGTTGTGTCTTGCCCCAAAAAAACCTCTCCAAAAGAAAAAAAGATTGGAGCTCCCTGCACTGCATTGATAGATTTTTTTAGAATTGTTTTGTACTAATACGTTGCCTCCACAGGGTGTCAGTGTAGCGCACCATGCCTGAACCAAATATTGGAGTGTCCTCTAACAAATGGTTTTCATTCCTCTAAAGGTTCTACCTGATTGGTGGAGGGATTCCTATCATTGTCTGTGGGATAACTGCAGCAGCTAACATCAAAAACTATGGGAGCCGGTCAAACGCCCCCTAGTAAGTACCACACTCGTAATTAAACACTTGAGAGTTCCTTAGCCTCAGGGGGATGCTCACAGAGGTTTCACATTCATTCTCTTTTAAAGCCAGACAGAATTATCTTGGCAGGTTCAGTAAGTAAAGCATAAAGTGTGTTGATGGGGTATGGATGTTTCCTAAGGGGACAGATACAAGACTTTTTATCAGACTGTGGCAGCTGTTCACATTCTACAACACTGCGCTCTTAATTGAGAAATCTTAGAAGTCCTTGGAGTGTGATTTGTTTGTTGGTGTGTCATTTATTTCCTTCTATTAAAAGCAGTGAAATGTTAATCTGTTCAATTACATTATAAATGTTGTTTTTGTTGAATTCAATTAAAACATTTTAAATCGAAAATCAGTTAACATGTTTCAAACTAAGCTATGCTCATTCTCAAAATCAATATCATGTAAAAAGTTGTGAGTAAGTAAGTAAGAAGGTAGGTAGGTAGTTGGGTGGGTAAGTAAGAAGGTAGGTAGGTAAGAAGGTAAGAAGGTAGGTAAGTAAGAAGGTAGGTAAGAAGGTAAGTAAGTTAGTTAGATCAAGTAAACTTGCTTTCATAGAACGGGGCACTGTATTTCATCAAAACAACACAGTTTAAAATGTACCAACACATGTCTGTTGGTCAGTCTGGATGTCCTTCTCTCTGAGGGAAGATGGGGAAGATAACAGACCTATTTTTTCCAACTGTAATGTTTCCTTCTGTCCTGTAGTTGCTGGATGGCGTGGGAGCCGAGCATTGGTGCCTTCTACGGCCCCGCGGGTTTCATCGTCTTCGTGGACTGCATGTACTTCCTGAGCATCCTGCTGCAGCTGCGCCGTCACCCCGAGCGGCGCTACGAGTTCAAGGAGCTGACAGAGGAGCAGCAGCATCTCCATCCTGACTCCAACCCAGACGGAAGCCCCTCCACACACCCACTCACTCTGCAGCTACAAGCCCACAACGGCTCACCCTCCCCTGGCCACGCCCCCCACTCTGTTCCTATGTCCGCCCTGGAGAACGAGTACACTTTCGCCGTTCAGTTACTGGGTACAGCCAGTGCACTGGGTTTATATGGCGCACTTTGGGTGTTCGGAGCCCTCTCTGTGTCACAGGACTACCCCTTCGACTTGGCCTTCACCTGTTTGTACGGAGTCGCAGCTTTGGCTTTAGCCGCGTTCATGACCGGCCACCACTGCGTCAACCGGCAGGACATGAGGCGCTACTGGTCGCAGGTCTGTTGTTCCGGGAGACGGACATATTCTGCTCAAGAGGACGCACTTCTGTCCACGCCGGGGGAAACGGTATCGGCAGCAGGCGGAGCGGTGCACAAAGCAGACGGCGAGTCCGCCAAATGTGGACACAGCAGCGCCGACTCGTCCCATACGAACAAAACCGCCCACAGCATGCGCAACTCCGGACACGGCAGCAAACTGACAAATTTACAAGTAGAAGCGGCACAGTGTAAGTTAGCATCCCCTCCTGTCGCGGCAAACGGAGCGGCCATTATGGACAACAGCCTCACCGAACACTCGATAGACAACGAGATCAAAATAAACATGCACGTGTCGCCAGTTGAGGTGCAATTTCAACCTATGAACAACATCAACCCGATTCCGCCCGCGAACGGTCACGCCAGCAGACATCACAAAAATCGGGCACGTACGCACAGGGCGAGTCGGCTAACAGTGCTGCGGGAGTACGCATACGACGTGCCGACCAGTGTCGACGGCAGCGTGCAGAGTGCCCCAAACAAGAGACATTATTACGACATGGCCGCGCGCAACCACCGGCGAGCCGCATACATGGCGTACAGGGAGCGGCACATGCAGCAGGACAGTAGCGACAGTGCGAGCCTCCCACGCCGCTCACGGTACGCAGATAAGGGCGGAGGGAGCACGCTGCCCAACGGCACCATAAAAACTGTCGAGGCTGTAATGTCTAGCTCCAGTATAGACGCCGGGAAGCAGAGCAACGGCAAAGAGTTAGAGAGCCAATCAAAGTCGTACGGCCTCAATCTCGTAACTCAAAACGGTATTATCAAAGACAATGGCCAAGCAGTGCCTTTGATCCACACTGACACTACAGCCAGCATCAAGACTGGTTTGTGGAAACACGAAACTACTGTGTAGCAACTGTTTCCTCTCTAAGGATGTTATAAATGCTTCATCACTGTGAAAAAAGTGTATACAATCAAAATAATGACTTTAAGCAGCTAGCCAAATTACTGCCACTGTTCTGTAGATATGTTTTGTATTGTAAATGGTTTTATTTTTATAACTTTTATCCAACCATTTTATACAAAGCGAGTTGAACACAGTTGCATGGTTTGACCTTGAAATAGTTTATATTATTATGGGGCTGTTTTCCATTCTCTAGTTTTGTCCCAATATTAAAACTCATGTTTGTAAAGTGTGTCATGCTTCTCTTGATTTCTATTTTGGGATTAGTCGGAATTAATTTGTGGCAATCCCCAGTTTTGCCTTTTTCTTGATGCACCCTGTCACATATTCCTCACGTTCCTCATGTGAGCTGTGCACTGATGTGGATCGGATACTTGATCTATCTATAAACACAAACACACTTTAATAATCAGTGACCTTGAATAGTACTGCCCAGGGTCACTCATAATCATCCTTGCAATCAAAACTAAATGGTGCTTATGATTCTTAACACCAAAAATTGACATACTGACTAAAGTAATTTTTTGAACAGATTCAGGCCCATAAGTGTGACAGGTGAAACTGAAATTATAACATTGTTCAAAATTCAACTTATATTGTGAAACTAATAAATTACCAACTCGGCACACTCAATAAAGCCTTTTATTGGTTATAATTTTAGTTGGCTCACAGCTTGTAAAAACCCCAAATAAAACATCTCAGAAATATTTAGAAAATGGACTGTGAGCCATAATTACCCGTCACTTTGAATGTACTTTGCTTTATTTCACATTTTAAGATGAAATATAGAAATAAATTAACTTCTGAACAATATTTAAGTTTTCCGAGTTCCACCTGTTAAGAGCTATAATTGTTCTTTATGGATATTGCTGACAATCTACATGCTTCACTGTCATATATCATGTTTTCAAGCCAAAGCAACTTGAAAACATGATATATGACAGTGAAGCATTAAGATTGCTCTACTATGGCTCTACTTTTATCCCTCATAAAGTAATGTTCGAAAAAGTACTTTAGCTGACAATCAATGACAAGCCAGTAATTGGGTTTGTGTTGACCTTTTTGCCTTTTGGTTTTTTTCCCCACGGTAAAACCAACCTCTAATTGCCAGCTCCTGTGGTCCCAAAGGGCTTTCCCCTGTATGCTCTATGTGAGTTTGAGGAGTGCCCTGGTGCAGTGCAGTACAGTACAGGACAGTTGGGGCTGATTCAATGGACCCCAACCTCAGAATCTTCCATCAGAAAACATGCAGAGACTTTCTACTGTTCTAAAGTTTTTATGAAAAGTACATTTTGTGTATGAGTAAAATACAGGCTGCATTCACACTTTCATATTTAATTTATGGTAAAACTATCTATTCAATGTACATTGGTTCACTAGCCATAAATATTAGTGACGGCTATGCAGTTTGACCAATAAATGCAAACCTCAAACTCTGTTATCTATCATATTACAACTTAAATAGCTTACAAATTGCAATATAAATACGTCACACTACCCTGAAAAATATGTCTCCTACCATATGAGTACATGACAAAAACATGTACTCATATGGCAAGAGTCACTATATGAGAAGAAGTGACAGCTTTATCCTTGTTCATAATTTCAAATCTACTATGAATATTAGATTTTTCGCAACAATGTACTGGCGACAACTCCTGTACTGGCGACCCCACTCCCATCTCTGTGTGGAGTGAGTGGACAAATGCCCAAAAAATAACACTTGTAAACCGCTTTGTGACTCTGGTCTGTGAAAGGCGGTATATAAATAAAGATTACTTACTTCCCCGACCTCCGGGAGTACGGGGTCCGGGGTCCTCTGCTGAGGGCCGTCCGGTCCCTGTATGACCGGAGTCAGAGCTGTGTCCGCATTGCCGGCAGTAAGTCAGACCTGTTCCCGGTGAATGTTGGCCTCCGCCAAGGCTGCCCTTTGTCACCGGTTCTGTTCACTGTATTTATGGACAGAATTTCTAGGCGCAGCCAGGGGTCGGAGGGGGTCCGGTTCGGGAACCACAGGATTTCATCTCTACTTTTTGCGGATGATGTCGTCCTGTTGGCTCCAACGAACCAGGACCTGCAGCATGCACTGGGACGGTTTGCAGCCGAGTGCGAAGCGGCTGGGATGAGAATCAGCACCTCCAAATCCGAGGCCATGGTGCTCGACCGGAAAAAGGTGCCTTGCCTTCTCCAGGTGGGTGGAGAGGTCCTTCCTCAAGTGGAGGAGTTCAAGTATCTCGGGGTCTTGTTCACGAGTGAGGGAAGGATGGAGCGTGAGATTGACAGGCGGATCGGTGCAGCGTGCGCAGTGATGCAGTCGCTGTATCGGACCGTTGTGGTAAAGAGGGAGCTGAGCCGAAAGGCAAAGCTCTCAATTTACCGGTCAATCTTCGTTTCCTCCCTCACCTATGGTCATGAGCTGTGGGTAATGACCGAAAGAACGAGATCGCGGATACAAGCGGTCGAAATGAGCTTCCTCCGCAGAGTGGCTGGGCGCTCCCTTAGAGATAGGGTGAGGAGCTCAGTCACACGGGAGGAGCTCGGAGTAGAGCCGCTGCTTCTCCACGTCGAGAGGAACCAGTTGAGGTGGCTCGGGCATCTGTTCAGGATGCCTCCTGGACGCCTCCCTGGGGAGGTGTTCCGGGCACGTCCCACCGGGAGGATGCCCCGGGGAAGACCCAGGACACGCTGGAGAGCTGATGTCTCTCAGCTGGCCTGGGAACGCCTTGGGGTCCCCCCGGACGAGCTGGAGGAGGTGTGTGTGGATAGGGTAGTCTGGGCGTCTCTGCTTAGACTGCTGCCCCCGCGACCCGGCAACGGATAAAGCGGAAGAAAATGGATGGATGGATGGATGGATTACTTACCTACTTAATGTAATGCATGAATTGGTCCTAATGAGTTTTATGCCAAAATTAACAGTTGTGGCTCCTTTGACAATGACAACCCTGAACTTTGTAAGAAATGGCACAACACCACAGCAGTTATTTGAAGCTGGCTCTTTCGTCCCTGCGGGGAATCAGCGGTTGCCACTAATCAAGCCAGAAATACTCTCGACATAATTGTTAAGAGACGCCGTAATTTCTCATTTGGAAATGAACAAAACACACTCAACTAGTTCCTCTGGTGGATTGTTATTCTCGTTTAACCATTCTGTATTATCTCCTGTAGATTTTTCGTTCTAAAACATGAAATGACAAAGTGAATAGTTTTCTGAGTGGCTAAAAATAAGGCATAATATGTATTCTTTAAGCAGACGCATGCCTCAAGGAATAGAACGTATGAAACCACTGATGTCTTTTTTACAAACCCACAATACTGGAAGTTGGAGGCATCTGATTTCACTTGTGGTTTGGTCGAACGAGTGGTTTGTTGAAACTGGTTCTACGCTGGTTTGCCACAACACTTAATAAGAGGTTCTTTGCCACCGCTTCTGCTTATAAATGGAGAAGCAACAAAAGCCAAGGGTGCAATGGCTTATTCTTTACGTTTCTGTTAAGTTTTGTTCTTACAATTGAAGTCTGGGTCAGGGTGAAAGACAAAAGATCTGTTTTTTTACATACAGACTGACCATGTCGAGGAAGGAGGCTTATACAGTGCTATTAAACAGTGGAAAGGGAAGAATTGGTATATTTTTTTTGAGAAAAATATGTACAGTAGTCAAGCATTTATGTATGTACTATTGTCATGCCAGTGTGAAAGATTTACTCTGTGGATTTAGGTCTGGGAATGGGAATCTTCCCTGTTCCTGCGGAAGCCATCGCGGGCTCATAGCATACTTCCCCCAAAATAATTCACACTGGATGCACTAAGGGTGATCAGTTAGTTGGTTAGTTTTGTGCCATAACGTTGAATTTGTGCCTCCCTAGGTGTTGTGGAATACTAACACTGCTCATTACTTGACTCCCACCATTCCCACAGTCGAACCTGGTGGTGGCAGCATCCTGCTGTGGGACTGCTTTTTCGAGTTCACACTGTTGTTTTTGCGTTTGCACTGATCTGAAACTACTGATTTTAAACGAGCTTCTAGATAGAGGGTGAAAGAGAACATTCTTTTCAATTCAAATCAAGATGTTGGCCATTTGCAGATATAAGAAATAAAAACACCAAGCTAATATGAAATCACATTCAAATTATAAAAGGCACATTCAAAAGTGCATAAAAATAATTGTCACTGAAACAACTAAAAGTTCATTGTTCAATCTAATGCCAGCTTGTGGGAAAAAGAACAATGGACAATGAAATGTCGCTATAAGGCTAACATATCATTCCCCTGAGACCTAAACTTCTGTCTGATGAATTGTAAGTTTGACACAGAGTTGCTGTTTGATTATGACTGAGACGGACATTGGTGGCTGCATTTCTTGTATCAATGTCCTTCTGATTAAATACAGTACAAGGACATTGTGCAAACACAAATACACCATAATTAAACTTTGGATCCCATCTGCGGAGAGACAGAAATAGACACAGTTACAGTTTTGACTGGTATGGTCCACTGATGTGTGTCCCATGTGTGTACTGACAGAGGCAGGTATTCAAACTTGCCCTTATGTTAGAGGTTCACATAATTATCAGTCTGGAAGTGATAGCGATGTGGGGAGTTCAAGTATCTCAGGTCCTCTTCAGGGAGGCTCAAGAGGTCTTGTTCAAGTGAGGGTACGATGGAGCCTGAGCTTTGGAGGACGACCATAAGGACCTCTACATAGTGGCTGGGTGATCCCTTGGAAATATTGTGAGGCGCTCGAGAGGAGCCAGCTGAGATGGTTCCAAAGCAGCCTCTTGTACATCGTTCTGGGGAGGTTTTTCGGGCATGTCCCCACCGATACAAGACCCAACACCTTTAATATTATCCCTGAAGTGCACGGATGGTACTCAGACTACTGCCTTCACAGGTCGATAGGTAGATGCATTCATTTCTACATTCATTTGTGGAAATTTGATTGCAATGCATCTCCTGTTTTTCCATTGTGAAACTTAAAATTGAGTTTGTGCCCTTACAGTTTTGTTTATGCCCTGTCCTCCTGAGCTTTCTGGTCTGTGTTTTGGCGGCTGGTAGCTCCAAAAAACGTAAAACCGACTGAGCTAGATTTGCTGCCTGTCATGGGCAATCAGTACTGGTCTTCTCAGCGGGAGGTAAATGTAACACTGCATGTTTGTTTCTGTGCTAATCTAAACTGGGACGCTGGGAAATGGCTGTCGTCTTGTTTTCAATCGCCTAAAATGGGAGAAGGAACAATGTCTTCAACTGCATGTGCACTTCAATCATCAAATGTTTTATTTTCTACATTCGCCCTCTCATCTGAATGAACAAAACCAAAAATAAATCTGAAAATAACTAATTAATAAACAAATAATTTTTACTGAACATGTTTCTGTGCCTCTGTCAATAATAGATCTGTATGCCTTTTATCTACAGTATATGGTCCCCTGTCTATACTGTCCAGGTGGCGTCATTGGGACAAACATAATCTCTAAATTTTAATCTTTATTGTGTCACTAAAATTTCTATATTACTGAACCCTCGGTATGTCTGTTTTGGTAATGACAGAAACAGACAAATTGCACATAAATAACACAATGTTTCAAAGTACAAGCCAGATAGAAAAGTACTCCTCTCCTTGTTCCACATCCGTGACAGAGCCATCTGCGGAGCCCTCTTCCCCATGTGTTGTTGGTCCTCATTAATGCCCTCAAATTGCCGTCAACGCGCCATTCCAACTGAGATCATTTTGGCTCCGGCTTTCTGTCCAGGTGCAAAGTTATTTTTAGCCCACATCTCAAAATCAAGAGATGGCTTTCCGTGACAGTTTGAGACAGTATAGCCCTCCTCTACCACATGCCCCAGAAATGGATTATATCTTGTAATGTGCCCTGGACGTGTCTGCCAACCTACTTCCTGCCATGAGTGAGCAGAAGTTTGGCCAAATGTGAAGGAAAATGTGGTTCCAGAAGTAGTTTGCTCCACTCACTCGAAATACAAGCAACGATGTGACGCAATTGTGTTGCAACTGGTGCAATAAGTTAGTATAAGGAAACAATAGTTGTCTGTCAAGAGTTGTGGGTTTAATTACATGTCTGGGGGGCAGTACTGGGGTGGTCCTTCATCCACACTGAAAATTAAAATAGGCCGTTTGACTAAAACATTTCTGGTGGCTTAGTGGCTGAGTGGTTAGCACTTTCGCATCAGGGGCGTTTCTGAGTGGAGTTTGCATGTACAATATCTCCTCGCTCTTAAAGTCTGGGGCCAGGACTTCACCGAAGAAAGATTCTGAAATGTCAGTGAAAAGGTCAATTTAATTCCAAAGGATAACTACAGCGTGTCGATAAATACAAAACATTTATCTGAAACCTGTTTTCTGTTTTGGGCATTAACCCCCAAACCCGTTCTGACACAGGCTGGTGTGGCAGAACGACTTTCCCTTTAACCGAGGTGTGTTCAGTGTGAATACTAAGACCAAAAGTTAGGGGTCATTTAGACACCATGAAAACCAAAGAGTTTTATAGCTGCTTAGGTCACACGAGGAACAACACGAAAATGGGCTGTATGAATAAATATGACTTAAATACTACCAATGACAGTATAAGAAGAGATAAGGTCTTGTGCTTACTTCCTTTGATAAAGTTGTTCCTGTGAAACATAAACAATTTATCTGGGTCATTGAAGATGTTATAACAATACAATAATATGAACATTTGTCTGACAGTGGGGAAATGTTGGTATTGCAGCACAAATACAGGACAATCTACTGTATCTAACTCTGTCTCATCTCATATATTCAACATAACCTAAAAGCTAGCCGTTAACCACATTCCCCCTACAACAAATTTCAACCAAGTTAGTTTAACCAACTTTTTTCATATATGCATGATGGGACCACCTCCTTGAAAAAAACATGATCTCTAGGAGCTATCCTTAAGAAAAAATGAAATAGTTTAATCCTGATAAAAAGTCACAGTTAAACAGCTTGCTCCTGAAGTAAAACAATATTTTGAAGTTTTTGGAAACCTTACTTGGTGAATGCGTATATATATTATTTTGTCGTGAAGGGTGTTGTTAAAGACTATTCTTCCATGTGTCTATGCGGTTTCTGAAGCGTTTCGGATGTTTTACTCATTTCTCAAAACGTGGCAGTTAAAAAAGTAAAGGTTCCTTTGTTGTTTTCAGAGATGTTAGATGCTGAAAACACTCTTTGAAACTGTCTCTGCATGTGCTGCTGTCTAAGATAAGTCGTTTCATCTTCAAAATAGCTGACAGTGACTTTGTGCCAAACAAGTATTTTTGTTCTATTCTGGGACACTGTTTTCATCATTGTTGGATGGCTTTGCAATGTGAGCCAGCACTTGGACAAGAACTAGTTTTATCATCTTTTAAAAAGTCAGGTGGTCCATGAATCCCACTCTCAGAGACGACACTTCACGTTGCCCATGTCAAATAACTTGCATCATGATTGTATTTGTTTTTCAGAAAAGGGGGATTGTTAAAAGGAATACTCAAAATATGCTGCATTGATTTCTGTGAATTGTAGATAATTTTCTTCTCTACAAATCAATTATGAAATTGCGACGAGGCTCTGGATGGTAATAAAAATGATGCTGCAGCCAGAGTACTTATTAGTTTTTTGTTTTAATATTTCCCAAAGTAGTAAAAAAAAGAGTGCTATATTAAAACTGTGATCATGTTTTTTACAGCATGTTTACCATATTGTAGGGAAACATTCACAAAAAGACAAATAGTGCAATTTCATTAGTCATAAGAACATCTGTTGTATCACGTTTCTCATTCCAAGTAATAAAGTGTGTGTAGTATTTAGGTAAAATAAGACATTCAGTTATTGTTAAATCTTTCTTTAAATCCATTCAAATCAAGAGCACTCCTGCTACAACCTGGAACAATGCATCTCTCCTTTTGGCTAATGTATGTTGTACACTGTCCCTGTAAAAACAAAGTATATACATGAGAAATTGAATGGGAAATTGTCCTGAAAATGTTGCATGAAACTCGAATTTGAAACCTGTGTTTTCTATTTTATTCCATAAATTAGTCTACTTTCACTTAACAAACTTACCTTTTCTTTTTTTAACACAGCTAGGACTATGAAGGTTATTTTGTGTTTTTACTATCAACATTTTTTTTTGCTTTTGAATTATATAAACTATAACACAAAAGTATTCAGTGTAAATAAATTCAATGTTTTAAAATTCAGTGTCCAAAAATTGACACTGAATTTTAAAACATTGAATTTTTGGACACTGAATACAAAATAAAAAATAAACATTTATTTACACTTTTTTGTTATAGTTTATAAAATTCAAAAGCAAAAAAAAGTGTTGATAATAAAAACCCAAAATAACCTTCATACAGGACTCTCCCGCTCTGAACGTGACGGCGCTCGTGCACGTCTCTCCTCTCCTCTGTGAACGCGCACTGCTTGCTCCCCTTCTCTCTTCTGTCTCTTCTCTCTTCTCTCTCTCAGTCTCAAACTCTTTTCTCTCAAACTTGTGCGAACAGCGAGCAGCAAGTAGTTCTGCCCCCGCAGCGGTCTGAGGCTCTCACAGAGACAGAGACACCCCGACAGACACAGACAGACCCCGGCAGAGACAGACAGACCCCGGCAGAGACAGACAGACCCCGGCAGAGACAGACAGACCCCGGCAGAGACAGACAGACCCCGGCAGAGACAGACAGACCCCGGCAGAGACAGACAGACCCCGGCAGAGACAGACAGACCCCGGCAGAGACAGACAGACCCCGGCAGAGACAGACAGACCCCGGCAGAGACAGACAGACCCCGGCAGAGACCAGCGCGATGGAAGGGAAGCGCCTGCACACAGTGTCTGCCCGAGTGGACGCACATGGTAGGGCTACAGCATGGGTAGAACCGTGGGACCGTGGGACCGTGGGACCGTGGGACTGCATGATGTTCGCGCCGTCTTCGCTAGTTAAAAAAAAAAAAAGTTTGCTTGAGCATGTAAATTCTAAAGTCCTTGAGAAAACAATGTGGATTTGAATTTAATTTTGCCTTTACTATTCCCAATGCAGTCAACAGGGAGGAAAGTGGTTTAGTTTTTCAAACAGCTAGCTAATTTAATTTTGACAGGAGCACGTGCCATTAGCACAGTTAGCCTGATAGCTAGTGAGCTACCTTGAATTTGCGTAAAACTTTCAATATTAATGTGATATGTGGAAGACAAGTTTGGAGACATGCATGCTTGTTAGAATAATAATATATAATTAATATATACAGTCTATGATTGGAATGCACGTTGAAACCTTTGGGTGGAGGTTTCTACAAGGGCTGAAAGTTATTAAATTAATCGCATAGTGTGTTCAAAAATGATAAATTATTGAAAAATTAAAACGTGTTTTTATTTTTTTTATCAATTTTGCAGACAAACACATATACAGAGAAAAAAAAGAGAAAGCAAAGACCTAGTTCAGACACATCACCTTCTTCACATTTGCAGATGTGAAGAGAACTGATGAAAGAGATGATAAAATGGGATTAGACCGAGATTACAAACAACATGCAAACGTGTATTTTCAATGCAACCATTTTGTGTTCATTCTCTTCACGTAGAGCAGAGTCTCTTCAACGTTGTGTTGGTAAATTTGAGTAAAAACTATGTTAATAGAGCTATCCTGATCCAAACAAAATATATTGATTGAAAGCCCATTTGCACTAATACATTTGAGTTCAATATTTCTGTCTAACTTTGCGACTAGAGCAGGGAATCATTCATAACCTGCCACTACAATGCTTATCACAATACAATTAGTAAGTAAGTAGTAAGTAAGCTTTATTTATATACCGCCTTTCACAGACCAGAGTCACAAAGCAGTTTACAATTGTTATTTTTTGGGCACTTGTCCTCTCACTTCACACAGAGATGGGAGCGGGGTCGCCGAACAGGAGGCGCATGCCAGACCTATTGTACATATTTTTAGTGGTAGGGGAAACCGGGTAGGAGCACCCGGAGGAAACCTACGCAGACACGGGGAGAACATGCAAACTCCACTCAGAAAGGCCCTGGTCCGGCCGGGATTCGAACCCAGGACCTTCTTGCTGAGAGGCGAGAGTGCTATCCACTCAGCCACCGTGCTGCCGGTGGCTGAGTTACTAAGACTTTTGACCCATTATCTAACACTCTGCCACATTATGACAAAATTAAAACACTATTGTTGCACTTGTATTGAAATTATTTAAGATGAATTGTTATTAAAGTTAAAAAAAAATCTCAATGTTTATTTTACAGTTTTAACCTACGACCATTTTATCCCAGAGTAGAAAAACAAGATTTACTGCAAAAATATAAAATATACAATTTGTGTTGAGCTTGAAGTAAGTCTAATGTTTGGGCTGCATGTTCACAAACAACACAAATCACATTCAACATAATTCCTCTCAATAAAGGGCAAAATTAAGTTATTCTAACCATTTGTTTTCTGGGGCTTCTCTGCTTGCATGAGATTTGGAACTGGTGTCATGCATGTCATTGCTGGACTTTTGCCTTTCTCAAAATAACAGCAGCCAGATTTACACAAATCCTTAAACAGTTGTTTTCCTCACGTTCCGCTTGAATGGCTTTCTTGACCTACGGTAAAACAAAAACACCACATTTAAGCGGTGGAAGTTCAATCCCCGTGGTATTATAGCCTCCGCTCTTCTTTTCTTTGCGGAGATTTCCTAATGAGCCCGTCTTTCCATTGGGATTACCCTCTTTCGAGCCATAAAAAGATGATTTCCTGAGCCAAAAATGATGTCGTCTCCTGGATGATAGTTGACTGTGTTGGCTGCCATCCAGAATAATGATCTCCTGCTTATTTCTATAGGATTACTCGCCTGCAGCCTGTTAATGCCTCTTAAGGAGTCAAGAAAAGGCAGTTAAGAGCTCCGGTTAATGTTGGTTTGGACCGTTAATTGACTTCTAATTATGTTTTGGTTAAGAATGTGAGTCGTACCTTTTTACTTAGAGAATTTCAATGATGCAGAGGTGCTTGCTGCTTCTCATAAACCTAATCTACCCTCACTGTAATTGTTCTTCTCTCTTATAGCTGTGCAGGGATGGAACATTTAGCAGAATAAATGGGTTGATGATGAAGTGTTGAATAGATTTAGGCATTTTAATTTGAACTTGGTCAAGGCTAGAGTTAGAGAAGTTTGAGGCAGTTATTGTATGCTTGGGAAGTTTGGAAAGTATTGAGCTATCGAACAGTACATGGTGTCTGTAAAAAAATGTTTATTTTAAAGATTTCTTGTCCACTTGCTGTTTTGTTGAGCACATTTCTCTGAATTACACCGTATAAATCAGTAACACAAAAACTGTTTAGTTCGATATTTAACCCTGACAGCTTAGTGAGTTTAATTGTCTTTCTTAAACAGATAGTTGCACTGTGTTTACTATGTGCTTTCTGTCTAAATATTTAGATTATAATTGTATGCGGTAGTTTTTTAGTTTAGTTTAGTTTATTTGAGCAGTTTCCATTTGTGTTTTACATTCACATCTTTGTACATTATTACAATTATTTACATTAACATTTTTGAAAAATAAAAATAATAATAAGGATTGAAAAAGAAAAGGAACTACCTCAAAAGGAGTAGGCCGAAGCAAGAAAGCTTATAAGTGCCTACCCCCTATTCAACTGCATTTATTTTCCAGCTGCAGGCGGTCCCCAATAGGGGTAATAATAACAAAGGTACGAACGATTTTTAGTATTTAAGTTTAACCATTTACAAAATGCCAAGTTCGGTCATTACTTATAACAACAGGTCACCATTCTATTGATTTATTTAATTGAAGTTTATATTTCTCATTGTTTTATAATATAGATGCATGCATACCATTATCACCGTCACCTTAATGACGATGGCAATTGCATTTCCAAAATATCATGCTTCACCTTGCTGTCCTTCCCATTTCCACTGCATTTATCATTTGTATTGGTTGTGATTTTTTGTCAGTGGATTATGATTGTTTGCCTTATTCATTGAGGTGCGTTAAAAAGCCAGGGTGTAGTGTGGCCCGCTGGTAAGGGGCAGTAACCCCCCATCAGCGAGCCCTCACCCTGCTGCCCTGACTAGATTGTAGATGTGAGCCGTTTTGTACCCTGTACTGAGTGTTGCATTAAAAAGTTTGTGACCAAAACAATGCAGTTTTAGAATATAATTGTATGTGGTAGTTTGTGACCAAAACAATGCAGTTTTTGACACAAATTGGGGGCTACTTCCTGGATAATTTGTATCTAACATTACTGACTATGAGTTATTACTATCACAGTCTTCACCCATAATGTTTAGTTGACAATTTATCACGTAGTCTGTTGATACTTGGCATATGCTGTGAGGTTTGTTCATATTAAGGATCATATTGAAAGCCATCCAGATTGGAATTTAAAAAGTTAAGATGTTTTAGTTAAGCATTCCTAAAACTACTCTCAAAGGCTGACTTGAACTGAAATGTATGCACTCTCTCAAACTGTGAGTACCATAGTTTTCACTCATGCAAAGGGGTTTTATCTTAAATCTTTATCATATGAGCTATACCAAGGACCCAATTCAGTCGTCTTATGTATCTCATAACTATATGATGTAACGCTGATGAATTTTTATGGCCCATTTCTCCTGCTCCAAAGTTCTCACAGTCGCTATCACTGGACACCACACCACCAGCTCATCCTTGGAGAGTAAAGACATCTCCATAATAAAGGCCAGGACTACCCAACCATGAGCTGCTCCTCTGCAGTGTGCCGCGTACAATGATGTGGTTAGTGGTGCTCATGTAATACACAATGGAGCAGGGAAAAAGTGCCTTAGCTGCATCTGACTTTAACTTAATGTATGATGATCAGCCACAGGTGTAATATGTGTAAAGTACCTGCACTAATCACAATGCTGCAGCTTGAGTGCTGATTAGAACCAGGTGATCACATTAGTCCATTTCTCAGATCTCTGCCCTGGCTTCCAGTGGCGTAGAGAATTGACGTTAAATCTTTCCTTGTGTTTGAATGACTTCATACAAAGCACT
The DNA here is from genome assembly GCA_964034765.1 of Knipowitschia caucasica. Classification (NCBI taxonomy): domain Eukaryota; kingdom Metazoa; phylum Chordata; class Actinopteri; order Gobiiformes; family Gobiidae; genus Knipowitschia; species Knipowitschia caucasica. Next base: position 30,388,129 of record OZ035841.1, read on the forward strand.
TGCCACATGGCTCCTATAGCAATAAAGAGGTCAAAGAAATAATATAGTATTATTTATAGGGCTGGGCAATAAATCGATTTTAATTATTAACTCAAATTTTACGTTTAGGGCGATTTCTTTTTAATGAAAATCAAAAAAAAAAAATCTCCAGCGCAGAGCTACAGTGCTAACACGCTAACTGCGAGTCAATGGTGTTGAGCAGTCGTTTTGAAGCTAACCTAATGCTAACAGTCTCCCTCTGGCCTGACGCTCACTCTCACAGTTGGTGCTGTTGCAATAACACTTCAAACGTTCAACAATCAGTCTTTATATAATCGCCAGAACACACCCACGCATGCAGGGTCCGGTCGCTCTGCTTACGCCACATCTTTCATTCTCATTCATTCATTTCTCAGAACTCATGCTCGTTACCCCAAAGCGCACTCCCGTGTCCGCGGCGCGCACACACACGTGTCCCACTGAGCCGCTGCACTTTTTGGAAAGGCACATATCACACATTTCTCTCATTGCTCTGATACAAACAACGTTTAGCGTTAGCTACAGTACCCGTTAGCTACAGTAGCAGAATGTAACAGGAAACTTAACTCGCACATGAAGTTAGTATTAGCGCCACCAGCTGGACCGATCGTTGTACTACAGCACAGTTACTCAGGCACAGTTGAAAGAACAAGCATGAAAACCCAAGGAGGCTTTTGTAAAAGACTTTCTCTGTAATAACATTTGTATTTTGAGTAATCAGTTTTAAAAATGTGATATTTCATGTAAATAATGCATGTGTTAAATATGATTGATATATTTGCTATGGCCCTCGTTTATGCGATTTAAGTTACTTTGAAGGTGCATTTTGTCATTGTAAGTGAAGTTAAAAATCTGTTAAGCTACATTTTCACTGTTTACAATGGCAGGGCCATCTCGTTTACAAGCATGTTTTAAGGCTTATTTCCTGTTACACTTATGCTCCATGGGGATTTAGATTAAACTGCATAAAGGAAAATCTATTTCTTTGTCAGTTGTAGTTTGTTTTAAAAAAAAAAAAAAAAAATTTTATACAAATCGCAAATCGGATTTGGTGTGAAAAAATCTGAGATTTTTTATTTTTAGCCATATCGCCCAGCCCTAATTATTTATTAATTAAATAGTAGTTTTCGATTTTGAATACGGTCCTTATTTCAGCACCACGGATAGCTCTTACACTGTTGGTGGTGGATGGCATCTTTATTGTAGCACTTATGAACCAACTTGTCGCAGATTTTCTTTGAGACCATGGATAAAATTGTACCCAAACAGAGCTGCTTTATTGGACTTATGTGATTTGTACTTGGCTCGAGTCAGGACTCAAGGCGCAGCATTTTGAAAATACTGGAGCGGTTTTACAGTTCTTTTGAAGAGCCCAGTGCGCAGGTCGATACAGTACTGGATACAAATGCATAAGAATCTCCAAGTCTGCGTAAGAATCCATTACTAACCCTAGATTTCTGACCTGACTTGAAGTTTCAAGTGAGCGAAACTGGCTGTGACAGTTTACGTCCTCTTAGTTTCTGGAGACCAAATACAATAAATTCAGTTTTTAGCATCCACTCACTGATCTGTTGGATGCAGGAGGTCCACTGGCCGTGTTCTGCTGCCAGGATGACCCCTGTGGCTCTCAACAGGTCAAGGCCATATGATCTGAAACAGTTTCCAATGTCACGTACTTCTTGTCTTTTAGATAAGACTTAGAGACTTCATATAGTGCTTGTGTTAATGACACCACGCAGTCTTCTGGTCTCAGTGAGAATGATCTGACTTCGGATTTTCTCTATATTTTATGGGAAAAAAGTTATGTACCCTATCTTTTTAGGTATTATTTTTCCTGGACTATGATTTTTTTCTTCAACTTAAAACCAACCATGAGCTGTTGAAGTCCTGATCGATACGCTTGAAGCTCAGGTGAATCCTTCTTCTGACCTCGTGTGAGCTCCAAGGCTGTCAGGATCCAAATCAGGATTAATAGCAGCGGGCGTGTCCTGCTTGTCTCCTGCAGAGTCTGTTTGCTTTGAGCTTGTGTGTTTTTCCCTCAGAGACACTGCGTGGGGAGCATCTGCTGTAGACCATCTGCCCTGGGACGCAGGCCAGAAGAAGCATGAGCAGTGAGGGAGAGAGATGTGGTGTAGCTAAGGGGGCAGAGAAGGGACAAACCAAGAGCAGGAGATTTCCACCAGGTCTGCTCATATCGTTGACTCACTCGTAGAAACACCTTTGGACAGATTAACAACGCAGCGGCATGAAGTTAGATGGAATTTTTATGGAAGGTCAGTTACTTTTGACTTTAAAGAAACAACATGGTGCTTTCCCCTCCCAGAAAGTCAGTCCTTGGTCAGCTCCAGTGCCATCAGAAGCCGTTTGGCGTAGCATTTTCATGTTCCGCAAGCTCCGCAAAAGCTATACGTTTGGTGACAAAATGGCTGGTGCCTGCCTTCCTCAGGGCAGCTGTGGCTATAATAGTGGCTTACCCCTGTTGTGTGTCGAACATAGTAAGGCACAAAATAGTAAAATTATAAGTATTACTTACTTATAATAATGTGGAATATACAAGTTGACCATTTTTGTTTATCTAGTTAGAAGCTTCTCACAAGAAACGACAACATTTTGTTCATATTATATACATTGTACACACACACATTTTAAAAAAAGAGCACAAAACGACAAGATAAAGGAAAATGACAAATAAAGAGAATAAACTAAGAAATAAGATGGTAAATATTTGGAATGGCTTTGTTTTCTTTAGTGCCCATTTAGATTTATTGTTATATTTTGCCAAGAAGATGACCGTTAGGATCGCAATGGCACCTTGGATGTAAGAGAATGTTCATTACACTTTAACTACTCTAAAATATGACATAGCAAAACTCTTATGTGCCCTTATGGTATGATACAAACGGTGAGTCCATGATGGAACTGTGTCACATCACACAGAGCATATGTGGATGTTGCCTGTCTTATTCACTCGTTCCCGTGGGCGAGTTTTGGCCTATTCTGGGTTCTGTCCATGTCCTGCCCAGCTCTAATGCCAGCACTGTTTATAGACTCCACTAAACATAACTGCTGTCCCACTGGGAGACACGCTAAGCACATCAGGACGTATAGTGTGTCTCCTTCAATGAGGTTAAACTCTGGGAATAACATCCAGTGTGAATAGAGTGAGTTGGTAATGATCTGTACATTTATCTCAATGTTCACTGTTCACGGGGGAATAATAAATAATTCAAATACATGGCCTTTTTAGCTCAGCTGTGCAGTGTGTTAGACTGACACCCAGTGGACTTACTGTATGCGTAGCAACATTTGGATCTATGGAAATTGGGGCATTGGTTTTAGACATGAGGGGACCAACACAAATTTATTCGGTTTTTCTCCAAGACTTAAAAATAAATAAATAATTAAATGTATGTCAACGACATTAAAAGCTTCCACCGTGCAATTTGTAGATAGATTTTGAAAAGGCTGTCGGACAGAAGCTTTATAGTGAGCAGAACTCCAAATATGATACTTTTCACAGCTGTAGTTTTCCCCTCTCATGAATACACACCAAGTTTGTTTTAGTAATATATTCTCTTGAAGCCAAGATGCCACCATTGCTTCCCTTTGGCTTCTCTGATCATTGCCGAACTGAGAAGCAGTGGTTAGATTTATCAATGATTTGTAAGTATTGTACCGACATTTTTTACACAAAGGAATTTATCTTAGAACCCTGCACTTGAGCCCTTGGCCCGAGGGCCCCGACGGCCCGACAGCCCGAGGGCCGGGCTTCGGGCCGATGACCGCATAATGACCTCGGACACGGGCCGGGCTCGGGCTCTTCATTTTCAGAGCGGCAGAATACATTTACGAACGCACCCACTGAATATAGCGTTCTATCACGCTGTAGTGTTTGTTGTTCTGTGTAGTGTTGTCATTGACGGCACATAGCATTACTTATGTAATGTGCAGATGTGTTGCAGCATCGGGGGCATCATACAGCTGTGTATTGTTGTAGAATTCTATACCCCATGAAGGAGAAAACTCAAGGGTCCTTTGTCTGATCAAAAGCGTAAGTTTATTGTTAACGCACGTGCGGAGAGCCAGCACACACACACAAAAGGCAGCATGTACCAGCTCTGGCGCCAGAGCCCCGAGCTTCCTGTATACAAGACACACACGAAAGCCAGTCCCGCCCACAACAGATGGGAGGGGGGCCACCGGTGCAGGAGGCGCATAGGGATGCAAACAGACTGCAGGATGTAGGAAGTGCACACATACAGACCGATACATATGCAAGAGGTGAAAGGGGGCAAGAGTGATCGCCATTGTCTGTAGGTGTCGGGGGGGGGCCCGGCTCCTTCCTGGCAGCAGGGACATATGGATAGAAGCAGGCATACAGATTCAAGATACGAAAGACACAAGGGTGTGACAGACAGCAGGGGGCCCTCACAAGCTCAGCATGGCGTCAGAAGGGCGTCTCTGCATTGATAAAAGGCCTTTGACGTCCGTGTATTTGCTGCGGCTGGTTTTATGTAATTACTCCAAAAACTGTCACCACACTCCCCTCTTTTGATAATTCAAAACCATTTTTGCATTAATCAGTTAAATACCAGAGGCATCGTAATCACACCACCTTCAAGCTTGAAACACTTAAATTATTGCTGTCCAAAGTGGACAAGAAAAGAAACATGCTTGTCAATAAAAGAAAGAGCACATTATAATAACACAATGGATCCGGACAGCGATAAGAGAAGACAATATTAACATAATAAACACGGTCAGCACGGAAAGTAGTGTCAGTGTGGCCAGCATAACAGTCCAAGGGCCCATGCCGGTCTTAGCCGGGCTACGTTCGGTAGTCTTTTCCGCGGGAATACTAACGAGCAGTGCCGTCTCGCAGTCAGTGGCACCGCTCCCTATGAGCGTGTGTGGAGCGTTAGTGGTCATGGCGATGTTTGGTCTTGGAGCGGCAAGACTCTAATTGCGTTGAAGCCTTGGCCTCAGCACTCGGTTGGGCAGAGTGCTCGGGGTTTGGGGTGTGGAGACCATGGCTTGAGCACGCTCCAGATCGGCCAGGCCCAAAGCTCGTTTGATGGGAGACCTCATGACAGCACGCTTCACCATGCGCCTCATCAGGAACTGTAGAGCAGCCCTCATCTCCACCTCCTCCGGACACACGGGAGACGAGACACCAGGGGGGCACTCCAGCAGAGCTCAAATCTGCATTATGGCCAGAGGGAGCAAGCTCTGGAGAAATCTTTGGAATGGGCAGCAGCTCTGCATACTTGCTGCAGCTGAGCAGAGCGCTCAGGGCCTTCATGGCTCCCAAGCCTTGGGATCCGGGGGCTGGGGAGTTGGGCAAAAGGGGGTCGCCTCGGGAACGCTGGGATTCTCTGGGTGTTGTTGTTGGCCTGCTTCACCGACGGTGGCCGCACGCCGGCCGACTTCTTCAGCGTAGGGAGCCGCGGATGGGCCTGGTCCGTCCGCGCCCTCGGTGTCCTCGTCTATGGCCCTCAGTGGCAGCACCGCACGACAGTGGTTGGCGTGGATCCAAGTTGTCCTCTCCGCGACCTTAACGGCAGTGTCCGTCACCAGGAGGGCGAGGAATGGGCCGAGCCAGCGCTTGGACCGCCAGTGCTTTCGTCTCGTTTCCTTCACCAGGACCCAGTCGCCTGCGCAGCCTGTGGCAGGGCGCTCCTGACCTGGGCAGAAATAGAGGACAAAAAGTGCATTAATTTCCTTACAATAGGACAGCATGTCGTCATCACACAAAGAGGTGCTTGGCAGATCTCTGTTCGGGGGTCCCGCGCCCAACGTGGGGCTAGCGGCAGAGCTTTGAGTGCCATTCTCTCGCTCGCACGTGCCTCCGGACCAGGGGGCGTAACTGCAGTGTTTACGTATATCAATGCCCAGAAATTCACCCACTTCCTCAATGACTTTTGCTACAAAGTGACTCACCACCGCGTTGCTCGTGGCGTGTATGCCTGCAAATACTTCAGTCCATTTGGACCAGAGATCCGCCAGACCCAGACAGTATTACTTACCTTGGCATGGTGTGAGTTCAACAAAGTCCCTTTGGACATGTTGAAATGGGCGCAGGGGCGGAGGATGAGCAGCCTGTTGGATACTTTTGGGACTTACCTGGGTTGTGCGCGGGGCATATAGCGCATGTTTGGCTGAATCTCTGTGCAAATGCCGTAAACCCCTTTGTATACCAATTTTGTGTGATTAAATCATACATCCCTCCTTCTAAGGCATGGTCTCGACCATGTGCTAAAATTGCAAACTGTCTGAAGAAATGCCGTGGTAGGCACGGTTTGCTGTCTGGTCCCAGCCACACACACCATGCCGTCGTTGAGCCCCATTCCCCTCCCACAGCAGCGTCTCTGCTGGAGTAGAAAATATCAACGTCTTGAGTGGGGTAGTGTGTGTGTGTGTGTAGAGGTGCGTATGCCGCTGCCTTGTCCGCGCGCCGATTCCCTGCAGAGATGGGATCAGTGGCATTAGTGTGGGCCTGGCATTTGCATACAGCGATCTCTAAGGGCAACACTACAGCTCTCAGCAGACGTTCAACCTGTGTGGAATTAAGAATTGGTTTATCATCAGATTTCATAAAATTGCGGTGTTTCCACAGTGCTTCCCAGTCGTGCACCACAGAGAAACCATAACGCGTATCACAGAATATGTTAACAGTTTTGCCCGCTGCCAGCTCACAAGCCCCGGTGGGCGCGACCAGTTCAGCGGTTTGTGCTGAATGGTAGTGGGGCAAACTACCAGAGTCTATAGTATCAAAATCAGAACACACAGCATAGCCGACTCGGTTCTTCCCAGTGTTGTCACGTGACGCGGCTCCGTCTGTATAAAAAAAATCAAGTCAGGATTAGTCAGAGGCACCTCTTTCAGGTCTGGCCTGGGAGTGCATATCTGTTCTATTGTGGCGATACAGCAGTGTGCCTCCCCTTCCTCTGGCGTGGGGCAGCAGCGAGGAGGGGTTCAGCTGTGTGCATCCCTTCACCGTAGTTCAAAGAGCACCGTGTTGTACCCCAGCCAACGAGCCGCAGAAAGGCGAGAGGCCCTCTGCTCTAACAGGATCAGGGAAACAGCATGGGGCACAAGCAAAGTTAGTTCAGTGTATCCCACAAGGTCACGTGATGCTAGGGCCGCTTTCTCAGCGGCAGCCACAGCCCGCAGGCAGCGAGGCAACCCTGCTGCCACGGGATCGAGTTTTGCTGAGAAGTAAGCAGTGGGTCTCAGTGGCCCTCCGTGAGACTGCAAAAGTACCGACACCATGCACCCACACCGCTCATCCACAGTCTGAGTGAATGGCCGTTGGGTCAGGGAGACCTAGTGTGTGTGTGTAGATTTGCTGTTCCGTTCATCTCCAGTTGCTTTTCTCCCGGATCGTTCTTAATTCATATTGTGGGCTTTTGTGCCAAAGTGGAGGCTCATTTCCTCCTGATCCATACTACTGTCATCCCTGGAGCAGGGGTAGTTTATCTCTCATCTGAAAAAGAAATATTAGAACACAAAAAAAAACAAAAAATGCCCACTTTCGCTTGTCAATCTTTTTTCCAATTGGGCAAAACATAACTGCATTGACAGACGGTGTGTGGCATCAGGGCGGAGGCTGTAGCCAAATACAGAACAACAAAATGTATGTTTCTAATTTTATACTCCCCTAAATGTGAGTTTACAAACCAAAGTTGTCCTTCAACCACCGACAGCTCACTGCGGTTGGACCGACTCACTGTCAGGACAAACAGCAGAGGGAGGAACTCCCAATATCTTCAGCGAGGTATTTCATCTCCGAGTACTTTCCGCAGAGTACTTTTCTCAGAGTACTCATCCCAGAGTACTCTCACTTTTACACCTGTTCAATAAAGGTCGTTATCTTTGAATCTCTAGTACTTACACCGTATGCTGTTGACAAAAAAGAATTATTCCATGATCACATTAAAACATTACAGACACATTTGTTATTCCATGATTCCGTTCAGCATTCCTCATTTCACTCCACACTCACATCACACTCATATCACAGTCACATCACAGGCCGATTCCCCACGTTAGTATTGGTCCAGAGTTTGTTAAGGTCAGCGTAGTGTACTTTGACATGACACACAAACATATAACATACACAAAACATATAACACACAAACATGTAACACACACAGAAGGCCTGTACTTTTAACTTTGTTATATTTTTCCATGTCCAATTCCAATTGTCTCATGAGCTATTTCTTATTGTTGCAACTTTCAGAGCCTGCAGAGCTTTAAAAGAGTTTTCCTAAAAGGATCCATTTCCAACTTTAGTGTTTACCACGTGGTCTATACTTCGGGCTTATCACAGATTGTGTCCCCTATATCTCTAATGAGCTCTTGTCACCTAAAAAAAAATGTTTATTTTCCTTATTTTTTTCTTTTTCAATAAAGCCAGGTCGGATTCATTAAAAATGTAAATTAGTCTCAAACTTTAATACTTCACCTTTGTTTCACGATAAAAATGTTTTTGTTACTCATTAAGTCGCACAAATATCATAGCGTGGTGCCTATCCCAATAAACATACTCCGTTTGTAGCCTATCTTTACTACACTGAAGCCATGAATTTTCAAACTCTAAGTTATTGTCTGGGAACGACCGGAGAGAGCAGCTTAGGTCGTTCGCGTGGTTGACCTCCAAATTTTGTGCGGGCGTCACTATCCACTTGTTGTGGCTAATAACTTAGCAATCTCAGGGTTTGGTGTCAATTTCCAGTGGTAGTTAACTTTTGGGGCCGGTGCCTCCTTGTGCATGCCGGTGAAACATGGAGCATTTGCTAGCTCACCAGCGTGTACCACCCGTAGGCCGCTTGGTGTTGAGAGCAGATTTAAGTTGAGTCTGCACATAAGGTCTCGGCCTAGTAGATTAACCGGGCACAATGGGGAATATAGAAAAGAATGTTTAAGCTGGTTGCCCTGAGAATCAAAACACGTTAGCGGTGACGTAAATTGCTCTTTGGTCGTCTCTCCGACGCTGCTAATGAGAATGTGAAACGGCCACTCATTTTAGGGGGAGACAGAAAGGCTGTCACTTTTAGCACAGAATTTGTTGCCCCGGAGTCATCCAGAATTTTAACTTGTACACCACAGATTGTTAGCGTATATTACGGGCATGAATTATCTCTAAAAAGTGCCAATTGCAATTTGTTGTTGTTCAACTTACATGAGCGGTCGCTTTGGTGACGAATGTGAACCCGGGTTTGGTCAGTCGCTCGTGTTTCCTCCTCGCCCGCCTCTGCCGTCCTCTGGCCCCGTGTGAGCCTCTGTCTTTAACGCCTCCTCCGGTAACAGTCCTTCGACCCATGTCGAGCACACAGTCTTTCCGCCGGGCTGTGGAAGTTTTTCAAAGTCCGCAGGAGGCCCAGGTAGCCCAAAGCGTTAGCATGTGGTCCATGAGGGTTGGTGAATACCCAAACGTGCCGGTACTTTTGGCTTCTTCTGTTTGCGGTGCGGGGGCAACTTTGAACGAGGTTTCAGCGGGTGCGTTTGGTATATCACGCTGCCCCCTCCGTGGAGAACAGTCACGGGATTTGGAGCAGTTTCTCTCTGTGCTCCAAAGCAGTTGTCGGTGTCTCACATATTTGCTTCCTCCGCTTCTTCTTCTGTGGTTTCCTGAGCGTGTGTCTGTTTCCGCCTCTTCTTCTTCTGCGGTTTGGGCCCACTTCTCGCGGGGTCTCAGCTGGTGCGGGCGCCGCCTGTGGTTGGGGCGTGGGGCTGGTGCTTTGAGGCAGAGGACAGAGCGCGGAGGAAAGGCGCCGACAGACCTGGATAAGGGAGAGGGAAAAGAGACAACAGTAGTCTGCTTCATTTTTTTAAAAACCCAACGCCTTGTTTGGGTGCACACTTATTGTTAGTAGGGGAAAAAGGGCGGTAGGGTGTGTGTGTGTGTGTGTGTCCGCCTGTGTGTTCTCCGCTTTGGTGAGAAGCGGAGGAGCTATTGTTTTTACATATTTCTTTCTCTAACCTCTTTTGCCGTGATATTCTTAAAACCAAGTATATTTTTTCTTCCCTTCTTCTTCTAAATTATCACGCAGATGACCTGCACCATAGGCAAGCACTTCATAGCTTGCATCTGTAGATTGATTTTACCCATTTTCTCGTACGAACAATGGGCCTAACCCGCTTAGTCTCTTCCCTGCTCCTACCCACTTTGGGGCGCTCCGTTCCCCCCCCCGCTGGTTCAACCAGCGAGCGCGCGTTCTTGAAAACGGAGCGGTTCTGGCTGAAGACACTTAGAGAAATTATCAGGGTCGCCTACAGGGCGATACTAACGCGCAGCCGCTAGCTTCAATCTAGAGCAAAAGCCCCCAAAAAATCCCGCACACAGACTATGCTGTGGCAATGAATGAAATACCCCAAAAAATACATAAATAAACAAATCCCCGTGTACACTTAAGTGCTGCCCTGGGCTCGTTACGCAGATGAAAAGACAAGACTCACCAGATTAGGTTCTTTTTGGTCTTGTGTGGCAAAAGGATTCCTTCCGTGCGCGGGACGAGCGCGCCCTCCTTTGTCTCCAAAAAGGAACAGAGGCTGGTGATCCAGGTCGGCCAAACAAAGCCGCTCGTCCCCGCCGAAAGTATCCATGCCAAGACATGTCAGCAACGCCAAATTGTTGTAGAATTCCATACCCCATGAAGGAGAAAACTCAAGGGTCCTTTGTCTGATCAAAAGCGTAAGTTTATTGTTAACGCACGTGCGGAGAGCCAGCACACACACACAAAAGGCAGCATGTACCAGCTCTGGCGCCAGAGCCCCGAGCTTCCTGTATACAAGACACACACGAAAGCCAGTCCCGCCCACAACAGATGGGAGGGGGGCCACCGGTGCAGGAGGCGCATAGGGATGCAAACAGACTGCAGGATGTAGGAAGTGCACACATACAGACCGATACATATGCAAGAGGTGAAAGGGGGCAAGAGTGATCGCCATTGTCTGTAGGTGTCGGGGGGGGCCCGGCTCCTTCCTGGCAGCAGGGACATATGGATAGAAGCAGGCATACAGATTCAAGATACGAAAGACACAAGGGTGTGACAGACAGCAGGGGGCCCTCACAAGCTCAGCATGGCGTCAGAAGGGCGTCTCTGCATTGATAAAAGGCCTTTGACGTCCGTGTATTTGCTGCGGCTGGTTTTATGTAATTACTCCAAAAACTGTCACCACAGTATCATACAGCTGTGTATCATACAGATGCGGCCGTTCACTCTGCACCACTCCGCACACACAGAACTCATTGCAACACATCACTACCATGTATAACTCCGCCCTCTAGCTAAGTCTGCGTTCATATCAGTGCGCGGCACTATATACTACGCTAAAACATTGTTATGGGAGGTTACAAAAAAAAAAAAAAGGCGGGCTTGATGCGGGTTTCGGGCCTGAAAATTCAAAAACCATATCGGGCCGGGCCGGGCTGGGGCGCCACCCCCTCGGGCCAGGGCCGGGCTCGGGCCAGGGCCGGGCTCGGGCCAGGGCCGGGCTCGGGCCAGGGCCGGGCTCGGGCCCAGATAATAGGCCCGTGCAGGGCTCTAATTTATCTGCTGATGGCCACCCTAATTTGCGGTCTGAGCAAAGCACTTGATGTGACGCTGTTTCTGACTATTGAGCAGTAATACAGTGTCACAGATTCCAGCAGGCGGAAGCATACTGTACTGTATATGTGTTATTTAAAGTTAACTAGTTTAATTTTTCTTGGCTAGGAACTATCCCAGAAGAACTTATACAACTATAATACATGCAATTATTGTTTTCCGCACTGCCCTGAAACACCTCTCCATTCTACAGTGAGATTTGTTTGCTTCTGTGAGGGGAATGTCCCAAAGTCAAACACAGTTTTGACCTTCCCCCTCGTCCCTCTGAGAGGCTGTATCTGCATTGTGACATGCTCTGCTTTCACGCCCCCTAGTGGTATGTTTAGTGTCCACAGTCCACTGATAAAGAGCTGCTGTTATCGGCAGATAGCAGGCGCTGCGGCTGAATCATTTATGGAGCCATTCCAGAACAGTGGCTTTGAGTGTGACGCACACAGAGGACCATCCCTATGTATATTAGAGGTCTCTTTATCTGTTGGGATGTGGTGGTAGGAGTTCCCTATTTAACATTAAATCATGTAACATTATTGTTTCCTCATCAAAAACCTGATGGGCCAAAATACCTGGGTTACAGTTGTTTTTTTGTTTGTTTTTTTTTTTACAAATTTACAACTACTCCAATGAGCCATTTAAAAGGCAGATTGAGGTGTGGAAAAATGTCAATGTGGCCCTCGCGTCTTTATGGGAGCAGGACTGGAGACTTTTTTTTTTTTTTAGGACTGTGCAAAACCAGGCTAAAACCATCGTAAAAGTATAATTTCCAGCCCAAAAATATTTGTTCGGCCCCAAATAGAGTATCTCATGTTATATATTGTATATGATATGGGATTATTTTAATTTTGAGATTGATGCTAATACCGTGATGTCAGAGTATCATGTTTAATAACTGGCACAGCTTAATCAGTTTTCTCTGACTGCCAACACAAAATAAAAAGTGGGACATAGATCACAATCTTCTCAAAACAGTCTCTGTGAGTCGCGCTGTGGGATCACACACCTGCAGCAACTGGAACAAAAGCCAGAAGCAGAGGATTTGGAGGGGGACTCGGCTGCACAAAAGCCAGTCAGATGAACACATTCTACAGCAGAGTGATAGGGGCTCACCATCAGCACTGGGAGAAATATGAAACTAACAGAACCTGCCTGCCTTTCACGCTCTGTGATAAACTGACTGAGGGGTGTGTGGTCCCGACATGTCCCAGAGAATATGTCTGATCGTCCCCGCCTCTATTTTTACTCTCCCTAGGACGACGAGATGGTTAGCCTCGTTCCCTGTAACAGCATGGTTATTAGCTGTACAATTAAATCGTAAAATGTGTGTCAAATGTTACGCTTTTTAAAGATTCAAGAATGTACTTAACATATAGGCATGGTTATAGCTGATCAGCCCCAAAGAAGCTTTAATCCCCCCATATCTCTTTGAGACAATAGCCTGCATTTTCTTTTTACTTGCAGAACCTATTCCCAATTTAAAAACTTTTATCATCTTCAAACGTCTTTCCTTTATGGTGGTATTACTCCTACACAGCTCATTACACTGGTCGTGAAGCGAGCGAGTGAAAGAGACGAGACGAATGTGAACTGATGGACTGTCCACACTCATCATTTTCATTGCACTCAGACGCCACTGAGCCTTTAGTCGAGAACTTGACCTGATAGAAATTATTTTTCTTATACACCTTTGACTATGAGATGCATTGCAAATATATCTTGATTTAGAAATCAAACATGGCTTTCGTTCTGTATTTTTCACATTGAACCCTGTCTTCCTGTGGTTCTTCACGTCCTCTTTATGCGTATCCAATTACTCTTACATATGTGAGGATCCATTTCAAGACAGTGTAAGTAAATGGCCATTCCACCTCCTGTTTCCGTCAGGACGCCACTATCGTGTTTCAAAAAGAGAAATGGCATATAGCATCAACCCAGCCCTTAAACATGATCTTGAGAATGTTTACTTCTTTTTAGAATCCCAAATAATTATATGACCTGTTTTTAAAGTATATTATATATTCCAGAATATATATTGTTTTATAGAGTTAATGTAGTATGAAGTGATTGGGGGTGTGATATTAACTGTTGGATTGGTGCACTGAGAAGGCTGTATTTTTATCTTCACTTATGGTCATGAGCTTACCTGTACACAAATAATGTACCAATATGTTTTCACTAATCAAAAATGTGTTAAAAAAAAAAGTGTTAACATTTTGTCCAAAAGGTAGCTTCCAGAGAACAGTGAGAGGAGTTTAATTTACAATTGAAGAAATAATGGAGCTGATCTCCTGCTGTGCACTTCTTCTGCTCTCGTGGGTAACAGCTTCTGTAACGGCCTGCTGCATTATCCTCACTGGGTTTATTGACCTCTAAATGACTCCATTTTCTTCTATGTGCATCTTAAAAAGAGAAAGTCTGTAGAGTTGTTAATATTCATGATAATACTCATTGACTCTTGATATGTTTTCTACAATATGAAATATCCTCGAGTGTAGATATTTAGCCTACTAAATGTTGTATTTAAACATTGTTGAGCTGTTAGCACTGAAATCTAAATTGTAAAACAGTCTCTTTACCTCTAGTCTCTAGCTGATTGGGATTTAAAGAGAATTAAGTTGTTTCTTTTTACAATATCTGTGTATTGTTGTTGCGTAAAATGAAGTGATTGATTTACAATCTGTATTTTTCATATGAAACATTTTAAAGTGAATAGTCTGTGTCTTCGCACAAGTAAACTTGGTCAAAGTAAACTTGGTCAAAGTAAACTTGGTCAAAGTAAACTTGGTCAAAGTAAACATTTATGTGACTGAGAAAAACCAATAACGTATTTATGGTTAGTTAACCCTCTATGCCCATGGGTCATTTTGGGGAACTTTCCTCGCCTGGTTTTCTTTGTGTATAATGGTTCATAAAACAGTCATCTTTTGATGCAGAGTCAAGCAGTATACTTTGTTTTTTTCAGTACAACCTGGGGTTTTAGAATATACATACTGTAAAGCTGTCATATGAATTATATAAAAATGATGGAATCATAAAGACAAAGAAAAAAATCAAACGGAAAATCAATTTAACAAAAATGTATTGAAAAAACACAATGAAATGCTATAAACAACTTTTTACACTGCATAGAAATGTTATTTATGGTCTTGGGGATAATGGGGGAAAAAATTGAATCTCTAACTATTATACTTTTTACAAAATTCCACTATAAAAGCAAAAAACTCTGTACTCCTGATGCCCTTCTTGAAGCAGTTTGTCTATAATGCTGGGGTTGCTTCTGTAGTACAGCTGTAAAAAACGTAAAACATAAAAAACTGAGCCAAAAAAAAAAAAAACATCAATTATTTATTTAATACATAGATTTATATACATCATATACACATAATGTCATTTTACTGTATTTATTAACGTCTTTATCAATAATGCGCACTCTTCAGCCGGTTTTTGCAATCGCAGCTGTAGTTTCAACTGTGGGAGAACAAGGAAACGCAGAGGAGAGAGAGATCTCACTCTCTGACGATCTTTGGCAGTCCCCGTGTGTTTGTATCTCACAGCTGTTTGTACCTCACGGGTCATGCTTTGGACACGGACTTTCAGACAAACGTAGTTTATCCTCCGTGCATCGCACAGACAAATCAAAACTAGTTTCGGAAAGCCCTGATTACGTACTTCACAGAGGGAAAAAAAGTAAGTTGCTACGTTTTACCGTTCGCGAGTAAATTGATCATTTGTAAAACATGTGCCGATGCACGCGGGCATATAGGGTTAAAACATGACAGATACGAGAAAAATACCTCATAAAAGTAACATGTTTCTCTTAAGCCCTCCTTACTCCTCACACTTTTATAGTAAAACTATTCTTTGAGCCATATTTTTGGCTTCTGTTCAAACCTTTAGAAACTGGAAATTCATGCTTTGTGATTCTCCGCAACATAAAACATTTTAAAGAAAAGAAAGGACAGAATCCTTTCAGAAACTTCTGGAAAGAGCAACCAAATTAAACGTTTCAAATTCAGTATCCTATGATGGCTATGACCTCCTGCTTTAAAGAATAAAACTATTGTTTCTAAATTACTTTTGTCTATTTCACCCTTATAAAATAGTTCCCTGGATCCGTCTTTGAGATCTCAGGACCACCGTCCCCAGATTCAGACAGTTTCACTTGAATTAACTTTTATTTTTGTGCAATTTGGGATGTTTGAAATCTAAATATGGCCAAATATAGTTTCCCACTTCTACCTCTAAATTGAGGTAATTTTTTTTTCAGTATGCATTATACATTTAAAATTTCCAATTCAAAAACCTTAAACAACAAAGTAAGTACTATCTAGTCTGTTAGATTTGCATACCTTTCACTAGGGCTGTTAAATGATTAAATGTTTTTATCGAGTTAATTACAGCTTAAAAATTTATCGTTATCGCATTTCTAACAATCAGCAAAATGATGCCATATTTTTCTGTAAATGGTTGTTTGAATGGAAAGATAAATGACAACATAGTGTACATATGTACTGTATTTGTTTATTATAACAATTAATCCACATAAAATGGCATTAACATTATTAACTTTATGTCTTTCTGTTTAGACTCAGACCAAAACTATTGTTTGTTACAGATGAGGGACATTTCCAAACTGTCTGAAATGCAGAATGTCATTACATCTGTTTGATTTGCTCACAACATTTTACTTTTGGGCACAACCAACATGAACTGGTAGTGAAAGGGAAAAATCAAGTACCCCAGCTTTAATTTAGCGAGTGCGCTTCGGGAGAAGACATGGATGAGACACAGAGAAGATTGAGGCTCTGACTTTAGAGCGGCGATGTTCGCCGTGTTGTTGTCAAAGCGACAGCCGCTGGAGGTGACAGCCTCGGTCCAGAGCGGCCGCAGCTGCCCCGGGTCAGAACGCTACGGCCACGGAAGATGCAGACTCCCGTTCGAGTTCATACAGCAAACAATGGCAAGTGACCCTTGGTCATGCGCGTTTTGATTTTAAACTTGATTTCCCAAGTTTGGCAACTGAGTACCTGCTCGGTTGCCATCTCACACACGAACGTATCCGCTGCATTCTGAATGTTATTATGGGATGGATGCGTCAATGCGTAAAAAATGTTGACGCGATAAAAACATATTTACGTCTGTTAACAGGATAATTTTGAAAGCCCTACTTTTCACACATAAATATAATTTAAGTTATTTTATTTAGTTTTAGTATTACTTACCCCTTTGACATGGTGCAGCACAGGCCCTGGTCGCTTCACTCTAGGGGGACAATTACTTCAACCTTCCCTTCAGCTGGGCCATCTATCACTCCACTGCTGTAATAAATGTGCATTTAGATGTTAGTGTGGCCCATTTTGCTCAGTATCATGGACCTATCTTCTCTCTAACGGCTCTAATTTTATGGTATTATTGTTGCCTGGAAAGTTATAAGTTTAAGAATTATTCTGCTATTTAAACATGATCAAAGTTCGTGGTATGATTGATTTCCCCTTTAACTCGATAAATCTTCCACCACTGCTACTGTAAAGCTTCAACTTATCACAGTCAATTCCTCAAAAAGTTCTTGCTTGATGGAAATCTTCCCTCTTACAAAGTTTTTTAGAGGAATTGCTCCAATTTTTATCAAGAATCAGCCATCTCTCATTGTCAAGGATCAGCTTGGGGCTTTTCAATAAAGATGCAATAGAATATAGTACCAACATTCAGACTATTTCCAACTCTGCCTAATCATCCACATATTACATATTCAGTAAATAAAAAGTAATTTAAAAAGTACGTGCGGAGGGCAAAAGATCCAAATGCATTGGTGTCTTGGTCTTGGCTTCAGGATAAAGTAACCTACGCAAACATGCATGAACTTCTCTAAAACAACTTCTACATACCACAAAAAGCAGGTTTCAAATCACTTAACAAAAAGTGATCTGACAGTTGAGGAAAGTTCCCAAAAACACGCTAAAACTACAAAAACAGAAGTTGAGTAAGTAGAATCAAATATTGTGATCAACATATGAGCAAAAGGAATCCGGTCATACCACTCAAGTCAACTGTCCAATAAGGCAAATACTATCATTAGTCATAGGTCTTGCCTTGAGGAGAACCCCACCCCCCTTCTTCTCTGCTTCCTTTATGGACCTCCTCCTCCTCTCCTCCCTCCCATCCACACTGTGTTGATCGGCTCAGAAAAGGGAAAGTGCTCGCGTGAAACCTGAGGATCTCTCGAACGAGCCGCTCGAGGAAGCAGACGCACCAAGCATCGTTTTAGCTGCGAGGTAAGACTCTTCTTCCAGGGACAATTATCAATCAATTATAAACTTACCACGCTAAAAAAATTTCTAAAGCTGCTTTAAGGATACATCACTCTCTTGAACGTCTGGGACTTTTTATTGTTATATGGATTTTAGAAACACCCACTATAGCATGTGTGAAGCTTAATAGATATGTTTAACCTTCTTGCTTCAAATGGGCACTTACATTTATAATAACTACCGGCACACAGCACTCATTTACATATACACACTCAGATGTAATGGGAGAATTCTGTTTTGTATTCTGCTGCTTTATGTCCGCCTAAATTTCAATCTCAATTGTGTGATCAGAGGTTTTGCTGTGGAGTTCACTGCAGTCATGATTGGAGCCAAAGTTTGAGACAATGCTACATTTCAGAATGTGTAGCACAGACGAGAGAAGCCAGTGGAGGGAGGAGCTGCAGTGTTTTGGTACCATTCTTCAAAAAGTTACTGCTTCTTTGAAAAGTATTTTCTTGCTTTTTCTGTGCAATTGATCTCAGTCATCCCTCATTGATCCCTCAGCTTGGTTCTGTTTAATTGATAGTAGTCTAATAGTGGTGTGATTAAAGCTGCACTAACTGACTTTGGGATTTTGAAGCCGCGGACCCGCTGGCCTCTCTCTTTCTGCTCCCCTCCCCGCACCCACGAAGCTATCGCCCCCCACACACACCCACTGTTGGGACGGAGCTAGTGTCTCCCAATATGGATAATACATGGATATGGATTTTCACGTGGATGGCGTAACCATAGAACGATAGAACCGGGAAGCGCGGAGGAACGAAACTTTCTTTTGGATGGCTGTTTTGCTGTGTAAGCAGTAACCGGCGACGAAGACGAGGAAGTTTCAGGTTAGCTCCTCGGCTTGTTGTGCTAACTCAGCCGTCTATGCTAACGGACCTGTAGATTTCTCACGAAAGTGGGGGCTAGTGGTCCGCTGTGATTGGTCACAATCTGCGACCCGAAACACATTCTCTTCCTTGTTTCATCAAAACCCGATCTAAAATATAATGTCACGCGAGCACAAATCTGCTCTACTTTTTCTTCAAAAGGACGTATATCCCAATGCACTACATGGACATGGATAGCATTTTCGTAATGAATACAAAAATAAAGTCAGTTAGTGCATGTAAAGCTCAAAATCTCCATGTGTATTGTTTCAGATAATTTCTTTAAATTACAGAATCATATATAAAAGACCTGCTTCTTTGCTTGGTACTGTATGATGAAAAATAGGATAAAAAGCTTGTACATTATTTAATTAGAGATATTTTTATTGCTCAAAAAATGTGAAAGCTTACATTGGGTTGGCTCTCCTCTTTGCATACAGGGGGAACTCTTGGAAATAAGTATATCATTAAAAGGCTCATTTATTTCTATAATTCAACTTAAAATATGAAACCAATATATGATAAACTCATTAATATCATACAGTGACATATGTTAAAGATTATGGCCCATTATTTACTTAAATAAAGCCGTGGTATATCTCATTTTGTGTGTAATGTGTCTCATAATAGACTTTTTAACAGTGTTCTTATTCTCCGAGATTCCCCTGAATATGATTTGCTAGTTAGGGATGCACCGATTGTGAAATTTTGGGCCAATACCGATGTTTGACATACGAACTTGGCCAATGGCTGATGTTTCTTTACTTTTTTCCATATATATACATATATAATTTCTTGGCGACAGTTTTTTCTTAAGCTTGCATGCTTTACACCGCCTCATGCTTGCATTTCAAATGTCCAATGAGTTTTGTTGTGTTAAATGATTTTCTAGCAGTTTACCCCCTCTTGAAATCTCACTGGAACAATACAAAAATGAATCACATGGAACAGTGCAAACGTGCACCTCTGATATAATTGGCTTTGCCAAAGATGCGCTCGGTTTGACCGGTTATTTGGTACTACGTACGTAAGTGTTTCATCTACCTGGAACATTCTGCGCGGCACAGCTAGGGCTTAGTGTCAGGGGTAATGCAATAACTCCGTCACACAAAGTGCATAATGCTGATCTTTTTCTGATACTGTAAAGTTTTGCCACACGACCACCACCGCCGTCTTTGTTTCTTCTGAGGAAGGTGCGCAGACGCCCTCTACCACTCTTTGAACACGCCTACCATTGGCGAATGTCATTTTTATTTGCTGATGGCCGATGGTATTTAACAAGGCAAACATTGGCCGATACCTATGTTCAGCTGATGCATCGATGCATCCCTATTCCCTACTTTAAAAAATTTCAGGCAGAAAAAAAAGTAATGGACCCAAGCAAAAAGTGGACCCTCCTGTACCATATATTTGAATCAAAACAGAAAAATGAATCAACAATAATTAATGTAATATGATAATTTTAAATAAAACCCAATGATATCATTTTGAAACACCGTTATAGATTACACAGTTGCTGCAGTTTGAGCCAAAGTTTGAGATAATGCTCTATTTCAGAATGTGTAGTCCGGACAAGGGAAGCCAGTGGAGGGAGGAGCTGCAGCATTTTCGCAAAGATCACCGTTTCTCCAAAAAAGTCCTTCTCAACTGCTGCCTGGTCCGTCGCATTATCGCCTGGGCCACCCCAAAAGCTAAAGGTACAATGACGCACTCATGAAGCAAACTAAACTCCCAACAATCGTGTTTTGTCAGCGCACATGTCTGCTTTTTCATGGTATTTTTAGAAACTCCTGGATCAGTTCATCATACAATAAATCTTGTCCATGTTTTTGTCAGATCTATTATTCTAATCTCTATGCTGTCACTGCATTGTGGATCAGATTGCTCATGTCAGCTAATTATCTAAACTGTCAGCTAATTATCTAAACTACAAAGTTTATTAGATAGTAAATAGTTACCTCATCTTGATTACGCTAACTGTTTAATCCATATATCTCAGGCAACACTTTCTGTGCTAAAATTCGTATTCAATACATTACGTGACAAAAAGGACTTACTAGATGCTGTGCCTTTATTAGTAAGCAAGCAAATGACTAAAAAAAAGTACATCCTCAAAACATTTTTACTTTAGCTTTCTACACCCTCACAAACATTAATGTCATATTGATCTGCCTCTCCGCACCTCCAGAGAGAGCCTAAATTTATGTTTTTCTAGCACCTCACAGTTGGCAGGTTTACTAAATTAATTAACTTTGGCCCAGGATCAGTATTGATTCCTTCTTAGGTTATACGTATTTTAACAATGGCCACGCTGTCCTATAATGTAGGATTTACTACTCCATCCTCCTCCAGCTCCAAGAAGTCAGTCTATAAATGGCACAACACAGCCTGTCCTTACTCAAGGTTATGATGCCTCTTTTAGACAGTCCTGCTTTATTTATGACAAATGAATGAAGCAACATAAATGACAATTAAATTCCTTTTTGACAATACGTACTAGCCACAATCTCTATTGGGTGTGTTCAAACAGGATGTGATCATCTTTCTTTCGGCTTGTACCTCTCCTGCTTGTATGCATACTCATGCATGCTGTCACATAATTCATTTCTGCTAGTTTTTGTTTACTGGCAGCAAATGTCAGGCAAAAAATAAAGCCAGAGCAGTAAAACATCCATCACTTTTTGTTTGTATACCAAACCATCTAGTTTGGAGGCCAAATATTGTTATTCTATTTGTCGTCCGTCTAAACTCTGAAGAGACTGGTGACTGAAGAGGTGTTTGTACCTGGAGATGATCCTTCCAAGCCTTCCATTGTTAAAGAATGTACTGTGTAAAATCATATTTTTCGCGCTTTTAACCATGTTACAACAATGTTCCTCATCAACCAAAGACCTGGAGTTTTATTTTTAGCCCCATCCACACTAGTATTAGGAACTTCTGGCACAAACTCATCCGAGGTGTATCAAACTTTTCCTAAAAAGGCCATGTGTCTATAGGTTTGACACTATATCTTTCAAAACTTAGTGGTAGAAGTGAGAAAACACATTCTGAAATAATTGCATTATTCATTAAATGTTTATCTATATATCTTCTAGTTAAATCATTTATCTTTTCATTTTAATTCTGGATCTTTTAGAATGAATCTAAATGTTCATGGTTTGAAAGTTAGCCATCTAGTGTTAACCTAAGGGAGCATTAGGTCATTACCAGGAATGGAAAAAAAATCAGCGTTACCACTGGCGCATGTGCAAAGAAATGCCCTCACTTTCGGGTTGAGTGGTAATTGCTGTGCTTTATTGTGATTTGTCATTTTCTTTACCTTTCCCCCATCTCTCCATCCAATTAAATGCAGTTATCAAGAAAAAGTTGATGTGATGTAATAACAAATGCTTTGTAAGCATTGACATTGTCATCCCCTCTCTGATGTGCGTGTTTGTGTTACTCGTCTCTCCTCATCGGTTTTCATTCCGTTTTATTAGATGAAGCTGCTCAGCTGCTATCACTGTGTTGGCAGAGGAGCATGTAAAGCGTAACCCTAAAAGCGGAGCCATAATGGAAAATGATAGTGTTTTGTATCTCCAAACTTTGTTTGTTATTAAGACAAATGGTTTGTGTTGGAGGATAATTTGAGAGGCCGTTACGCAGAGTGTGACTGCTGGGATTCCTTTAAGGCATTTATGTTTCTGAAGACACTAAAGACAGCAGACGGACTTGTAAACAACAGTTCTGTCATGAATAAAAGAAATCAGGCTGTATATCCACCTGCAGCGCCTGAAGAAACACTAAATAACTGAAATGTTTTTGAATCGCAATCCTTTTGTAATGTTGTCACTTATAGTGTTGAGTAATGACAATATGTGACAACATTTTACTCTTTTATTGAAAGACACAGCAATAAACCAGTTACCTTGCTTTCGTCCTTCGTCACTTGGCTGAAGCCTATTTGCATCTAGAGATGTGATAAACATCTATTCTTTAGTCCCAGGTGTTGTCTCCCATATTTCAATAACTCAGCTTTCATTTAGGTTTCATCTTTCACTTTCGGTTGAACAAAAGGATTTTTTTTTTACTTATTAAAAAGCGGCACGGTGGCTGAGTGGATAGCACTCTCGCCTCTCAGCAAGAAGGTCCTGGGTTCAAATCCCGGCCGGACCAGGGCCTTTCTGAGTGGAGTTTGCATGTTCTCCCCGTGTCTGCGTAGGTTTCCTCCGGGTACTCCGGTTTCCCCTACCACTAAAAATATGTCCAATAGTTCTGGCATGCGCCTCCTGTACTGGCGACCCCGCTCCCATCTCTGTGTGGAGTGAGAGACAAATGCCCAAAATTAACAATTGTAAACCGCTTTGAGACTCAGATCTGCAGTGAAAAGGCGGTATATAAATAAAAACTTACTTACTTACTTACTTACTATTAAATTGTTTTCTTTGAAACAATACTTTTGAAAATATGAAAGCATGATTGGTAGATAGATAGATAGATACTTTATTAATCCCCGTAGGAGAAATTCAGGTGTCCAGTAGCAGTAACAGTTTATGTTGTATTTATAAAAAGCAACTGCACTTCAGGTGCAGCAGAGCAGAGGTGGTGTAGCCGCTGGGCGGGCAGGACAGGTCGCAGCAGAGGTGGTGTAGCCTCTGGATGGAGCAGGAAGGGTCACAGCAACAGAAGTGGAGCCGCTTGGTTTGGACCATTTGGTCTGCTCTAGTCCAAAGTAAAATGCTGAATGCTTCATTAGCATTTTTCAAAAAGTTCCTCCAGTGGATTTTCACCTGATCCGCTTTGTTCAAACCATGAATCCTCTCTGCTCTGGTCTGGACCAGTATAAAACCATGAACACTGTACTGCAGCAACATCTCAGGCAGGAAAAAAGCAAGAAAAATTACTTTCAGTGCTACCATTTCCCGCGCGTTCTAAGGTAAAGTAAAGGTAAAGTATATAGAAAAGGGGTAGACTAACCTTAAGATGCTGATTAGAATTAACCCGGAACAGTCTCCAAGTCAAGCCTAGTTTGTGGGTTGCAACAACTTAGCAACTAAAGAGCCTATCAATCTGTTGGGTCATCTGTTGGACCTATCTGGATTTACAAATACATTGTCAAAAACAAAACAACCCACTAGAATGACATGGAGCATCAACAAAACAAAACAAAAACGCAAAATGGTGGGTTTGACACCAATTATTTCAGGGATTAAGGAGTATCATTTTCAACTTAAGTGATTAAATAATGAAAAAGTACTTTGTTCAATTTCATCAAATGTTTTAATTTGTTGCACACTCTTCTCCTAGCTGCTCTAGGTACGTTCTTCCACTATGTTGTCCTAGTTTATGCTGTGTTTTCTTGACCTTAAATAGCTTTCTGCATTTAAATGCAGGACTAATAAGTAGCCAGGTGGCCTCTTTGCCCTCTGGTTATTTGCCACACTCTTTACTTAGTCAAGATGTAGCTAGAAATACCTCAGAATCACCATTGGTTCACTGCTCCCTGTTGATTCCTGAAACTCTGAAGTGGGTCAGCTGTCATGACCTACTCAGAAGTTGGTACTAGGATTATATAATTATTATAAATTATTATTTTGTCATCCTTGTTGTTGGCTTGTCTCTTTGGATTTGTCTACACGCTAGTTGAATCACTTTTTTCACATGTATTTATTTTTGCCCCACCACATCTTTGTATCAGCTTTTTCAGACAGAATATTAAGAGAGGACAACTGTCACTCAGCCAATCAGCCCAAAGCATCAAATTGTGAAGTATGCAAACCATAACATTTCTAATAAGAAAACCATTTATAATAAGACAGCATGTTGTGATCTTTATTTAATATTTATAAAACTTTTTACAAACATGTATTATTTTAGAAAGTACCCTAGTTTTAACTGCTACTAATCCCACAATGACAATCATATCATGACATGTTTTATAAGGTATCTAAAAGTTTATTTATATTGAATAAATCAAAATATTTGTTACCATGTAACACTTTGAGAATGTTATATTGCTCAATGGTACTTCCTTATTTTAATTACTGTGTAGAAATATGGGGTAATACTTACAGCACCAACATAAAGCCTTTAGTTCTATTACAGAAAAGAGCCATTCGAATTGTTTATAAAGCTGGATTTAGAGATCACACTAATCCCCTTTTCATTAGATCAGGACTGATTAAATTTAAGGATATAGTAGAGTTACAAACTTTATTGATCATGTTTAAAGCCAGTCACAGAGCTCTTCCAGAAGAGTTACAACAGTTATTTGTGTTTACTTCAGAAAAACAAAATCATAGAAGGAGATATGACTTCAAACATCCAATAGCACGAACAACTTTAAAACAGATGAGTTTATCTGTTGTTGGAGTAAAATTGTGGAATTCTCAAGAAAAAGACTTACAAAGTTGTAAAACCATTTTAGAATTCAAACAGACTTACAAGAGGAAACAAATCCAAATCTACAAAAGTGATGTTTAATTACGTGTTATGTTTATTATGAAATGTATGTGCGGGTATGTATATGTATGTATGTGTATATATGTATGTGTGTATGTATGTATGTATGTATGTATATATATATATATATATATTGTATGTGCTTATATGTGTTTATAAAGAAGGCAGAGGAATCAGCAGCAAAACCATATAATTTTGTTTTGTAAAAGAGGGGGCAGAATTATATAAGAATAATATTCTTCTATCTGCTCCTTTCTGATCATGGAAATGATTGAATGATTTGTTTGAATGATTTGAAACTTGTATAATTATGCATTTTCATGAAACAAATAAACTACTACCAAACTACTACCATAAGATCAAAGAGGCTATAAGACTTTTAGATAAAATGTGTGATTAAACAGAGGTAACTAAAAATGGCCACATTCTCAACATTTGTTTTATGTTTGACCCCATATTTTCAATGTATTTGTTTATCTGGGCATTGCTGCAATACAGTGTGACAGTCAGCAGAGGGCAGCAAATGCCAGCCATCTCATGACTGTTCTTTTTAAATATGGTTGTACAAACCAATAGTACTTTTTTACTTGACTAGCTTACACACGTATTTGAGTCTTTGGACTATACGTTATTAAAATACATTCATTGGAAGACTTGAGTGGAGTAATTCACACACGACTAATAATACATTAATGTATGATCTATTTATTTGTCATCCTTACATAATTCTAATTTTTGGACAATTGGCCCCACACTAAAATATGCTATCTAATTTGAAGCATTTTGCCCCCCACAGAATGCATTAATCTATATGTAATGAGAGTTGGTTGTGTATCAGTCCAGTGAGTGTTTCTTTTCTCCCTCCTTTCTTTTGGGTCTTGCTGCACTGCTCTGATTCAGCTGTAAATCGTGAGAATGTCTGCACTGCGGTGGTAATGCATTGGCCAAGTTCACTCCTCAGACAAGAACAAAGACTTGTCTCTGTGCTTACCTCCACTGTCGTAGCACTTACATATTCAACTTTGACAGCAATTTAATATACATTTTGCTTTTTCTCCTCTTTGGTTGGCCTTAGAGTTCAGGAATAGGTCATCTGTCCAAAGGGGGGGTAAAACAAATGCAGAAGGCAGTGTATTGCTCAAATGTATTGAATCATGATGGTCATAGATTCGTTTAATTTGGCATTATAGATTATGTTTCAACCCCATCTTCTGGCCTGAATTCATATTTATGGTTTCTATTTGCCATTGGTAGCTAATATAGTGAAAAAGCATAACAATCTATTCTAAAACTGGAGAAATCTGCGTCTAATTTCCTTGAGTTAGCCTGGAAATGATAAATAGATTGAGTAGGGGCCGCCAACAACACATGAAAAATTAGGTTTAGCATTACTCTGCCAAATCGTCCGCGTATCACAGATTCACAAAACAGTGGGCTTTAGGGAAGCCAGCAAAAGGTGTCTTGGATTGTAAGAATGATATTACTCAACCAAGCATACATAACTCTGAAACTAACTTTGAATGCGTTGACAAAAACAACAACAAAAGTGTTTATTGCCCCTATGTTTTTTGTGAGCATTTATTATTTTGTGTAACATGTGTATGGACTGGAGCTCTTGTCTGGTTAGTGAAGCACAGTGCCAACTTGAGGCTTCATGTAATTCCCTGTTAAACATCTTATTAAGAAGAATGTAACTTTCCACTCTCCTCCTTTCCTTCTCATACTTTCCATTGCTGTTTCACACCGATTGGGCTTTAATTGGTCTGCATTGGTTTTTGCCTCACAAAGACATCCCCACAGTAGTCTGTCACTTTGGTGCAACTGAGAAAACCTATTAAACCTTACAAGTTTACAAGTGGTACACTGTATATGTGACACTATGAGGCAAGAAGAGAATACTGGGGAGTTTGTCCATGAGACTAGTTTATTTTTAGTGATAGCTGTAGTTGTAGCAGTAGCACTTGCTGTCGATTTCGAGTTTAGTTCTATTTATTTTAATGACATTGTGCAATAAAAAGATTACCATAGATTTGAACTGTAGTCCTTTAATAACATGGATGAAAGATGTTTTTTTCTACATATTTATTACTTTCAGAAATTTTTTTTTTAGAAATATACTCTTCAAATATATTAAATCCACAAAAATGTTTTTTTTAGGTTTGTCATTAGTATTGAAAATCTACTAAAATGGTTTTAATGAGCACAGGGACCAGGGACTGACCTGGGCTAAACATGGGGAGTCTGAAATATGGAACAGTCTTCTTTAAAATGTGATAAGCTTCACACTGACAGTGTTCAAGTCTTGTTAAAAATGTTTCTAAATTGCTGTGCATACAACTAACTTGATCTCTTGTTAGGTGCCCTGTGGATAAATTGTGTTTTATTCAACAACAAAAACTCGTCTTGCCTTTTTGTAGAGGTGACAGTGTAAAAATCAGTTGTAGCCTGAGGTTGTGGCATGTCCCCGAGTGAAAAGCCACACACTTCTACTTTTTAATCTATCTCCCAGTATGGTCAAGAGAGCAGCTCCCTGTATCGCTGAGTTGGAAATGGGAAAAGGCAATGATGGATTAGACGGGAAACAGAGGCAGTGTGGAGGCTCTCTGTTTGGAGGCGCGGAGCAGAGGACAGAGCCGAGGGAGCGCAGGCCGACTGGCTGTGAGCAGATGTGTCCAACTGTTGTCATTCCTTTGATTCATTCGGCTGAAAACAGCTGGTGGAAAACCGAGCAGCGAATATCCAGCAGCGATCGCTCTCCTGCTCATTAATCTTCTCCTCAGCTCAGTAGTTGTGACAGGCCGAGATAATAAACAAGCTGCTGACATCCGAATCCCTAAGAGAGGACGATCATGGTATGATAATTAGACCATCTCGTATCGTATTGACATCTGGGCTTGAGGGACGCAAAACATGAGAAAACATATTGTGATGTGAACAATGCTATAATTGTCAAGGAGATATGACTGTGAACTTATGACGATGATGCGGGCAGACGAACACTAAGGTTCAGAAGATTCGATTAAAACTACATTTGTCCAATATTGGGTGCCTAAACCTTTTTACAAGTCGGGCCAAAATTGATATTTGTAAACTGGGGGTCAAATCAATTTTTGAGAATCTGCAAATATATCTTGATAATTACTATGGATTTTAATTAAGCTTATTCACTAGATAGAATTGCTGAAAAGACTATCTCTTGAAAGTCTTTTCAGAGCAAAATAATAATTATGGCGATTTTAACGAGGTTAAAGCAGTAGCATTCCTCTTCTTCCTCCATGTCAATAGATAAAGTTCAAAGCGCAGTCATAGAAGTATTCTACAGATGCCGACAGAGTCCAAACTGTTGTTTATACTAGCACTGCGGCAGAATGCAGTGTATTTATGAAAATACTGTAAAAAATGAATTTGAAAAAATAAACCTGTTAGTTTTTAAAATAATGAATAAGGAATAAATAATATATCTTTACACAATCATTGTAACGCAAAAAATATTAAATATTAAAGCAAAGAGGTTTTTTTTACTCATCCCTTTTGGATAAAGATGTTTTATCTCGTTCAGACAAATCATTGTTTTGGAATTGGTTGAGGCAGGAGTTGTAAGGCAGAAGTACTTTTTTCACCATCAGAATAATATTGTTTGTCCATCCTTTTGCAGTCCAGACGAGTCTCGTCTTGTCATCCTGATGCTTCCGCTGTGGTAAACAAAAATAACAAGATAAACTACTTTCTGCAGATATCCTTGATGCAACGTTTCTCTATCAGTCATGATGAGGTATACTACCTGATCTAATTATTAACAGTCAGGGCAATCATTTCATGTTATCAGACATAGTGTTGTCCGGTATGCTACATACTGTATATTAGTTACTGGAGCTTTGATGGCTGCCACCCTGGCTCAGATGTGTCCCTGGCGAGTAGCAGCACTTTCCATTATGTCACAGACCAATGCTCTTGGCGTTGTCTTTCCTCTACAAGGCCATGCACCCTGCGTCCATACACAGGGATTAGCCATGAACAGCCTTGGATTAGTGGAAGAATAAGTGACCCCAAACATCCATGTTGTTTGTTGAGAGGACTAAAGAAGTGTGTTGACAGGCTATAACACCAATAGTCAATTTTGTCCATTGGATTGAATTACTTTGGCCTTTGACGACTGTTATTGTAACCCACACAGAAGCCTTTGTCTAAACTTTACATTGTACAGAGCCTTCTACATATCATCAATAATTAATTGTCCCGACATGCAAGTATTTTCCATGGGCAAAGCTGTTTCCTCTTGAGAAAAAAAAATGTTTAGATTACCAAGCTGACAAATGACTGCATTTTGTTTAAAAATATCCCTCTTTAAATATTAAATGAGCACAATTGGGAGTTGTTTTGGGAGTGCAGTACATTATGGCTGAAGAGTCGTTACTGTTTTGGGAATCATGCCATTAAGCAGATATCGGTCACAGTTTTAAGTAGTTCTTGTAGAAGTCACAAAAGTCATTAATCATTGTACTTTGCATAACTCTTTGGACTGCCCGACCTGCTTGGATTCCTCAGACATCCTCCTTTCTCGGTGTCCGACTGCTGGGACAATACAATGCAGCTAACCTAGTTCAGTCCTGTTTGCATTCTAGCGGGAAGATCTCTATAAATAGGCCCTCCTGATTGATACGGGGTACATTGAGACCTCGTAAGCCTTCAGATGCTGCGGGCCTCAAATGACTTACGTCTCTGCTGCTATGCTTTTTACACACCTGTCCCTTTCAAAGTCACATTCACGCTTCATGGTTTAAGTCATTTAAGTCAATTTCTAGTCTCACCATAGTTCCACAAGTGGGTTTTTCTTAAATGTTAATTTACCTGCTTTTTAGTCATTTTATTCAAATGTGTGCTTTGCTGATTCCATTGTCAGGGCAGGGACATGTAGCAATTACACATAATTGGATTTATTTTTGGATAGGCCTAAATCACAAGAGCACCCTGTGCACTCAAGGGCCCGGCTTCAGAAAGCGTAGGTTTCACGACTCGGATTCACCACTTGAGATCATATTCTGAACTTGAATTACATCCTTTTAGGATTTGGTTTCTATGCAGATATGCTTAGTGACTCATATTTATACACCGATTGGCAGTAATGAAATGCTATACTGTCACACTGTTAGCCATAAGTCTTCAGGAAAACATTAATCCTGTTTAGTTCAAACTATGATTAATACCGCTAGTGCTTTATTATTATTTTTTACAACAAAAATAACCTGCTGGGATTTTACTATACAAAACATATAGGTACACTTTTGTAGCCTTTGTGCTATATATTGTTCCATTAAATATTGCACAATAATATTCAGAGCAACCTTGGTAGCAAGCAATTAACCATATGAATACGAAATGAAAGTGTTGTGACTTCCTCTACTTTGCTCCAATTCTTTGATAAAAAATGAACAGCATTATACCGTCACTGCTGCATAAAGAAGATTTTGTAGCATAGTTGTTTGACAAATTGTATCATTTCACTATATGTATTTCAAATAGGGTCTGTTTTAGGGCTGAAACAACTAATCGATTAATCGACGACTAATCGATTATTGAAATAGTCGACAACTATTTTAGTAATCGATTAATCGTTTTCTGGTTCACACGGACTCAAACAGAGCAAAAATGACATGAAAATGTAGTATTTTTGATTAAAACCGACTTTGTTTTTATAATTTCATGAATATCTGTCTGTCTCATCCAATCAGATAGCAGAATTAGCACAAAGAGCCTGTTACAAACATTTACTTTAAGTTTACGCCATCAATACGTCCTCGAGTGTTGCCACTTTAGCTTTTTGTGATGAATTTTTTTTTTTTTTGTTACACAATTCACAGCCAAGTGATTACTCGATTAATCGTAAAAATAATCGATAGATTAATCGATTACAAAATAATCGTTAGTTGCAGCTCTAGTCTGTTTTGCCACAATACTTTCTATCTAATTGCTTAATATGATGACCACACTTTGTCCTTCCACTATGCAAACCAGTGTTGAATAGGAAAGCATTTGTCCATTAAAACAAAAGGGGATAAAAAATGAGGGAGGGCTTTATAATTGGCAGGAGGAAAAGTTAAGGAGCAGATAAGAGCAGTTCATTTTTAGACACACAGCCAAAGACTGATCAAGGTTAACTACTGTCTAAAAGTAAGTTTTGAGTCAGCCTACAAGAAAAAAAAAAACAGGATCAAAGGCTTGTCCTTTGAGGCACATTTCGCGGGTTGAATGACTAAGGCAGTTTCAATGATGGTGAAGCTGTCTTTTGAGAAAGATGAATGATCTGCTTCTAAATAATAATAATAATATCTGCTTCTAAATAATAATAAAACACACACACACATGTGTGTGTTTTAAAGCTGGGGTACCTAATTTTCCCTTGCACTACCAGTTCATGTTGGTTGTGCCCAAAAGTAATGGTGTGAACAAATCAAACAGATGTAATGACATTCTGAATTTCAGACTGATTTGAAATGTCCCTCATTGTAACAAACAATAGTTTTGGTCTGAGTCTAAACAGAAAGACAAAATGTTAATAAGGTTAATACACAACGCTCGGTCCAGCTGATGGCGCTAATACTAACTTCAGCAACTACCTTGTTGTACGAGTTAAGTTTCCGTTTCTCTTCCTGTTTACACTCTGCTGCTGTAGCTAACTAGCCTGACTCTCGCCAGACCCTTGTAGATCGCTGCGCTTCTCACATGGGTCTGAGACTCCTTCATAGCAGATACATTTCACAAGGCGGGGACTTGTAAAAAAAATCCTTGTTTGTGATTGGATAAACCACCGCAGTTATCTTGAATGACGTGCTCCTTCAACCACTCACATCGAAGCACACGACTCCCATGGGTTGCCAAATGCCGGCAAGATTTTTTAACACAAAACTCGCGAGAATGTCCCCAAAAAAAATACCCAGAATGTTTTTTTGGCTGAAAACGTAATGTAATCAACTTGGGCTATCATGATTTTGTTTATTGTCTTTCTGTTTATTTATTACCTACGAGTCTCTTGGAAAAAAGTATGTGGGAAACCACCCAACGTGGCAACCTTGCTGCATAGTTTTGTAAACAGGAACACTTAAACCAGTGCTTAAACCAAACTTTACATGAACATTTGACTCTTTAAACGCACAAGTAACTACATAGAACCATCAGCATCTCGTCTCATATTGCATTAAAAGTGACATCCGTGTCTTAATTTGTTCCTATTTAAACTTTTTTTTTTCAAATCACAGACTTTATGTCCGCCATCTTGGATTGCTTTTGCTGCCGCGTGAGACACACTTGAGAAGGCGTTGCAAACCCGACGTAACACCGGCTATTCTGATTGGTCGATTATTTTCTGATCTGCTGAAGGAGTCCCAGCCCTACTTTTGGCAGTCATAAAAGTGGACTGAAGTTTATTTTGTGTGTATTCGGTTTAGGGCTGGGCGATATGGCAAAAAAAATAAATCTCAGATTTTTTCACACCAAATCCGATTTTCGATTTTAATCGATTTATTTTTTTCTATTTAAAAACAAACTACAACTGACAAAGAAATAGATTTTCTTTTATGCAGTTTAATCTAAATCCCCATGGAGCATAAGTGTAACAGGAATTAAGCCTTAAAACATGCTTGTAAACGAGATGGCTCTGCCATTGTAAACAGTGAAAATGTAGCTTAACAGTTTTATAATAACTTCACTTACAATGACACTATGCACCTTCAAAATAACTTAAATCACACAAACAAGGCCCATCGCAAATATATCAATCCTATTAAACACATGCATTATTTACATGAAATATCACATTTTTAAAACTGATTACTCAAAGTAGAAATGTTGTAACAGACAGTCTTTTCCAAAAGCCTCCTCGGGTTTTCATGCTTGTTCTTTCAACTGTGCCTGAGTAACTGTGCTGTAGTACAACGCTCGGTCCAGCTGGTGGCGCTAATACTAACTTCAGTGACTCCCGCATTGTGCGAGCTTCCTGTTTACATTCTGATGCTGTAGCTAACAGCTACTGTAGCTAACAGCTACTGTAGCAGCTACTGTAGCTAACAGACAGCGGGGAACACGTTGTTTGTATCAGAGCAATGAGAGCAATGTGTGAGACGTGTCTTTCCCCAAAGTGCAGCGGCTCAGTGGGACACGAGTGTGTGCGCGCCACGGACACGGGAGTGCGCTTTGGAATAACGAGCGTGAGAGAGCGTGAAAGATGTGGCGTACGGACATAGCGACCGGAGCCTGCGTGCGTGTGTGTGTGTGTTTTGGCGATTAAATAAAGTCTGGAAGTGTTATTGCAACAGCACCAACTGTGAGAGCGAGCATCAGGCCAGAGGGAGACTGTTAGCATTAGGTTAGCTTCAAAATGACTGCTCAACACCATAGACCCGCGGTTAGCGCGTTAGCGCTGTAGTTCTGCGCTGGAGAAAATAAAAATCAAATTTTTAAAAAAAGAAATCGCCCTAAACGTAAAACTTGAATTAATGATTAAAATCGATTAATCGCCCAGCCCTAATTCGGTTGTTACAAGCCGTATAATAAGCGGGATAATGTATAGTGTGCGTTGGGGGTCCGCTCTGCTCTGTCGGTTCTTGTTTTACGATAATGACCTGCGTGCTATCTGTTATACCTTACATAATACAATTAAACATATCTCAAAATCAAAAGAATGAATATTGCACCACACATTTAGATTGAGTTTCCATCAATAGCTTCTCACCTTGGAAAATTACATTTCCAATGAATTTACTCAATGAATAGTTTTGTGCAGCTGAAAATGGTCCCTTACTAGTCCCTGGACAGCATCGACTAAATCCAGCACACTGTTTCCAAATGGCTCTTTCAGGTTTGCCTCGCTTCAAAACCAGGTTGGGAATTTCTCACCCACTGCGCTACACATTAACTCACTGACTGCCAGGCATTTTCAGATTTGAGAAGTGCATTCTGCCAGCAATTTCAGGTGATTTGACCCAACTTTGAAGTGCCACAGAATATTCATTTTTTAGACGATGTAAACACCAAGGGCACCAAATTAAAGATTCACCTCTCTGCTTTACTCTGAAAAAAACAGTTTGTTTCTACCTCTTACCGTTCTTGCGTTATTTGCCATAGAACAAAGCATACTTTCACCCACAAACACCTGGTCTGAGCAAGAAAACAGAGAAAACGAGCTGTATGTAAACAGGAACATATCAAGCAGAAAAGAGACTTTTAGATGCATTTTTGCTGCTTTAGTGACAACTCAAAACATCTCCACACTTGTTCCATTACAAAAATTATAAAAACATGACTCTGAAATAATACTTTTGATGGCAAATTGTTGGCAATTTATTCACAGATAGAAAATTTAACTTTCTTCTATACCATCAACCAAAACGTCAAACAACAACAACACAAAGATCAATAAAACTATAGATGTATAAAATAGAATGAAGCATGTGAATTTGAGTGTGTGTGTGTGTGTGACTGTCAGTGTGCGAGTGAGTGTCTGTGTGCGTGAGTGTCTGTGTGTGTGAATGTCAGTGTGCGAGTGAGTGTCTGTGTGCGTGCGTGAGTGAGTGAGTGAGTGCGTGTGAGTGTGTCCGATAAATCATGATCAGGTTTGCTGAACGAATCCGAGGCATCAGTAACAACAGCAGCTAATACGCTGCGAGAGGCGGAGGGTGTGTCTCTGCTCTTGCTCCGCGCAAATGTAGCTGCAGAGACGGACCTCCACCGGGGTCTCCACTCTCTCCCCTCTCGACCTCACTCACTGATCCGCGAGTCAATCTCTGAAGCAGTGTATACTGCTTATAACTATTCTTTTTCGCCATCACTCTTGCTATACTATCGCTAAACTAGATCTGATCCGTCTCAATGCTACGCTATCATCGCTCTGCTACAGCAGCACGCTCTCCAAAGACCCCACACTCCTCCTCCTCCTCTCCACTGACTTATGACCTCTCCTGTGGTGCAATACTGCATCCTACTGGTGGTGATTTATCATTACAGGTACATTTGCACTATATATCAGTGATGTGGGTCATTAACAAGGTGCGCCAGACATTACTGCAGCCTCCCGTGTAATAACACGAAAAAGTTGTCTAAGTCGTCTTGGGCAGTGAGCGTCACTATACAATAGAACGACTTTTGTCGTCATGGGCAGTGAATGAGTTAAGGGCAACCTCTATATTTGTTGTTTCCGATAATGGCAGCGCTCCCATTCGCACTCAGTTGAGAGAAAGAAGACATATCAGTGCTCCCGCTGGACAACCCCATCCTTTTTAAATAACTATTGTAGCCTGTGCATGTCGGTCCATCCACACCTCTGCAGAAATTGGGTCAACAAATCACACCAGGACTGAAACCAACAAAATGAGGTCATGGAAAGACAAGGACTGAACGTGGTCTGCAAAGCCTTTTAGCATGGCACGATATATGCCTTGTTATGACAGCTAACTCAACGCTAACACTAACAGTGGCTCTGCAGAATAAATATCTCATGGGACTCTTGTCTCGGTGCACATGGGAAACAATGGAAGTGAATGGACAAGTTTCAATTTTGAGGCAAATCTTCACAGCCTCAACAACATCCTGCAGTGATTTGTTGATTAACCTTGAGTAGATGATCCATGACACCGGTTGTAAAAGTGTATTCATATATCATTAGAATAGACTTTTTAAACCCTTCATAGTGTGTTTCTTTATTATGTCAAAAAGAAATAGAACATTTATGTGAATTTGACTTTAATTGTATATGTAGCTCTCTGGCTTTGAAAGATATTTAAAATAAAAGGTTTTAGACCAGCTTTTTCTCTGTTTTGGTGGAAAAAGCCTCAATTTAAAAACCAACTGTCCATTGTGATATGAATGTAACATATATTATTGTTCCACACCACGTAAAGGTTTTGTTTCAATACACAGCCTTCCGTGAGTTTGAACAATGACCTTGTGGTGTGTGTGTGCGACTTGATGGCGCCACTAATGGTAATTTTAACCCTAAATATTGGTGAAAGAGCCACTATTACTTTTCTTGAAATCTGACCCCTCGTTTGCTGAGGCAGTGAAGGGAATGGACCATTTTAGCGCCGATGAGGACATTAGCACACCACATAATCCTCCAGCGATACAGCTCTCTCGGCTCTATGAGTGCTTACTGGCAATCCATTTCTTCTGATGAATTTCAAACATGATGGCCTCCCAGTAATTATAGTGCTAATGATCATTTGTACAGCTTGGTAGTAGATGTAATTTGCCAATCCCTATGGAAAAAGCTGACTTGTTTTATTTCTCTCAACCTTATCCGCAGTCACCAAGTAAATTGCTTTTGTCAGTCCTGAATAGTGGGGTGCACTGCAGTGTTTCGGCAAGTTGCAAAATCATCAAATTCAAAAAGTTACAAAAGGACAATTTTGAAAAATAGTGAAACATTTTTATTTATGCAATTGTATGTTGATATAAAATGGCACATGAAAAATCAGAAACACATTCTAGCTTTGTATATGTTACACGTATATCATTTTTTCACAACATTTTTCTCTCATTAAAACATAGTTTTTTTTGTTGTTGCTCCATTTGGGCTAATATGAGCAACTTATGCACCGTTTGTATCATACCCACCATTTTGGGCATAATAATCCGTGGTTTAACGGCCTGCTGTTTTTACAATAATTGTTATAGTCATTCCCTATAAAAATCTGTTAATCTGAATGTTTACAGTGAGCATGCCCTTCCTAAATATAAATGCCTGTGTCGCTCAGTGTGCTGGCCTAAATTCTCCCCTAAAGGTGTCTGTGGCGTTGAGCTACAATAAAACAAATTCCATCAGATAATGCTAGCGGTTACGAAAAGCAATTAGCCTTTTCTGAGTCTTATCATTGAATCAACAGGTTAACACTTTGTCCTCTGCTTCTAATTTTTAACACAGCTCATAAATACATTACTCTCTTTTCTCGTAATCAAACATTTGCTACGTTGTTTTTAAGAAGAGGGATATAACATGCAAAATGAGGGCATGTTTGTGTAATATATTGATGTGAAGCAGAGGCGCTATGGCTCTAACCTGCATCCTCAGACCAATGTTACTGTATGTGGCTTTGATTTTGTTTGTTGGGGGGGATTTTTCTCTCATACAGGGTGCAAGCAGATAAATGGTTCAAAGCTGAAGGTCAGAGTGTTGCTAGTGAAACTGTAGGAGTAAATATTAATATTATAATTTTTCAATAGTTTATTTGTATGTTGTGACATGATTTCCAGTTCATGAAGAGTTTTCTTGCAGATGGTTTGAACTATCAGTAGTATTTTTTATTTTTATTTTATTGGCAAGTGCCCCTAGCAGGTAGAGGGAAGGGGATAATGGGATGAGGCAGTCCACCTTCGTCTATCAAGACTTTATGGCCTCTTCCCAAGAGTGTCAGGAGTGCAGTGCCAGGTAACATGGACGTCTATTTTTTAGTGGATCTATGAAGTGTTGTATTAATTGAATGTTGGCATTTTTGGACATGTAGAATATGTTTTTGAAGATTCATGACCAGAAGTTGGCATGAGGAGCATTTGTGCAGACAGCCTACTGGAATCAGGAAGTAAATCTAAAAGTGCACTTTATTCATATAACATATCCTGCAATGCCACTGCGGCCTCTGTCAAGAGCAGTGGTCGCGTAGTACAGAGCCCGGGGACCCATCTCCACATGTTGATGCTCAGCTTGAACTGGACCATAGCTGGAGGATTTACCTACTGAGCATAAAAATGCACAAGGGACATGTACAAATATTTAAACTTGTCCCACATTTTGAGCAGCAGCAGGCTTTGTACATATGGAAGTAGCTGCATGGGCTTTAGTGCCCTTGAGATCACTGAAGACCTGGCAACCACATAAACAGATTCCAATATTCTTGGAAATCTTTCAGACATTTTCTGCAGGAGTGAGTATTGCAACATCAAAGTGATTTATTGCGTCAAGACTTATTTGTATTCTGCAGTTGTGACACTCGAATGAAGCCCGATAAAACCTGTGACTTTTATCATAGCCCCCGATTTATGCCTGATTCCACTTTATCTACAACATGAGAGACAACCTGGAAATTTAAATATGGTGCTAAACTGGCCCACTGTGGTATTCTTAAAGCATTTTTCCTGCTAGAAATTTGCCCACATTTTGATAAATTCTTTTATACTAAAGACCTTGAAGCACAGTAGCATAGTCCCCGCTCTACAATATTGGTAAACACCGCTTGGTGAGAAATGACATAGATATTGGGCTAAGACTGTTCCAGATTCAAACGGCCCTCCATAAAAACATAATTAGGTAACATCTACATTCCCAAGTGATGCACCTTGTCCCCCTTTCCCAATTCAGTCATGGTTTAAGATTCATGACGCCTGGCCTTCAATGTACCATCAGACCTGCTTGTCTTGGTTGGCTATTGACAAGATCATTTGTATTATGGCTCACTAACACTCTCAGATTCTATTATTTTCTGAAGGCTGGCGCAATAACAATGTCTATGTCAGTCAATCTGAATTTTTTGAACAGAGGAAATCATTAAATAGATCTCAATTGCAGAAAAAGTTAATTAGATTGTAGACAACTTTAAGAAGCCCTAACATGTGTCTTCCTGCTATGTAGAGATACTTCCTAGTTAATTAGTAGGTAAGTAAGTCAGTTCAAAATGTACCTAAAACAATTTTATGAAGAGAAACAAGGTTACCTAATCAGCAGCTTTCTTAACGTCCAGCAAGATTGCTGGAAGATTGCCAATGGAGGCTCAAATTCCAGCTGGATTTGAATGACTAAAATATTCAGGATTTTCACAAACAACAATTTTGAGTGTGAATTAAATTACTATACAGTAACAGAAGGCAAAAGGCTGACTCATAGAAGTCACAGCTGTAGGTCCGATGATTGGGACCTACAGCTAATCAGTATTAGAAAAACAGTGGCACTTCTGGTTGTGAATATTATCAGAAAAGTAAAATGTTCAGAAGTAGGGCTGTAATTAATAGTTTATCTTGCTACTTGATTAGTTGTTTAGATCACAAGGTCAGTGAATATGTTTTTATTTTATTTATTACATTCACTCTGAAATAAAAGCTCAAGTGACGCCCCTGGAGAAGAGCTTCATGATAGTTGACATATAGTTAATCTAATTAAAAATACTTTTCAACCTATTTTCATATATTCTGAAGTCACCTCTTCTCATCTATTCATTAATTTCTACTATATTCTAACTATAATCACTTAGTTTACAATTTATCTTTCAACTTCTTACCACCCTAATGAAAAGTATATATTGCATGTTATGGTCCCCTTTAAGTAAGTAAAATTAAGGCGCTGTTTGGCCTTAGTATAATCAGGTGTTTAACTTCAGAAAGGGAAGCGCTGAGACCTCTGAAGTGTCACTCATGCTCGCGGCAGGGCAGGTGTGAATTTAAAAGCTTGAGGTCTAAGCGGCTGTTTTGTCACTAAAATTGCAACCTCTTAAGGCAAAGCTAAATATTCAACAGAAACGGCTTTCATGGCTTTTTGAAGGTCAGCTCTTCAACCTGTCTGGTGCTTTAATATAAAGTACGGATGCTTTTGGTGATAACGTTTCACAAGTTTTTACCCTCAAAAGAGAAACATTGAGCTATAAAGAGGGGGACAAGGCTTATACTATTTGAGGTTAAGGTTTTGTATTTTTTCCCGTTGCAGATCCGTCCTAAAGTCTGTGTGTAAATGGACATACAAAGCCTCCCTTATCAGCTTCTTTTTAGAAAGCCTTCATCTGCCCAAAATAGCTCAGATACACAAGCAGTGAAAAACACTTCTGTATACAGTGCTGCACATTTTGGCAAAGAGGAAAAGGACATATACGCTTTCACTGGGATTGTTTCAACTATCACATCAGCAGAATTTAAATGGCGGGGGCTTTATCACTTTCCCATAACGACCTTTTCGAAACATGCTTCTACTAATTTCTGGAGTCCTGTAATGAATGCCAATGACTGCTGTCAGTGTCTCCATAACTATTGGAACAATTTTGACATTAACCCTGGCGTACGCGCAACACAACATTGCCTTATTTGATTATATCTGCACCATTGAGAACGGGTGTAGTAAACAGACTGTATGGGAGTCGTTGGTGCATACAAATTAGAAAAAGGTGGATTTAATAGGGGGGCAGGACTCCTCCGGCATCCTGAGGGAACAATGGCGCTAACATTAGGACTCTGATGTCATAAGCAATTCATTACTGTCTGGAGGTATCGACCAGGTTCTTATCTGCAGTGACACCCTGCATTGTCATGTACACTCTGTTTTTATGTTACTAAAAGACACTAAACTGTGTGGAGAAACTCAAAACAATGTCTTTTAAAAACACTGCACCAATTATCGCACTGAAACAGCACTCAATGTTTATTCGCATTAGACAGTTTTCCTAATTAGCTATTTCAAAATTCTGTAACTTATTTTTCTAATGCTTTGTAATTTAAACCTTTTAAAGTATAATTTTGAGGTTCACGTCCAGTGTTTCTGAGTTGTTGTTGAAGAGATTTATAGGCATTTGCACAGCTGATGGAGTGTTGTATCTTCTTTTATTTTTATTTTTATGTGTTTATGATTTATTCAGCACTTTGAGTTGCTTTGCACACGAACTATGCTATACAAATAAACTTCCCCTGCCTTAAACATCTACTTTGGCTTGTTTATGTTCAGGATGCATGAGCTTTTTAGTTTTTCTTCCAATTCATACGTCTAACTTCAATATAGTCATTTTTGAAAGAATGCATAATTTTAACTCGACCACCATGCAGGCACCAACACAATTGCAAACCATCTTGATTGGGGTCTGTTGCCAAAATTGGTGCCTATTCTTTAAAATCAGACACCAGAAAGAGCTTTCTCACTAAACCAATAATCTATATAAATGGTTTACTTACAAGCATAATGCCGCTTTACTGGGAGCCCAGAGTCTTGCTAATCCAATATCCATTTGACCCTCAATAGTGATGTCCTGTCCTTGAATGGTATCGGTCAGCACTTGTCACCACACATCAATGGCTGTTGGTGTAAATAATGTATAGCCCCTGCTTTTTGTCATCTATTTTCATTTTGTAATCTGCAGTGACTTTCCCCATGGCTATCTTTCTTGTGCAAAGGAAACATGACCTGTGTGTTTTGCTGTCGTTTTTATTCAGAGTTTAACAAATTGACTAACCTTTACTGTAATGGCAGCTAAGCCTAATTGATGGAATGTTTTTGTAATGAATTTGCCTTGTCATCTATCTGTCCTGCAATTTGTTAGATGATGGTCTAAAGCTACGAATAAAAAAACCCCATACAGTTTAAATATGTTTTGGCAACGTGCTAGAATAATAACTTGTTGCGTGTCGTAGTGTGGTAATATTGGTTTAGCACACTATACATTTTCTCCTCTTCAGTAGTATTTATTGCTACACCCTGTCCTCCACTCACTCATGAAAATGTCACTGTGTATGTTGGCAGCCACTCACGTTTTTTTATGATATTAACATTGTGTATTCTGAGTGCGAGTGGCAGCAAGCCGAGTCTCTACTGGTTATTCCCATCATATTCCTGTGCTTGAGTGTTCAGTTCAGTTCCTGTTATCACTTATTGTCCTCCTACTTAGAAATTCTTACTGCGGTAAAGATGTTTAGGCAGGAAGCCTCCTAGGATTTATTCTCTATATCGAACTGTACAAAATCGCTGCTGCAGTTATTGTCATAATAACAGAATTATCTGGACTTTATTGTGTTTTCAGTCATCATCAAAGAAGAATAAATATATTTTAAATGGTTCTTTAATGTTGGTCCAAATAACCAGAAATGTCATTCTAATCCAATATTAACGTGCTGTTTCCGTAAGCACTTTCTATTATTTGCTTTCAGTTATTTGCCAATAACCAATATGAACAGACACAAGTGACAAGTGAAAGGTGATGTCAGTAACTCTTCAATTGTATTTTTTACAGCAACATTTTATTTGAACACATGACCCTCTAGTATCATGTAAACTAAGTATTTTTCAAAGCGAACATTTGGTGAAGGTAAATAGCAAGACCAATGACAAAGATCCAAGGTCCAATCAGTGAGTTACGGGGGTCCGACTGGCACTTGCATTCGAACATTTTCTCTCTTCACTTTTGAAAATGAGCATGAAAGTGCATACACTTGAAGAGAGTGAGAATAACAAATGGGTGTTCAAACCTGGATAAAATCTAATAACACTAATATCAAGTCTTATTAGATCACATGAAAGGGACAATCTGCTTAACAAATACCATAGAACCTAATCTTGATATTCAAACTGAACATTTAGTTTAAATAATAATGTTGGTCTTGTAGCCATTCTCTAGCTCTTAAGTGCTCGGCCCCGAGCTAGTTTTAAAACTTAATATACATTTTTTTTTAAACCCTGAAACTGGGATCTTCCACTATT
The DNA here is from genome assembly GCA_964034765.1 of Knipowitschia caucasica. NCBI lineage: Eukaryota > Metazoa > Chordata > Actinopteri > Gobiiformes > Gobiidae > Knipowitschia > Knipowitschia caucasica. Next base: position 30,430,796 of record OZ035841.1, read on the forward strand.
GTATGATGGGTCTCCCGTTCCGTTCTCTTGTTATGTTGGCTAAATTAGTTTAAATAGATGTTTTCAGGTACGACACATGATATTGGCAGTTCTTTTCACGGTTTACCATATTTTGTTTGTTTTTAGATGGTTGTCATAAAACGGTCTGCAGCATCAGTAGCTTTGCAGAGTTCCTGAATACAAGCTTTCACCTCTCTATTTTTCATAACAGCATTGTGTCTCCCATGATGCTTAATTATATATGAGCACACACAGCTATATTCTAGCGGTTGGTTAATAAATGTGAATAATGTATTCAATATGTGCTTCAGGTGCACCGTACGGGAAGAAAATGATCTTGTTTACAGAAGTCAGTTTTTATTTTCGTGGTAACAATTTGTTTAGCAAAGTCTTAAACTTACATTGCCAAAAGCAAAAACATTCTCTTGACCGCCAATTCAGATTTGATGTCAATAAATCACTAAAAAATATTATTACTGTCAAGATACTGCTAATGCTAGGTTATCTTCATTTTCCTATCTCTTTGTTTCTATCATAAGTTTTTACATGAATGCATTTTCTGGTTCTGTCTCATGTCTACAGCAGAAAAGTGAAATAGGACCACATTCACTCAATTAGCAAAATATAACATTTTTAACATTTTATAACATTTTTAACATTTTATACCATCTTCTTTAAGATAGACGGTATGTGTTCAACAGAAGTAAGTAAGTAAGTAAGTAATCTTTTATTTATATACCGCCTACGCAGACACGGGGAGAACATGCAAACTCCACTCAGAAAGGCCCTGGTCCAACCGGGATTCGAACCCAGGACCTACTTGCTGAGAGGCGAGAGTGCTATCCACTCAGCCACCGTGCCGCCAGAAGACGTTTTCTTACACAAAATGTATTATTCATTACAATGTAAGACACTAAAGAACCCCAGCTGTATGGAGCCTCATTTATATGCAAAACAAAGATATTAGGAAACTTCCTTAAATTTACCCTCTTCTCTTAGCATAAATCACGTTGTCTCAGCTCTGAAAGCTCAAACACACATTGTCAGGACCAATAATTTGATAATTCTAATTCAAAGTTGTATTTAAAGAATCACAAGCTTGGCAAACATTGTGAAGCGCTTTGTAACCTTGGCTTGAACATTTCAATTTGATTACTTCCCTTTTTCTTTCTACAATTAGGACCCTATGTAGAGTAAATCAGTACCCAGACCTATAGTTATTGTGTTATTTCTGCTTCCTCTCCAGCTGCAGTTAGTGACACTCGTGAAGATCTGCTTGGCTGCAAATTGTGCCTCCACGTTTCAAAACAAACATGTTGTGAGCTGCATACAGTGCTGAATGGCTGAGTGGAAATCGGGGCACTATCAGATCAATATTTCGGTCAACTTTTTTTCTGAGTGCGGCTCATTTTACGTTACAGCTGTTGTTGCTGCAGGCAATGAACAAGGACAATTTTCTCTGAAGGTGAAAGTTTGTTTGAGATGGAAAACAGACTTGTTCTATCGGTGTTTTTTTGCTCAAATTCAGGGACTTGTGTATACAGGCTTACTCCTGAATACCGTTTGTACACTTTGTCAATACAATATAGAATACATCGCCCTGGGGCAACAGTAGCTCAGTTGGTAGAGCACTGGTCTTTAGACCCAAGGGTCGTGGATTCAAGCCCACCTCGACCCATGTCATCTGCTCCCACTGATGTCTGCTGTCGTTGTGTCCCTGGGCAAGACACTTAACCCCACATTGCCTGAAGCCCCCGCTGAAAGACCAAGGCCATATAGTCGATGACAGAGAAGCCATCTTCCCGTCGACCCACCACCTGCAGGAGGATCAGTGAGGGACTGGTGCTATGAGACTTGGGTGGCAGCTCTGATTTCCACCCCCGACCTATAAATCGAATAATAAAGGGGTAGAAAATGACATGACATGACATGACATCGCCCTCTTCCAATATGCCAACATATGTTGACTTATAACACCTCACGGCATTCGTGTTTTGTAGCGTGTTCACAAGAAATTTGTGCTGGAATCACCATTTCCTCGTTTTTAAGTCCTTGTTTAGCTCTGAGTTTTGCTGTTTTCGAATGTCTTCCTGTCTTTGACCTGTGTCAGTTATGCTTCTTTCTCATTGGTTGCAGGCGTTAATTTGCACCGACTAACAGCTCAATTGACTGCACGTTAAACTGATGGAATACTTTGCCCAAACTAAACGGAACTGTAGAAAGTTCGGAATAGTTAACTTCAAAATCTTCCAGAACACATATAAAACTCTCATAAAGGGACAAACTATGGACTCTGGAAAATAACATATACAGTAAATCACACTTCTAGATGTTTATTTTTGTAATATTTCTACTTTGAAATGTGCATTTCTCGGCAAAGGCTCTTTGAATAATTAAAGAAATGTATCTGACTCGTAGAAACAACCAATCAGCCCTCAGTCCAAGGTGTCAAATAATTACTCAAAAGGCTCTTGTTTCTACTGTTTTTGAGTGTCTTCCTCCTCTCCCTTTGACCTGTGACCTGTGTCAATGCTTCTGCTTTCTGATTGGTTGCCTGTTAGTGGTGCTGCTCTCTAATTGGTTATAAGATTTTCTTTGCACCAGCTCACAACCTTTTTGCTTTTGCACGTAAGCCTGATGCAATGCTTAGTCTGATCTGAACAGGGCTTTAGAAGTAAGTAACTTTCTGAATCTTGGAACAATCCAGAACAAAAAAAGACCCCTCTAATCCTAAAGGGACAAACTATGGTTTTTGGGAAAAACTAACAATTCACTCTTCATGATGCGTTATTTAAACTATTTTTATTTGGAATTTTCTTTGAATAATCAAAGTAGTGGATGAATTCTGTGCCAGAACACAGGTGGAATCAGCCCGCTTGTCGTCATGTACAAAGTGTTTTGAAACGTCAAGTCCAATCAGGGCAATGAGTGCTTGCACAATGCTCTAGTGCTGAGGAGTGTCTGTCTCTTGTTGAAGTCTAATTAGCAACTGCACCTGCACAAAGCTCAAATTACATATTCTAATTACTGAGTGTATTTTTGGACAATACATGCTTTTGTAATTCTTTCGCAATTTTTAGTAGACTTAACCTTATAGTAAGATTCTCAACCGATAAAGTTAGAACAACTGAAATCACAATTATGTAAAACAAGGTTATACTAGCAAAACATAGCAGACTCTCTTGTAAATCAACGTTTTGAAATCTATGAAGTGAGCCATAATGAGAATCATCAAAATATAATTTTGCTGCCCACATGACAATCTGTATTTTTCCTGCCTGCATGACACCTCAGACAACTTTTTTCCAGTCGTCAAGCTCTCCTCCAACTCAATGTAAGGACTTTTATATGACTTGCAAATAACTTTCTCTGTCTCATCAAGTGAAGCACAGGTTGAATACTTTGCGTAATGGTCACATAGTGTATAATGTTTTGGATCAGTGTTTGCGAGTCGTTCATGTGAGAGGCGGCCATCTGTTGTCCCCAGTAAAGGTGTAGAAACTCAATGAACTCATTTTAGCATCAACAGTTTTTTTTGTGAAACCCAGTCAGAAGGTGTGTCACTTGTGCTTAATAGTGTTATGCAGATGTCAAACTAAATGACAGCTGGTTAAAGGGACATGCACCAGAAGACCATATGGGAATTGGACTTTTTTTTTGTATTCAAGTATATTTCAAGTAATTATTAGCGTTATAATATTTAATCCTGTTCCCACTGATGACTGCTGCCGTTGTGTCCCTGGGCAAGACACTTAACCCCACTTTGCCTGAAGTCCCTGCTGAAAGACCAAGGCCGCATCTGCATTGAAGAAACAGCCATCCTCCTGTGGACCCACCACCTGCAGGAGGATCAGTGAGGGACTGGTGCATTGTGTATTGGGTGGCAGCTCTGATTGCCACCCCCCTGACCCAGAAATGGAAATAAAGGGATGATGATGATGATGATGATAATATTTAAGAAATGTAAGGACACAGCAACAGTTATCACTACTTTTCGGCCCCAGAGATCTTTATTTCAGTAAAACTAGAAAAGCAGAACTCAAACATCTACCGAGAATCACAGTTCTTTTTAAGGGAAAGGAACTGCGTCGGCCACTTTCAGACATTGTTGCAGAAAGTTTGGTCTTTTTTGATACTTGTGTCTCGAACCCTGACTGAATAGTATGGGCGTAAAATTATATCACTGATAAATTGTGCAGTCCAGTGGCAATTATTCACGTTTTAGCACTTTCTCAACTTCTTCTTTCTGCTCTGTCCCAACGAGACACTTCCCACTTCCTCTTAAAATCTTTTTTTTTTACTAAATCAGAACTAGCTTTCCTCAAATCTCTCAACACTTGCTGTTGTCCAGAAATAGTTTGTGCTCTGAAAACACACTGAACTAAAAGCAAGGTCATTGTCTACAGAGACAAGATTCACCAAAATAGCAAACCTATTGCCTACTGACTTGTGGATAGTCAATCTGAAAAAATTATTTCATACTCCACTGCTAGAGTTTGACGGACACATATCGAGAGAAAAATATGCTAATATGTTTTCTTATGCAAATATTTATACAAGCAAATCCAACACTTAAAGGTTTGACTTAATGCCAGCGGGTTCGGCGCGCTTGGCAGTGATAAATGAGCCCAATTGTAGTACAGTGCGGGAGATGCAGCCTGGGTAATTCGTGGAGAAGATGATGCACTTCGCTGGCCCTAATGTCATTGTGGGCGTCAGTCATTATTAACTCTGCCCTTGACATTATGTTAGAAAAAGACCTTGTGGATGTTGGACTCAGTGTTATGTTCTGTTTATGGTTCTGACATATGTCTTTGGAACTGCTGCCAATTGCTATCGTTGGTTAAACGTTCAATTACCGCAGCGATCCGACAGACCAATAATCTACTGTCAGAGCCGATTCATGAAGGTAACCACTTTCCCCCTTTCCCTTTAATTCTGCTTTTCTCTTCTCCTGCTCTTGGCGCGCTCTCTATCTCTCCAGCGTCTCCTCCTCTCAGACCAATCAGGCCACGCCTCCATGGCAACCGTCAGCCAGGGTAAAACATCCACAGATGGTTGGAGTAGAGCGAGTGGCAAGCGCACTACGCAAGGTGTGAGGGAGCGCGCGTGTCAGAGGGAGACAATAGTAACACAGGGAAAAAAGGCTCGGAGGAGTTTAGGGAAAGTCCAGAAGAAGCTCCCCCAAGGCAAGCAAGATAAATACCCGTAACAAAAGAGTTGGCCCCTCAGTTGACAACCTAAAGCGGAACACCCAGACGCAGCGGAAAAGCTCTCCTCACTCATGGTCTTGAGTGTTGACATAACCCAACACGCTGACGGGCGGAGAAGAGCGGAGGAGCGCACAAGTCAGTCACAGGACGCAGGCAAAGTGGAAAACTCCGAGCTGGATCTACCTGGAAGCGTCACTTTTTCTCCCCCTCTGAGTTTACAACCTCCTAAAGCAAAGATGAGCTGCAGGAAAAGATGCAAGCGGGGGATTTTTAGGTTTGCACAGTACCTGTTCAGGCTCATCACTGGAACACTCAACACTGGTAAGTCGCATCTAAAACTGAAAAAACAAACAAAAAACACAAAAGGTCCTGCTGGTTTTGGTTGGTGGCTTTTTCCATTCATACACAATTTAAGTCATAGTGATAAGACTCTGCACATGGAACTTTTCTGGGATGCTGGCCAGGTAGAAGCCCTCGATACTATGTAGTAAGTGTTATATTTATACTGCCATTTGTCTGAGTGCAGCAAGCAAGCAAAGAAGTACACATTTGGCAATACACATGGAAGTTTTACATGTCGAGTTATTTGTTGCTGTATTTACTAGACAATGCCTATTGTGGGGCACCTAATTTCACAACTTGTTTCTCCTCTGATTTGAACAAAGTAAGTCCTTTTTTACTCTGGCATACACCAAAAGCCATCTTTTTTAATCGTGGAGTGATGCAATGGTTTTAACAAGATTATATCTGGGATTAAAGCGGATTAGAAGCAGATTACTCATCAAATGTAAAGGATGGTGTAAAAGGTTGGCTGTAGTAGCATATGTTAATCACATGCACTTACCGCTTCTTATACATTCTTGCCTCTGTTGTTCGGATGTTGCAGCTATTATTGCGTAGTTTTACCGTGCATCTCTATATCATTACGATACATTTCTATAATTTGAGTATATGGCAGTTTCTGTATATCGCCTTGTGTATTGTTACATTGAGGTTGTGTCGAGTTGGTGATTATTACAGCCTCTGTGTAAGTGAGATACTGCTAATGTCTGCCGAGGTGCTATATTCACATGCTAATGAAATTCAACATGCTTCCCGACATGCGGAATAGACCGTTTCTTGTAGAGGATTCCCAAAGCCTTTTATGTGCGATAAAAAGCTCCATCAGTCGAAGGAGGTTAAAGTGGAATGTTAATGTATGGAATATTTCTGCAAAGCCTTGGCCTAGATTGGCGATGCCTCCTTGACCTTCAACAGAGTAGCGTCAATTAAAGACCCATCGAAAAGCTGCTCTAGAAAAGGTGTAAATGACTTGACTTTCAAATATTAAATTGTAGGCAATGTCATCACCTGAGGAAAGAGTTAGTTCCAGCCGCTGTTTAGGGATAGGGATTTATATACATATCGTAGAGCCAGGACTTTGATATTTGCACAGTTTGACAGAATCTGCTTTGAATGAAAATTGAAAAAAAACTGCTGGTTCTTCTGGTAAATATTATTAAAAGACAGTCAACCTATACTCATGTAAAGAGTTCATAAATGACAGGGCACAGGGCGAGTTCATCACTTCTATCACATTACTAACCTGGACTTGCACAGCTTTTGGCAGGCCATCAGCTTACTTTGTCATCAGCTTCGGGCAATCAATGAGTTTTTTTCTTGATTGGTTGACAAAACACACACACAAAAGGCACTCTTGTTTGTTTTAGTACTATGTCTCAATTAATGGTTACCCGTTCTTATTAATTATTGATTCTGTTAAATATAAGGCTGTTCATATTTCCCTTTGGAGTTCAGCCAATTACTGTTTTGTGCTGAGTGAGAGAAACCAGGCCGTTTCAATTTACTGTGTGGACTACAGATGAACTGTCTTTGACCTCCACAAAACCCTAATAAGAAAAGTGCGATGCATTGTTTGTGTTCATCTTGGCCATTACACATCTTGGACCAAATTCCTCATTTCCACCTAAAGTTAAAATTCCAAAGGTCCAAAAAAAAACTATTTTCACTAAAAAGTCAATTATGTATTATTGCTACTGCCGGAACTCTTAAAAAAGTAAAACAACTTCAAATACACTATAGTACCCATGTTTTCTTTTCTTTTTTCTTTTTCTTCCCTTCTTTAACATGAGTCTATTCCCATCAATCACCTACAAGGAATAACGAAATAACCTCCAAAAAGTCAAACTTCAATCGCCCTCCCCGCACTCACAGAGCTATCACCCCCCACTACCCTCCTCCCCCCCAGCCGCACATGTGCTGTTTATGGAGCTCACGTCTCACAATATGGATCGCACATTTGAACGTGGATGGCATGACCATAGAATGATTGAACCGGGAAGCGCGGAGGAACGAGACTTTCTTTTGGATGTTTCTCTGAGTAAGCAGAAACCGGTAACAAAGACACGGGAAGTTTCAGGTTAGCCTCCGCCGCTTGTTTACCTCAGCTGTCTGTGCCAACGAGAGACCTGTAGCTTTTCTCAAGAAAGCGGGGGCCAGTGGTCCGCTGTGATTGGTCACAATCTGACCCCGAAACAAATTATCTTCCTTGTTGCACGAAAACTCGATCTAAAATAAAATGACACGCCAGAACAAATCTGCGCTACTTATTCTTCAAAAGGACGTTTATCCCTATGCACTGCATGGATATAGATTGAATTTTCCTAATGAATACAAAAATAAAGTGAGATAATGCAGCTTTAACTAGGGACTGTAACAAGTTCTCTTCATCACCCTCTTAAATCCATCCAAATCAAGACATTTTATCATTTTCATTAAGACAAAATAGGTTCAAACTATTAATTGAATTGATGGAGAAAGTCAGCTTTTATGTAATGACTCATAAAATTGTACTTCCATTTTGATTGTTTCTTGCTAGACTGAGTCGGATTGCCTTAATAAAGATCTAGTATTTTATTAGAGATGCTTTACAGATTACTAATCACATTTCTGCTTTTGTTTCCCCTTGAGTGGGTCATATTCTCAATATTGACAGCTCTTTTTGCATGGCACACTGGTTTTAATTGACATTTAACCTAAAGTGACCCGCATAGAGCTCGCAGCGCTCATGTTCGTGGTCAGTGTATTGGAATGTAAGTCAGTGAACCAAAGGGTTTTAATTGAGCTACTCAAGAAACCACAGTAGTTCAGTGATCATTTGAGTCCTGGCTGTTCAACTTAAAGTGTATATGCCAGGTTATTATGGACGATTAGATTAGATTTATCCTGAAACATGAGTTTGTTGTGAAATTACTGAAACTTTAGGATGTGTTCTAACATATTACCAATTTTACCAAGGGCCCCTGTTAACAAAACATTACCATTTTAACAGTTCGGTGTCACAAAAAATATCATTACTTGGACACAAATTCAGTAATAATTACATGAAACAAGCCTTAAGCATACTTCCAAACAGCAGACTATTATCACACTAGAACTAGAATGTACTGACTGGATTAATACCTTGCCTTAATGTATTGCTAACAAGACACATGAAATCTAATAAAAAACAAGGAGGCACAATTATTTTAACATTTGGTTTATGGACCAAAAATCAGAAATATGTGCGGTGTGAAATGATCCCCAAAGTAAATTACATAATGAGTGTCGTGTTTTTGCTCGGTAGTAAAACTTGAGGATTTGTTTGTGAGATACTGGTCAACAAAAAAGACAGTGGTGACCTTCATTCATATTCATATCCGTTATGCTACCCACCAGGCCTTGAATTTTGCAGCCAAAGGGAAAGAGGCAAATCACTGATGCACATGCTCGCAGGTTATAAATCCAAAGAGCAACATCAGCATCTTTTCAATACATTGAAATTGTAGACTTATTTGTTGCTCCCTCCAGGGGAAATCTGTATCTCTGGCAGCAGTTCTAAAGACAGGCCTGTAACGGATGAGCAGAGAGCATCACCCGCACACCGCAGTATCTATCACCATCATTTAGATGTCTTCGAGCTGCGTGATTTATGCCAGCCATAAGTGTTTAATCGTTACTTTGCTGATACCTTGATTGTGTAAAGCAATGGCCTGTATCTTGTTGTCACTGGCATTTATCAATATTTGTGATGTAAGAATTGTGAATTGCTTACATAATATAGGCTTCTATCAGTAATATTTAAAGTGGGGTACCTTTCATGTGTTTATTATAATTAGCACATTTTATTAGCAAAAATCAAGAAAAACATAAATGAAAAATTAAAGACATTTTAACTATTGTGAGCTATTGCAGACTTTAGCCTAAAATCTGACGTATAAAATCTTTCTATAATGCTAAAGTTAGAGATTTTATACTTAATACTTATTTTGCTAAAGTATACCTCAGGGATTTTATGCGTAATTCTTGCTTCTTCATTATGCTAAAGTTACGAGATTTTTTAAAGTATTGCGCAGTAGTTAATTTATCTTGTGTTGTGTGCTCCTCATTCTTTCTGTTCTGTATCGAGTGTCGCAAAACAAAAATGTCTTCATCTTAATCTAAGGAAAAGGACATATTAAGTTTTTAACCATGTAAAACTCAAACTCAAGTCTACCTTCTCTTTTTTCATAGTAAAATATTGCTGCTATAAATAAATGACTCGAATCGGCTATATTTCGGTGGAGGACACTGTTTAGGAGACTTTCAGAACATCTTCACAGTTGACTGACTCCCCAGTCGGCTGTCAGCCTTCTCAGATTCGGTGATGCATCATCCTTTTTTCATTGGGACCAGCTCACATGATTGTAACTGATTCCAGCCTATCATTTGACATTGAGGCCCATGTTCTCTCATATCTGCACTCACCTTCCATTATCCTACTGTCAAAACATAAAAAGTAAATCAAAGTGACCCTGCACACCGTTTGTATAGAATGTTGCATTGATCGTCCCTGAATATACTGTAGCTGTTTCTTTTTTTGTTTGTGATACATTTTTTATTCATGTGTTACATTGTATTTACATTTTTGCACAGCTTGGCATGCATCACACTTTACTTTTTGTGCCCTTTTTGTTCCCAATATCCCCTTTCCCTTTGTGATGGGCAGAGAAGCTCCAAAAAATAACAATAAAAGTAAATAAATAAATAAATAAGTTAGTAATAATAATAATAATAATAATAATATAAATAATAGTAAATAAATAATAATAATTAAAAAAAGATAAAAATGAAAAAGGTTCAAGACATCTAAAACAGAATTTGTAATTATTTGAAGAATAACATAAAGATACATAACTACAATAAAAAGTAAACCTGTCCAGGCTTATAAAGACTGTTCAAGCAATTAACTAATATTCACAGATGTGAATCAAAACAAACTGTTGGGTAAATACAAAGTTCTGATTTTCTCCATCAGAGTCATCTACAGAAAAAGCATCATACATAACGACTATATGTAAGATACAGCAATCAAAATATCTGTTTGTCCGTTTATGTCCTGTGTTAGCAGTTAAGAATACAAATGTTGCATTATTTTATTCAATTAAAGCATATTATACTTCATTCATCAGTTGAAGGTTTGTAAAAGAAGACCGTACTTACTTGGTGACATCTTTTTGCACAATAGAAAAGTTTTAGCAACAACACCAACATGTATGTAACGGGGAGAAAGAAAAATGAAACACTATTTTTTGCTTTTACTTTTTTATTGTTATCTGTTGACGTTGCTTTCATATTAATATCGTATGTCAATTCTATCATAGAGAAGGAAATATTTGTTTCAACATAAAACATAGCATGCTACAAGTTCACCCATGTAGATGAAAAGATAATACCACTATACTAATTTAGATTTAGATTTGAATTTACTAATACTAAAATGCAGAAAATAGCTCTGAACATTATGATATACCATACAAATTATTAGTGTACTCTATGAGACAAAAAAGTGCAGGACATGTTTGTGCTTGAATTTCCTGTTATTTATAGATTGAGCTAAAATCATGGTTAGAAGCTCAAAAATTACCATTTCGCATGATATGTCTTATTTGAAGTTCCCATGTTTGCATATGTGGAGGCTGGTCAGACCCTTTAGTCATTGCAAAATTACATGGACAGTAGTAGTCTTTGTGGGAAAGAAAAAATATGAATAATGTATGTGTATGTATTTCTTCTGTGTATGCTCAAAGCCAGTTTGGCCAACAAATGTTTGAAAGACTGTCATCTGGAGTTAAGAAATTGAGGTGTATCATTAGTCTTCAGAGGGAAGCTGTAATTAAAACCGCAAACTCTCCCATCCATTGCATGATTATAATGGACTGCACGGAATGTACGCTTTGACAGAGATTTAAACGATGTAGGTAAACGTAGGATAAACAAAGTGACGACGAAAGTCCCTTCCCCCAATGCCCCAGTGGAAAAAAGCTACTTGACTTGGAACTCTGAGTTAATAAAGATTTATGAACCTGCTCATTGCTAAATATTAGTGTGACTTTTACGCACTCTTGGAAACCCAGTAGACGTTTTTTTTTCCTAATGCATTTATTCAATTATTATTCGTTTGGTTGGGACAGCATGTTAACGAACAATTTCTGTAGCCTTGAGTTAATTTTCATTCATTGTTCCGCAGTCACACTCAGACACACTCATTCACCCTGAACTATTGTACATGTTTTTAGTGGTAGAGGATATCTGAGCACACACAGACAAGGTGAGAACATGCAAACGCAGAAAGGCCCCTTTGGTAGGTGGAATCATACCCGGTACCATATATATATTTATTAGCTAGGCCTTGGTCATGACACACAGCCGCATCTTGGTTTGACTCTCTTTGGTTTCCTGGTGGCTATTAGCAGGTCATGTTCCACCTGTCCCCCGCTGACTCTGCACCCAAAGCCCTTAATCCCTGACCGAACACTGAATATTTGATACAGCAGACGAAGAGGTTGGCATCTCGTCTCTGCAGCGGTGTCCCTGATCTCAATGGTAAGACAAGACTTGGACTATTTAATTCAGCGTGTTTTTCTCCCTGGGTTTTACTGTAAGGCTGAGTCTCCACTGCTTTTATGGGAATCTATAAAAGTGACTCGGCAGGACGTTTATCATCACTGGTGTTTAACATTCACGGTTGACCCAAAAGTGGTCAACACACCCAAAGTTTATATCGCACATTGAGCTACGTATAAAAAGAAAATTTAAATGGAATACACATGCACTTTGTTTTTGCTTTCAAACACGTTAGAACATTGTTTTCTTGTCAAAAAAATACCTGGAGATTACTTCTGGCTTCATTCACACTAATATCAGAAACCTCTAAATGTGGGACAAACATGTTCCCCCACCCCATCTGTCCAAACGGTTGTTAAACTATGACAAATCCTCAACGCCATTTTCTGCCTTTTAAAACTAAATACCGTAATTGCCTCTAAATCAGTTGTTCGGATGTGGCTAGTAAATATTACATTCCTAACTGTGTGTTTTCAATCATATCATATATTAAAATTATGTTTGTCTATATTTCAAGTAAACATTCATTGAATATTTATTAAAAAGTACACAATAAGTCCCGAAAATGAAATTGAAAAGAATACACACATTAACCAATGGGCTGAGTTAAAACACCTATTGGCTCCAGCCCCTTGGGTTGTTTGGACAGTCGCTCTGATACCAGATGGCAAACCATGTTGCATAATGTTACCTTTCACACTCAGTGAGTTAACATGGCACCTACTGGATTCACCTGACAACCATCTCTCTGCGGATCACAGCCCGGTCCATGTCAGGCGTGTGTGTGTCGGATCCTCTTTGCTAAACCGCTATGATCCCTTAGGTCTTTATATGAGACTGTTGCTGGCTATATTTGTGAGGCCAAATATCACAGGTGTGTGAGGCCTTACAGGTAACACACACACACATTTGACTTGTTACAACATTTATCTATGGCATATGTAGATTCCGAGTGACTCTGAATTATAATCTTACATATACCCACTGTGTGTAATGTATTACTGAATCTGTGATAAGGAGTAAAGTAAAGCCTGTCAAAAAATGTAGTTTTGATGGACAATATTGATTCAGAACATAATAACCATGAAAGATCCATCCATCCATCCATTTTCTACCCCTTAATCCATTTCTGGGTCGGGGGGGGGGGGGGGGGGGGGGGCAGTCAGAGATGCCACCCAAGTCTCATAGCACCAGCCCCTCACTGACCCTCTGCAGGTGGTGAGTCCACAGGAGGATGGCTGCTCTGTCAATGTGAGCATAGCCGTGATCTCTCAGCGGGGGCTTTGGGCAAAGTCAGGTTAAGTGTCTTGCCCAAGGACACAATGACAGCAGACATCAGTGGGAGTCAGTGGAGAAGGTGTCAAGGTGGGAATTGAACCCACAACCTACAGGCCAATGCTCTACCAACTGAGCTACTGTCGCCAGAAAGATGAACATGAAAGATATACAATATATATATACAGTGCTTCATTAGAAGACTATTTTGCGCTTCCTTACATCTTTAGATTAGCTAAAAAAATTTGCTTTTCAGCCTAAATATAAATAAGATGCAATACTTTTATTGAAAATAATTTCTTGACTAAGGGAAAAGATTATATCTGCATGGGCTTTAGCAAACAACTAGACTAAACAAAGGCACAATCCCTACATGGCCCTAAAGTGCTTTTCTTAATAGTCTCTTCTCGAATAGCCTTATAAAAATGACTATTGTGTCTCGTAAGACCAGGTTCATGGTAAAACTATTAAATAGTCTGTGGACTAGTGATACACATGGGAATTTGTGTCTATCCCCTTCTCCATGCGACTAAACGGTACAGACGTGGAAAAGCGTTTCCAATAAATCTTACACAGACACAAGGACAGAGGAGGGACAGGGAGAAAATCTTTACTTATCTGTTCTCTGGATACTACGCTGTAATAGAAATCTGCATTGTATTACAAACTCACCAATATTTTCAAAGGAATGAGCTTAATGAGGAAATAAATGTAGACTCATCTACAAAAACATAAATGTGTCACATGTGAGAAGAATGAATCACCAACCACGAGCCACGATGCACTGAGGATCACGAGACAGCCTGCAGTTCAGGGAGGTGCACAGATAGTCCCCAGGTGGCTCTTTACTTTGAGGTCCCATCTGAGTGTCTCCTTTTTGTATGTTTTAGCATGTTCCAAAACATTAAATAAATAATTAACCATTCTTAGTATTTTATTTTTCATATTTTTCTGCTTGTGTTGGCCCACACTCGGTGAGCTAGGCGCACCAAGCTCAGCTTCCCCACATGCAGAAAAGAAAACCCCTTTTTTATAAGCATACAGTAAGTATCTAAACCAGGGGTGTCAAACTCATTTTGGTCCGGGGGCCACATACAACCTAATCTGATCTCAAGTGGGCCGGACCAGGAGATGCTCTACAAAAATATCCAAAAACGGTACAAAGTCCAACTTTTTGTGCACATAACCACATTTATTTAAAACTTCCTTTAAAACACTGTCCTTTAATACTCAGTTTTCTGTTACAAACTTAAATGTAACAGTGAGTTTTCCATAGTGCAAATAATGTAGCGTATTTACAATATTACATTGAAAATGGTATTTCACAATATTTATATTAATATTTGTATGTTAGCTTTGTTTTAAGGCTCATTACAGAGAAAATCTGCTCACAAAGGTAAAGTAGGTAGATAGAAAAAAGCACTTAAACATAGCACCTCAGCTTAACCATCTTCAGTGTGGTCAGGTCCATGGTTATGTTATTATCACATTAACCATCTTCAGTGTGGTAAGGTCCATGGTTATGTTATTATCACATTAACCATCTTCAGTGTGGTAAGGTCCATGGTTATGTTATTATCACATTAACCATCTTCAGTGTGGTAAGGTCCATGGTTATGTTATTATCACATTAACCATCTTCAGTGTGGTAAGGACCATGGTTATGTTATTATCACATTAACCATCTTCAGTGTGGTAAGGTCCATGGTTATGTTATTATCACATTAACCATCTTCAGTGTGGTCAGGTCCATGGTTATGTTATTATCACATTAACCATCTTCAGTGTGGTAAGGTCCATGGTTATGTTATTATCACATTAACCATCTTCAGTGTGTAAGGTCCATGGTTATGTTATTATCACATTAACCATCTTCAGTGTGGTCAGGTCCATGGTTATGTTATTATCACATTAACCATCTTCAGTGTGTAAGGACCATGGTTATGTTATTATCACATTAACCATCTTCAGAGTGGTAAGGACCATGGTTATGTTATTATCACATTAACCATCTTCAGTGTGGTACGGTCCATGGTTATGTTATTATCACATTAACCATCTTCAGTGTGGTAAGGTCCATGGTTATGTTATTATCACATTAACCATCTTCAGAGTGGTAAGGACCATGGTTATGTTATTATCACATTAACCATCTTCAGTGTGGTACGGTCCATGGTTATGTTATTATCACATTAACCATCTTCAGTGTGGTAAGGTCCATGGTTATGTTATTATCACATTAACCATCTTCAGTGTGGTAAGGTCCATGGTTATGTTATTATCACATTAACCATCTTCAGTGTGGTAAGGTCCATGGTTATGTTATTATCACATTAACCATCTTCAGTGTGGTAAGGTCCATGGTTATGTTATTATCACATTAACCATCTTCAGTGTGTAAGGTCCATGGTTATGTTATTATCACATTAACCATCTTCAGTGTGGTACGGTCCATGGTTATGTTATTATCACATTAACCATCTTCAGTGTGGTAAGGTCCATGGTTATGTTATTATCACATTAACCATCTTCAGTGTGTAAGGTCCATGGTTATGTTATTATCACAGAGAAAGCATCAAACTGACCATGATTCAGTTGAAATGAAAAAAACAACTTCCATAACGTGATTCATTCTTAACGACTGCAGCAGAGTCTCTGTAAAATACAGTCAAATGTCCAAAAATCATCACCTCCATTTGCAGCTTTGTCACTACACCTGTTTTTACCATCGGTACCGGTCCACACTGTCCAACACACCAGCAACAACAGCAGAACCAGCAGCAGCACCAGCAGCAGCGCTCAAAACTCCTCTGATAGTTTCAGTAACACCACAAATGAATATGTGGCATCAGTAACATCAGTCTCTTATCAATGGCAACATGTTGGTAAAAGCGAGTGGTTTCTCAGACCATGTCTGCAGCCTGTGAGAGTTTTAAC
This sequence comes from Knipowitschia caucasica, assembly GCA_964034765.1. Lineage (NCBI taxonomy): Eukaryota > Metazoa > Chordata > Actinopteri > Gobiiformes > Gobiidae > Knipowitschia > Knipowitschia caucasica. The sequence goes on from OZ035841.1 coordinate 30,447,145, forward strand.
AAACTCTCTCTCACTGTGCGGCTGCGATGCTAATGCTAATGTTGTTAGCACAGGTAGCTTCCCTTTACAGCAGCAGAACTAACCTCTTGCTCTGGGCACAAACAGACTGCTGTGTCTTCAGGGCCAGACAGGTTTATCTTCTGTTTTCTCAATTCTCCGCTCAAAGTGCCGTATTTTTCGCCGAGTCTTGTAGTTTAAGATGTTATTCCTTCAGCACCGCTCTGGTGGAGCCACTACAGACGCACTGGACTCACCCCTGAGCGCGGCGCTTCGCGGTGCGGAGCCTCGCGTCGCGGAGCGGCTTTTTAAAATGTAACTTTATTATATTTTTACATAAATGAGCCACGGGCCGTGTCAAATCTCTTGGCGGGCCGGTTCCGGCCCGCGGGCCGTATGAATGACACCCCTGATCTAAACCAACCTTTGCTTGTGCGGCAAAAAATAAAAACAATCTCGACTTTGTGCTGCAATTGTGAAACTTTTCAGCACAGTCTTTCTATTTCATGTTTTTTTGCGTTATCAGGTGTGTGTGTGTACGCCAGAAACCCTGGATCACTGACCTCTCAGTTCTATGGGGCTCAGACCAGTCAGGTTTATGAACAGAGAGTCTTGCTATGTGTTTAAAGTTAGCCAATAGCCAATAGAACCAGTTTTTACAGAAAGCTGACTCAATAAAGGCATTAGAGAGATACAAGAAATATGAATAATGTGCACGGGATACGCGGCCAGTGACAGCCTGCGTCCAATTGGGTTTTTAAGTAGCTGTTGATCCTGTGCTTGAGCAAGAGTTAAATCGACTGTCGTAGATATTCTGGGCTAATATTAGCTGGTAAAAAGCCTACTCAAGGTATTAATTGAAGCAATATCACCAAACCAATATCCAATAGAATATAAAGTCCAAAATAGACACCGGTATCACATCCCAGTAAATATACTGAAATAAAAACCTCATTAACTGCTCATAATATTGGCTTCTCTGCCCAGTTTTTTTTATTTGATCCATATCAGAAATTGTATTAAACATTGTGGTACATTTAAAAAGCACTAGGGCGACTGTTTCCCTTGGACAAAGGCATTGCCTTAGACATAAGGACTTGCCCTTATCCGGATTTTTGGATGTTCCAAACTTGGGTCTTGGGAGCCAGGGCTGGAAACACTTTCACCGTTGCTCACTGCCTAAAGGCTTGTCTTCTTAAGTGTAAGGTGCTGTAGTTCTGTGCCTGAAGAGACTTGGTGAAGTTAGTGTAGCGGAAAATGGACCAACTCATCAACATTTGCCCGAACCTCTTCGCAGACAATGTAAGTGGATTCTTTGACCTCTCAATGGTCTGGGTCGTGACTAGGTAATGTTAGCACGTCAATAATTGAAAGGTTAAAATAGCTTTACCTTGCAATACACAGTGTGATTCCCAAAAGCAAAAAAGACTATTCTGAAGACTAATTACATTTGCTAAAATGCTAAATCAATTTTCACTGCTTTTCACCGTCCCTCGTCATTTACATACTCCAAAGTTGTTTTTCCATATTAGAGTTATATATTCTCCCACAACCCTGACTCCTTTTATCACCCTGATTTCAGTTGTTGCTGAATTTGATTTGGGCCGATGATAAAAGTTTTTGCTCAAAGGGGGAAAAAAAATCAGATTGCTAACTTGATCTGCCATCTGTACAGAGCGACAGATTTGTTGGAGGTGGCCCTTTTCCTTTCAGAGACTGTGTGCAAATTAATTTAGTACATTATTTTAGATCACTAGAAATTTAGCCACAGGTGTCATAGAGCGTCATATATATACAGTAGCAGGTTGTCTTTTATTATTCAAGAAAAGATTAAAAAAATTATCACGATGATGAGTATGCTGTAAATGTCAAAAGGTGAATTCATTTGGTGCTTTGTTGAGAAGAAGGTTACAAGTGCAAACTCAGCAGAAGCAATAGCCCTTATGGGAAACTGAGAATTAGCATATCGTCCGATCAGTCCATTGTCTCAACCTGTTGCGGCCCTTTCTGCTTTCATTCCCCTTTCTCATAAATTCCATCCATTTGAATTCACTCCCAGTCGCCGGCATAATCAGCTTTCCCATTTACGCTAATGTTTGTGTACGAGAACCCTTGTGAGTGGAAAGAATGGCTGGGGTTATTTTTAGGTTTGGTGGGCACAGATGAGTTAGGAGGAGCACTCACTATGCCCAATAAATCCAGCAGAAAATTCATCACTGTGGCATCAGCATATACAAAGAAAATAGATAAAAGTGCATGTATACAAATATGCTAACGGCCATTGGAGCCCTTTCAAGCTCAGCACAATAACAGCAGGTTTAATTTGTTTGGGTTGCATTTACATTATTTGTTTTTGCGCTCAACACCAGAGAATTGTTCTATTACCCTTGTGGGTTCCCCATCTGTTCCAACTTTCCCTCCAGTGATCATTGCTATTAAGTGAAATTAAAAAGTTCTCCCCTCGCTATGCACCATTGTTTCTTTTGCTCTTTTGTACCAGCCATAGCATCTTTCCACCGTTTTTGTTTTCAATACTTTGGCTTTCAATATCTGCCTGTACACAATATGAACTGATACCATGGAAGGTGGTAAAAAGCTAACCAAAAAGACGTGTTTTTAGTCGAACTTAAAACTTGTTTAAAGAAGCTATACCAGATTTTTTTTTCTAAGTAGTTCATAAAAATGCTTTTTACTACATACAAATTGTATCATAATACATCATTTAATTGAAAACTTGAGGTCATTGTTTCAGCTGTGTAAGAATTACAAGCAGTGAAAAGTGCTGAGTAGAGTCTGAGCGGGACGTTCTTTCTCCTCCACTCACAGAACGAGCAGCGAACAGCCTGCGTCCTCTAGTCTCTACAGCGCTGCTTAACACCAGGGCTTCGACTTCAAAATTCGAATATCATTCTAAAATAAAAATATATACATATTTGAACAAATATTAGATAACCCTTATAATTCGAAATGTATTTAATGACTGCAAATATAATAGTTAGCTCCCAAAGGTTTCACCAGGACGTGCTAGGCAGGTAACAGCTAAGCTAGCTAGTTGCTTCATGGTAACTTCCGGGTTTTTCACAATCGCTTTTTGTCACATTAAAACCGTATTTTTGTCATGAAAACGTTGACAGCAAATTCTGAAATCGTCCGTGCATGTGTGTTAAGGATGTATATGTATACTGTATTGTCCGATTGACGTTTAATGGTGTTGATTGATTGATATGTAGCTGTTTATTGAGCGTGGCTATCTCCGCTAGCTCCGCTAGCTTCTCTACACAGACGAGTGTGTAGTGACAGGCGCTGATAGCGTTTTGTACTTGCAGAGTAATGGCAGTATTTTACACACCTGAATCACAAACAAAGATTGCATTGGGGCTTCGGTCATTATTGGTTTGAGAGTTCTGTTATCAAGAAAAAATGATTGGAAGAATTGCATTCAAGTCAATGGAGTGCTGCTGCTTTGAGGAGCTGTATAACAAATTATAATTAAATATTAGAATATATTCTAATGTTTAAATTAATACATTCGGACGCATAACTAGCGGTATTCTTTTACTTATATATTGTGTTAGCAGTGCGTTGCTTTAGTGCCATTTCATCAGTGATTGTTGCACCGTTTACAAGAAGTTGCGCTAATGCTAATGTTAGCATATGTATCAGATCGCAAATAAAACTAGGTGGCTCCGTGTTATGAGAGCGTAGGGGAAATGAGAAGCCTGTGAGCGAGTTGGGGGGCGGTGCTAAACATTCAAACATTGCAGAAACGGGTATAGCGCCTTTAAGCCAAATTCCGCTTCAAGGGTGTCCCATTTACAAAAGTGCAATCTTTCTATTTGAATGAATACATCTTTACTCTATAATTGTAAGAAACTTAGCTGAACTGAACTGATTGGGCATCAACCCATGCTTTATAATAACTGCTTTAGAATCTAATCAAATTCTTGGATTTTGCCTCAATATTCTATAATAATCTAAAAATATAGATTGTTTTTCTCACCAATGCTCAACTCAAATGCAAAGAAGGCAGTCTGTTCCCTGTGACAGCCCTGAACACACAGCTGGAACTACTACAGCGAATCACAGATTGTCAACTGACTGTCACATTTCAAGAAAAGTAAATCTGAGGTGTTCTCTAGGACTAAATATAGCATCTTTCTAAGCATCCCTACGCCATTAGATTTTAACATTTTGCAAAGAAGCTTTTACTGCACAATAACCTAAACATGACGTATTTCTATTCATAATAATAACAATATTATCATTCAGGTGAAATTCATCATGTTCAAGTGGGAATTAATTTATTTTTCCCAAACAATGTTTTACTTCTTTTTATAAATACCAGTACAACTATTATCACTACCTTAATTTGATGAAGGGTATCCAAAATCAATTAATTGAGTTAACGAAACTCCTGTTCTCATGTCATGGTCAATGCTCAACTTAATCTTCTCATGTTCTGGTACAAACCCTGGTCTCCTGCCGAGTCTTTGTTCTGTTCTGTACTGTACCTGCTGTCTGATGGCCTGACTGAGTTTGTCATAAAAGCTCCCAGACGCTCCGATACCAGAGACAATGTCCTCGCTATGCACTGTTAACCAGCAGTTGCATGGACTAAGGCCTTGAGCGTTCCTGCCAACAGCGGAGTGAATCAATACTCATCCAAAGGTCTAGTGGAGATTTAATGCACCGAGAGCTCTTTGGATTCATTAATATGCACTTTGAACTAGACGTTTCGATGTAGAGAGAAGAATCGCACATAAAATGAATAGCCAGTGAACAAGTATTTTTAATGGAGAAAGTCTAAACATGCTTTATAATACCTTTTCTTGCCAGAGACCCAATGGAAACCTGTGCTTTTTGAACATTGCACAAAGCATTTCTAAAGTGAATGGCTGAAAGGGGCTGTTTACAATTGTTTTTTATGTTGCTGGTTGATTGAACTGGGATTACAATTTCAGTCTTTCTTACACTGTTGAAGTAGCAGGCACTGAAGCAGGACACATAATAGGTTGAATTAAAAATGTTCAAAAGTAGTAAAAAAAAAAGTTTTCTTCATAATTCATGCTTTGATTTTGTTTCCTAGTATGTACTGGTGTAATTCAGAAAATTATAATATTGTTCAAAAGTTAATATATTTCTGTAATTTATCGCAACTTAAAAGGCAAAGTGAAAAATGCCAAGCCCTTTTTTGTTATAATATGGATGATTATTAAGATGAGGTGTTCTGTAATAATACTTGAAAATGATCAAGGTGTAAGTCTTATAACAGAAGTAAATGGGCTTTTGAACGATATTCTAATTGTCAGACTTTCACATGTAGAGTTTCCCAGCGCTTACTAAAATACAGTATAGATTTCAAAACAGATGCATAAGTATTAATGTGGTGTTGCTGTCTGCCATTGAATCTTTAGGCTCTCATATCAAAGCCTGGCAGTGAAATGTTTCTATACGTGTAATTACTGCTTATGTCACAGTGGAGCAGCTTGGCGAGGTGCAAATGTCTCATCGGAAGTTCACGCAGAGCATATGTTTTGGCCACAATGACAGCGTGTTGTACATATCCTCCTTAGGTAGAATATGTTTGCGTTGCCCATGCCAAACCTGCGATAGTGCGAATGCAAAAGACACCCTGTCTCTTTGCTATTTTGAATTTATCTATGTATTTGACCATGAATAATTCATACTAGAATAATATTTTATGTGAAAAGGTGACATTGTGAAGGTTGCTCACCCATCCTAGGAAAACCTGCTAAGTGAAGTACAGATGATGGGTGAGCAACCTTTGTTTTGAATTATCCCTGTATGACTGAGAGCTTACACAAACTTTCTTTCCAAAAATCAATTCAGTATAAAATGTGTATTCCTCTCCTGAGGACTTGTATTCATTCAACAGTGGATAAATGTCAATTTAGGAATATAGAATGGTTTGGCCAATATGTTTTTTTATTTCATAGAATTGGGCTGTTGGAGTCAAAATAATAAGTCCATAAACTAATAGTTTTAGTAGCTTTAGGACACACGTTTATTGTCAAAATAGACTGGGGAATGAGTCCCGACATGAATGATAACGGTTAAGCTGTTAAACACCTTGTGATTGTATCATGTGACCAGCTAAAACTTCTATCTGCTGCATTACAACCTGAAAACATGCAGCTTATATTCATATGTTGCCTTTATGGTTGCGGCTTAGATACATCCATCCATCCATTTTCTTCCGCTTTATCCGTTGCCGGGTCACGGGGGCAGCAGTCTAAGCAGAGACGCCCAGACTTCCCTATCCACACACACTTCCTCCAGCTTGTCCGAGGGGACCCCAAGGCGTTCCCAGGCCAGCTGAGAGACATAGTCTCTCCAGCGTGTCCTGGGTCTTCCCCGGGGCCTCCTCCTGGTGGGACGTGCCCGCAACACCTCCCCAGGGAGGCGTCCAGGAGGCATCCTGAACAGATGCCCGAGCCACCTCAACTTATTCCTCTCGACGTGGAGAAGCAGCGGCTCTACTCCGAGCTCCTCCCGTGTGACAGGTTTAGGCTTAGATACAGGTTCACATAATAGTCCAGAAAGTATTTGTCCAAAACAAAGCTCAAGTGATGCCCCTGGAACATTTTCATTGACGTGTTCCAACCATTGTTACACATTGGGTTGTTTCATTGAAAATACTTAATAAACACATTTTATTTTCATTCTGCAGTCTTGTCTCTTGATAAAATAATCAACTGCTTCGATACGACAATCAATATATTTGTGATTAATCAATGAACATGTTACTTTTATCCATTGAGGGACAATTATCTTATCCGATTATTGTAATGAAAGGTGTACTTTATTATCCCCGTAGGGAAATTTGTCCTCTGCATTTGACCCATCCTTCAATACCGGGAAATGGCCTCTGTCAGGGGCAGTATGGGGATCCATCTCCAGATGTTGATTCTCTGCTAGGTCAGGACTACATGAGCTGGAGGACTTAATGACATATATAATATTTTTGATGGACAGGAGGTCTTGACCCTTCATGTCTCACTCATTTCCTATTCAACCCACACTCGGGTCTATATCATCTTAATGTCAAGGGCATTTACCTCTGACTGACCACCTTCACTACTGGAGTCACAGTCGATGGCACAGAGTGACTGTTTTTAGGCCATGATTGAGCTCAGCACATCGCCCCCATCTACTCCTATACAAGAAGGAGGTGTAATCACTCACTCTCCCCAGGTCCTTGCGGCCCGAGGCCTGTCACACACAGCCATGCAGAAAACAGCAGCTCTATCTCCATCATTCTGCCAACACATCCACCCCTGGCCCCATTACTTACCTGGCTAAGTCTGTGTCAACATGCGACAGGTGTAAACAGGACGAATGTCGCGAGATGACATCACAGCTAAACCGCACGGCTGCTGCTATGCCTCCATTAGGAAACATAAATTAATTGATAAATGTGCCGGGGCAGGCGTAATGCATTTGGGTGTGCTTCATTACCCAGCTGTGGAGGGTACGTGCGACTGTATACGTCCCCTCACTGGAAAACACTTCAATACAATTAGAGCGGGTTAGATTTGCCATACTGGTTAAATCTATATGGGTGCTTGCATTGGCTCATTAAGATATTCTGCTTGTGCCTTTCTTCTTATGAAGAAATCTCTGTTTTGCGATCACCAAACACCATTGTGTAAATACTGCCATTATTGACTCAAGAATAATCTTTCTGGCAGTCCTCTGTCTGCTATAGTTACAATTTATGACAGGTGAAAATGCATTTTTGATGACTATGGTTTATGTATGTTTGTTAAAAATGTTTATATTTTTCCTCCAACAATTCATACAATTAATGTATGATGATAAATTATTTGACGTATGGGAAAAATTATTACAGATTAGTTCAACCTTTTTGAAGTTGTACATTGAACCTGGATTTTTCAATAAATAGAAAAGGTTCTCCCTGTAGATACTGTGCATGATTTACTACAGCTCCAACGCTTATTTTGCAGAGCTTTATGTGCTCAGTCGAGGATAACACTTCATGCATACTCCTGCTGATCCTGCGTTTCCCTCTGATGAATTGATCGCTACCTGGAGTTGTGGCTTGTTTTAATCAGAATCACATTGATCAACGCTCTGTGTTTGCATGCATACGTGTCACTAAAATGACTATGCGCTGGGACACCATCATTATATATTTATTTTCCATCGTTCCAGCAGTTTTATTGCATTAATGGATGCGATCTAGTGTAAATGGGCAGAGAAGCAGAGGAAGTGATGTATCACGCAGAGCAACAAAAGCAGCCGAGCGAGGTGTCATTTACCATTTTTGTTCACTACAGCATTCCCCACACAATGTTGAAACAAATTCAATTTAAATGCAAAGTAACAGGAAAAAGTCCTATTTGTGTTTGCCAATAACTGTGCTCGTGCCTGAGCAATCTCTGAACTGAGACCAGGTCACAGCAGCAGAGGTGGAGTAGCCTCTGGGCTGGAGTGCTGCTTGGTTCGAACCATGAATCCTCTCTGCTCTGGTCTGGACCAGTGCAAAACCATGAACACTGTACTGCAGCAACATCTCAGGCAGAAAAAATCAATAGAAATAAAAATTGTAAAGCACAAAACAACAACTGTTTCAGAGCTGCTTAGGTCTTGCCTCCGTTTCCCAGCGCATCTTTAAAAAAAACCCAAAAAAACATGTCATGTCCATACATGTCCATGTCATCATAATACATACATCATTTAGGAGGATCTTTGTTTACACCCGCGTGCACATGCGCCCCTCGCAGTGTGGCAAGAAGACAGAGCGGCACATACTGAAGCATGGATGCGATGACTACTTTTAAAAGACCCAGTGGGCAAATAGCACTGTATATAAGTACTTTAACGCAAGAAGATCAGAGGAGATGTATAGACAAGCTAAAAATAAGTATATGAGACCGAACTGAACAAATTCAAAGCCCAGATGAGACCTGGGATGACGAGAAGAAACATTGCTCAGACTCACCTCTCTTTTGGCACCGATCTGCTGGGACTGGGACTCGGAGAGATTTATTCTTACTTCATAGAAAATCCGGGACCCTTCACTCAAGAAGGGTCCACGTTTTTCACCGCGGTAAAGTGGCCCGGCATTTTGCCGTCGCGGTAAAGCACATTAAAGGCGGGTTGCCCCTGTTTGCTGTTACTTACGGTAAAGGTGGAACAGGAAGCCGCGGGGATGAGCAACCAAAATGCAATGTTTAAAATTAATCGTCACTCATGAATGAGTGAACAAGTCCGCAGTGAAAGTAGTTTCAAAACTGAAATTTGTTTATGAATTTTTATCCCCTCATCCCCCCGGCTTCCCGTTCTACATTTACCGTCGGTAACGGCATAAAAGGGCAACCACTTTACCGCGGCCGTTTTTCGCTGTTCTTTGCCGAAAGAATTAGAAAAAAAACGTAATCTGTCCCCAGCGGGCCGTACAACCGACCACACAACAAGAACGGACCATTTGATTTGGTAAAACCTTCTACAAACGTCTGAAAATAGCTAACTCTCTAGCCTCCAGGTAGCTTTCAATGCTGTAGTGCCACACGGCCACGAGACCGGAGCTGAAAAACTATAAACAACAACGTCACTCGAAGATCCTCCTATATATCGTCTTAACATTTGTGCTGCATGAACAAACAGGAACAGAAGGAAGACAACAGATTGTATACATCCTGTCCCTCGTTTTGCCATTTTAACATTTTTGTGCCGGATTATGTTTTCAACCCCAACTTTATGCTATGCTATGATGGATCTTCCTTTTAAAAACCTACATTGTTAATTTGTTTTGGGAATTACAATATTTACAACTACTTACAATTAGACCTTGCCATGTTGGATTTATATCCAGCAGAATGTAATTTCCCCCTATGTGGCAGTGATGCTCATTTTATCATCTAATTTTTTTCTTGCACTTCCCACAATTAATTGCTTCTTTTGAAACTAAATAGTGTGTGAAGTGGTACGTTTTTCAAATAACTGAAGCAATGGATAGTAAGGAGTCTGAAAGCTCTTTAGTCTTAATCATCAAGCCGCCTGACAGAAATAAGTAACAATGTAATATCAACAGTGTAATGGAACGTGTCTTTGTTATTTTAAACCAATAACATGGAAATTAAAACGCTTCTTAAACATTGGTATTAGTGGAGAATTCTTGTCCCAACAGAAAGTGTGTTGAAGACTGCCTGTTATGGAGTGATTTATTCAGAACATTTTGCTTTTAAATCTTATTAGAAGTTATAGTCTTTTGTATATTTGTAAGAAAGAGCCCTGTGAGTGAGTGAGGGTGGTCTTTTTTCTGTTCAAAAAAGTGGATCTGAAGCTGTGCCAAATAATACATGCATCAGAAAAGAAGCGATAAAACCAAATTGGTTTTCGAGTTAAGAATGAGTTGTGATTATAGTAAATAGTCCATTATATGTGCCATCAAAGTCAGGTACCCCAGCTTTAATAAAGGTTCTTTGATGACTTTGAGGAATACGACATGTGCTACTGCTACTGTACAGTGATTGTCAATAACATCTGTGTATTTTTAGATATTTCGCACATTTAAAACTCAACATTGGTCTAAAAGGATGTACTGTATTTGAACCCAGCAGTTGGACCTGGATCTTTATGAGATGTCACCGTGAACGTTGTGATAAGGCGGTGGCAATATGGCTGAAAACTATATCACAATATAAATAATTCATATCGGTCGGTAACAATATATGTTGATTGTTTTTTCATTTATTTTGTTTTACCTAAAGAAATACATTTTTTGTGTCGGCTAACACACATTAGCAGCCTTGTTTACAGTCACGGGGGAATGAGGCTGGAGGAATATGTTCACAAGCACAGTGTCCCCCATTGTTAGTCCTGGTTAAATCCTGGTTTAGTCCTGGTTTAGCTCCTGTTTTGGCTGTTTCCGAGTGTCTTGTGTCCCCGTGACGGCTCCGTGTGGCCGCTCTCTGATAGCCATACGTGCTTCCAGAGGAAAAAGGTCATCTCTTGCTTTCGCCGAATGCATCCTGTCTCTGTGTCCACTGCCCCTCCCGCCGTACATGCTATTCCTCGCGCGGACTTCTATAACTATTGACGCAGCATTGAAAAACAATCTATAGATCCATGGACGCTACGCATGGTGCAGTTGTTTTGCGGTTCATGCTCGGCTGTGATTGGTCGAGAAGCCTCTGCCTACATCCTCCATAATACCGCGCGCTTCTGACTCGGCTTTACTTGTGTTTTCTTCCTGTTTTTTTCTAACGAAGTGAAGTTGAACCATCAAACATTCTATCGACCCCTTTTTCTATTGATATCGAACACGTGTCTATCGCAATATATATTGTTATCGTTTTATCGCCCAGCCCTACTTTGTAACTTAAAAATGCAGCAAGGCTCCGCTCATATGAGCAGAATCACCATTTTTCCATTTGACTTAATATGCCAGTGCACCACTTCCATATCATCCGTCTGTCGTAGATTATAGGGGAGAAATAAATCAAACACCAATGTAAGTGCAGAACAGTGGGCGTGTTCTGGAGGCAGTGGAAAATGGGAACAATAGAAGCAATGGCGTCTTGTGGCTCATCAAAATATATATTATTCAAACATGCAACAGAAAGGGCTGAGTTAACAATTTTTGCATATTTGACCTTGTTGTATCCCAGTGTCTGGATGAGTGGTCAGCGTTTACTCTCATCCCACAGTGGGGACATTTCGGAATGATCACTTCGAGGTCAAATATGCAAAAACAAACATAACAAGTTGCATAATGCACCTTTAATGCTCTAAGAGATGCATATGATTAAAACTACCATTAAAACCTTTTGATTGAATGTGCACCTTCAGTATGTGGCCATGAATTAGACACCTAAGTGCTGTTTATTCTGTCACAAATGTGCAGAGGCCAGGCCATAAGTTATGATCTGTAGCCCTTTTTGGCAGGTACATTATTGTTGTGAGAAATGTTGACAGGCTGGGTCAGTGAAGGACAGAACCTGGTCTATCAGGTTGGAGAGCTGCAGGGCAAAGCAAACAGCTTCTATTGAACTGCTGGATTAGACAATGACTCCTGTGTTAGCAGCACAAGCAGCAATAGGCTTAAGCGATTAGAAATCCCACATTAAGGCTCATCTCATGTTAACTTGTATGCACAGGTCATAGGTGGACGTTATGATTTACAATTATTTCCGTGTTAATTAAGACGGTTTTTGAAGAATCATTTGATACAAGCTTTTGAACGGATTGTATTTGTGCCAAAACAAATCTTTGCACTATCTAACTGTCACTGACCATTTTAATCTTCCCTCTGTGAAACCCAGCACTACTGTATGTTGGATCATTGCACAGTACTGCTCTCCTCTGCCGTGATGGACAGAACAACCCAGGCGTTCCTAATGGATATTTTGCAGTGCTACGTTGACTGACAAGACTAAAAGCCAAGACAATATATACACAGTGGCGTGTAATTAAAGCTACTTCAATGGTACCTGTGTTTCATATTAAATTAAACTTAACCAGTGCCTAATTAAAGTTGGATTAGATGCGACATGACCACATCTCCACCCTGCAAACTAATAATTTAAATTTAATGTCTAATTATAGTGAGGCAATAGTTTTAAAGAGACTCAAATGGAGCTGTCCTTAACTGTTCCCGTACTGAGATTAAATTGTTTTCCTACTGAGGCACTTCTTGAACTTTTGCTGTTTGTGATATGGAAAGGTTTGGCATTAGCTTCTTCTGAAATAATCATATTAAGAGAGTGGTGTGTTTTGATGCCTCAGGTCACAGCAAATAACAACAACATACAGTAGCCAAGTTTTGAGCCAGATGCTCAAAGTAAATACATTTCAGTATGTTGTTCAATCTTCAGGTGAATGCACTTAATGTAATGAAATGTGTGCATTTCTGAGGTACACAGGGAAGTGTTTTAATGCTGTCATTCCCGCTTGTTTTTTCTAATCCTTTACGCTGTGGGCATTCCTGTGGATTTAATTTATGTTCCTTACATTTTCTACAGCTTTAAGCAGGGCCGAGTTGTGGGGGGAGCCGTACCTAAAGCTTAAGACCATCGGGGGTAACTTTGCTTGAGCTGTAAATCGAGAACGTCGCCTTTTGAGAGATTCTTTGGGGAACGAATTTACTGGACATATGTAGCATGCAATTTAGAGAGAGAGGTTTGAAATTGTGGTTGAGGCGAGGAGGCAAGTCCATGATGCCCAAGTGTTGCCAACCACGTATCCATCGCACTGTGCTCTACAACTAACTACTACTAAAAATGTAAAGTGTAAATCCTTCACCACCTTGCTTAAAAAAAAAAGTATGGTATTGTATTACTGCTTACAAAACACAAAGTTGTCTTCTTTCAAGATAAAACACTGGAGAAACTGTTAAAGGTAATCAGAAGATTATCGCCGCACCACCAATTTTACCATTGATGCAAAAACGACCATAATTACAGAGCGAGTTTCTGTACCATTTACAAGGCAATTAATTAAGCCTTCCTCCCATGATTTGAAATGGAAAAACTAAGCGCACCACTGATTCAATTTACCAAGGCATTTAAAAGCATCAACTGTTGGGAAAGCGGAAAAAGTCGTTTAACTCAATCACGCACAATCTGCTGACAGTTAATGCGTGTGCAGATTCAGTCATGTTTCCTATAGTGCGCACAAGATGAATGGGTTTTTCTTTTACGCTGTGACAGAAACAAATTCCGTCTTTATGATTAATTACATCGTTTGAACGGATATGCACAGCGTTTCTAATACACAAGTCGATCTTGTACAATCTCCAGAAGGAATAAATATTAATTCTCAATAGACATTACAGATAGGGGGCAACAGTAGCTTAGTTGGTAGAGCATTGGCCTTTGAGCCAGAAGGTTGTAGGTTCGAGCCCACCACGAGACCTTCTCCACCAACTCCCACTGATGCCTGCTGTCGTTGTGTCCTTGGGCAAGACACTTAACCCCACATTGCCTGAAGCCCCTGCTGGAAGATCAAGGCTCCTGTGGACTCACGACCTGCAGAGGATCAGTGAGGGGCTGGTGCTCTGTGACTTGGGTGGCATCACTGATTGCCACCCCCTGACCCAGAAATGGATTAAAGGGTAGAAGATGGATGGATGGAGAAATTACAAATGTGTTTTGAAACCCAGGCTTCTGTTGGTGTACCACAGAGTCACAATACTTGGGCTCCTTCATCTATCTTTGAGATTACATTTCACTTTGTATGCAATGTGTTTGGTTTTCCAATATGGACAAACCCTCCCCAGGGAAAACACAAGTATAAGTTATAAAAGTATTGCATGAATTTATGTATGTGTCTTCACATCATAGCATCAAATGTGCATGCTTCTGGAGCATTTGGATCAGAATTAGATACAGTTGCCAAGCTTTTTCGTTTTTGTGTTAGAGGTTTCTTAAAATATAATTACTTGTGATTTAGAATCTGTTGGTCATGCTTGTATATGATGAGGCTTTTTATTTGGGGGGGCAGTGCTCAGAAGGACATGGCCAAGATTACAAGATAAACATTTGAGTATCCCCTACAAAAGCAACACTTGTCAACAGTTTTCGAATAATTGGATCCACAAGGATATTTTTCCACCCTGGAGATTAAATGATTGCTTAAAAACTTGTAGCAAACAAATGTGTTATATTTTATAGTTATTTTATTTTTATTTTATTTTTTTTATTAAAGGGACAGTGCATATTAAGATACATTATACATGTAAATATGCCAGAATTAGCCTAAGGGCTATTTTCCATCTGTAGTCCCTGGACAGTTGTTATGTGTCCTCCTGAAGGGAATAAAATTACACATAACACAATCAGATAAAACATAACACAGTAAAAAATATACAAACAATTCCCTCAATAACACAAATCAAACATATAGACATAAACACACCTCAACAACAATAAAGTTAGACTTGCAGACAAAGAACAAGAGGCCAGCAGGGAGCAGCAAGAGGTGAGGAGTCAGTGCTGACAGCTTTGATTTTCATGAGCCATTTTTTTACTTGTATTTTGAATGAGTTATATGTGTTGATGTTTCTAATTGTTGTGGGGGTGAGATTCCATTCATTGGCAGCTTTGACAGAAAATGTGGATTGACCAAAGAGGCTTTTTCTCAGAGGGATGATGCGGTCACCTCTTGCTGCTGCTCTGGTTCTCCTGAGTTCTGCTGTACTGATGTGAATGACCTGTGCGAGTGGGGGTGATGACAAACCATGTAGGCAATGTCAACCTTTTAAATAACTTTTTACCACACCATTTTCCCATATAATTTACTTTAAGTTATTTTGAAAGTGCTGCATGCATGTTTGTTCATTGATTTTCACTTGAATCCCAGACAACACATAGATTGACCACACTTTGCACCACCACTGGTATACAGTCACTTTATGCTTTTGTGACCGGCTTTATTCAGTATTCTGTTTCATCTGGGTTACAAGATTCTACCAACAAAATGTGCACACACTTCAAACTATTGTAAGAAAAAGAGAATTTCCAAATGCGGCTAGACACGGACATGATCACCCCCCCTGCTTCCTGATCTCCAACTGACTTTGAACTCACCACCCCTATCAAAGTTGCACCCTTAGGAATTTGAAAATGTCATCTGCTGAATATTTCACATTTAATGATCCAAATGCATACATCTCTTATGAATTCATACGTTTACTCCATGTGCTACCTAATGATGAAGCCTTTCATACTGTATATGCTGAATAGTTTCCCTATAGTTTAGTCAGGGGTGAGTCTTCAATTAATTTTTAAAAGTAGTTTTGCTTTGTGATTGATCACTCCTAGACCAATGACAGTTGGGCTTTTTTTTTTTTTTTACCAATCTTCTTGGCCGAGTTGGCCAACCAGTGTTGTGCGTAGCTGCAATAGAAGGGCCGTGCGTCACTATCTGCTAATGGAAAGTGCCATGGAAGCCGCAGACCTCCCGGGGAGTATGATATTGTCTGTCATGGGGCGTGTGGGGTTTCATCAAGCTCTGATCCCCGATTGCTCTGCCATGTTTCACACTCCTATTGTCTGCAGGTAATCGGACACTGCTGGCATTTGATAGCAGCCCCGAAATTCTTTTTGTGCTTAAATCTCTGTGATAACTGATTACACTTGAGAATGTATTCCTCTTGCCAGCACAATGAGAAATCCAAATATTGTGGGTGATGCTAGGCGCTTTTTGGTATCCAATGGAAGGCTATCAAAAGTCCGATATTAATCTAAACTAAAACTATTGAAACTCACACACACAGTGACTGTAGCAGCTTAGGAAATTACCATCCTTTTAATATCTTCAATACTGCTCTGGTCTAGTGCGAATCATTAAACCATACTTGCTACATTTGTATTTAAAACCAGACACAAGGATTTTTCAATCATTTTATTTATCCCATGACCCAGTGCTATCATGTTTTATTAACTGTATATCAAATGTAATGTATTTCAATTAGTCCCTCCTCTTGGCAAAACCACAATTGGTAAGATTATGCTGTAGGAGAATAATTAGGTCAGGGTAGAATGAATTTTGTCCAATCAAGAAGCTGTGAGGATGAGCATGTGTGGGTCTAACTGGCACTTTAAAATGTCATATTTTTCTTACTTTCACGAATAGAATTTACATGAAGTCAATAAAAGAGATGATGGTAAAATGTACCCTGTCCCTATTCTGTCTCTTTATTGCCCTTATAGACCATGAAGAGACGCTTTCTGTGAAGTAGGGCAATTCATCCTCTGCATTTGACCCATCCTGATACCACGAAGGCTTACGTCAGGAGCAGTGGTGGCCGTAGTACAGCGCCCGGGGACCCATCTCCAGATGTAGGGGAAGTACCCGGAGGAAACCTATGCAAGCAAGTAACATGCAAAAACCACTCAGAAAGACTCCGTTCTGACCGGGTTTCGAACCCAAGACCTTCTTGATGAGAGGCGAGAGTGCTATCAACTCAGCCACCGTGCCGACCTTTAAGAGCACTTCTGTCCTTACATGTCACCGGGGACTTGTGGACTGAAGTAATTATCATACCTCATGCCTAACTTCCTCTCACTGCAAGGAGTGATCATTGTAAGCTGATCCTTTGTTTACCACTGGAAAGGACATTTCCATTATTTTTTACTATCTGTGCCGATGATGCGGTGACAGCTCTGTGCTAAATGACAGAAAATTCTGGTTCATGTTTAATAGACGACACTATTACACATGAAAAATGGTAGTAACGGTTGGCCAACTCCACGGCTTCCAGCAATTGCAAGGTAATGCCCATGGGAGCAGAGCCCCAAGAGAGAAAATGATACTACGTGCTATAAAGATGCTGCTTTCTGATGAGCTTTTGGTTTTTAACTCATTCTGCTTCGGGCCATAGGTTTCATGTGTCTGCATGCCATTTTCTATACGCTGAAGAGAGGTGATACATTCAATTCGGCTGTAAATAATGTTGAAAAGTGTTAATAGTTTTACGTGTGAGGACTGTGTCAGCATGCTAAGTTCATATAGAGCTGCAGCTCAACTTTCTTCTACTTTTTGTCAAATCTTGAGAAAAATCCTCTTTTTTAAGCTGTGTAGCTTAGCCTGTCCCTGAGAGATCAGATAACAGAACAGAATTCAAGTGAATATTCAACGTGATACCGACAGGCCATATTATATTAGAATATGATAATATGATATACAGCCCTATATATATATATATATATATATATATCATCCTACACTTTCATTGCACACCTGTTTTTACTTCATTCTCATGAAATGAACTGGTGGCGGGAAACTTGGCTTTATACCTTGTTGCAACAAACAAAGAATGTCTTGTGAATGTGAGTATAGTTGAAATGTAATGCTGCATGGTGTCAGCAGCCTGCTATGTACAAACAGGCTCTCATTATCGATCGCCTTTGTTGTGGTAAGCTGTTACACTATGCGCTGGTGAAAGCGCGCCCGTCAACAAGCGTTGCCCAAGTGGAGAGAGCTCAAATTTGCCATCAGGGTGCTTCCAAGCTGCTACACATCGAGTCTGAACACTAGCCCTCAAGTGACAACCAGACAAATTGGTTTTGAATATGCCCACAGGCAATCAGAACACTCCACAAACAAAGCCCACAATTACTCGCCCTCCAACCAAAAAAGATCAATGGCAAATGTGACTTTAACGGCTGCTTCGAGACCAGCTAACAAAGGCACTACGCTCAGGTAGGTCACAGAGAGGAGTAATGAGATGTGGAAGAGTTCAAAAAAGAAAGTTTGATACGGAGGTCTTTACTTGACATATCCTTTGGCTATTTCAATTAAAGCTGAGGTATTAAATTTCAAACCACCATAAATGGAGCTGCACTAACATCCACCTAACTAGCGCCTCGCTCTCTAAACAGTGTCCCTCACAACAAGACCACTCTCCTCACTCAGTCAATCAGCTTTCATCCCTAAAGCCTAGCGTACATGGACAGAGTAACTGGAGACAACTAGTTGCAAGGCGGCTTTTGGCAACTGAGAGGAGATGGAGATGATCAGTTGCCGAAATCGGTCGATGTGAGTGCTCTTACAACTGGAGATAAACAGTCGATCTCCAGTTTCAGTCAGTTGCCAGTGTTCTACTTTTCGGCAACTAGTTGTCCTCAGATCCGGAGATATCACCCGATGTGCTCGCTCCAACAAGATGTGTGTATTGCGTGTATATATGCGTGGCATAAACTCCACAGTTTATGCCAGAAAACACGGCCGGTTGCTGTCGATGTACGCGCTTTTTATTTATTTGTTATTCCCGAGACTGGCCTGCTACTAGGAGTTGCCAGTTTTCGCCAGATTGTCGATGTGTGCGGGGCAGCAACTCATATGCGACGGATATAATCAGTTGCCAGTCCGATGTACGCTAGGCATGAGCATCAAATAGTAGGTTTAGTATGTTATCTAGTAAGAATCAAAATCCATAAGAATAAGAACAGAAACTCAGACAAAGTGAGCAAAAAGCTTGATTATGATTTTTTGTAGCCGCAATTAGCTATCAGCAATTATGCAAGTCAGTTTTCGCATTTTTTGTTTTCATTGCTAAACAAGTTTGTGATATTTTTGGTAGAAATAGCTGTGGTGTAATTTAATGCATGGTTGGATTTTCTCTCTATTAAAAATAAGATATTGCTTGACCTTTGATATTTAGAGTAAGTAAAGATGTTTGATAATCACAATTGTTTGGATATATGCACGCCAACTTTGCACAGCCCAAAGCCCAATAGTAACATCAACTACAATATAGACACTAGACAGTCATATCACGTGCCAACTAATCTCCTCTAATCTTCTAATAACCCTGTAGGTTTAACCTATGGTAATAGACACTCATTTTGCAATTCCAATGAGTGTTTCGTGGTTATATATGGGTTACCTTATATCAACTTTATTACAGACACAAGGTCCAGATAAAAATGAAAATAAACATACATTGTCAGATTCAACATTGTTAATGGCAACATAAACTCAGATGTATAAAGTGTATTTGAAGAGCTGTCGTGTTTGTCGGAGCAGGTGGTCACTGCAGAGGTTCTGAGTGGCTTTCAACAGCATCAGGAGTGGGTTCAAGTCTCAGTGGCTCCAGTGCATCTGCTTTGACAGACAAGTGCAAAAACACTTGAACTTTTTGAAGGGTGCATGAGGATGGGATGTGTGGGTTTGTACTTTGTACCACTGTCATTGCAAAAGGGCTTGAAGAGGACAATGTAAATGCTTGATGTAGTGATTTGATCTACAGCAAATTGAGCCATATGAGAGTCATAAATCTGACTTTGTTCTGACTAAATGACAAAGGGAAAGCAATTCTAACATGGTCGAACATATTGCACACATATTGCAGTGAACCCCTACTAAGATTGTTTTTCTTATTTATGACCCCTGCATGACGACACTTGACTATAAAGCATGAAATTTTTTGTATTTTAACAATCTGATGGAGACTTTCTTTTATATGCAGGATGATTGTTCAGACAGCAGTATGACAGAATGTTATGCTGCTTCTCCAGTGGAATTGATGTTAGGAGCAGATTCTGAGCTTCTCACTTACAGTTATGTGTGTTATGTGAATGTGTTAAAGACAAATATGATGCATTACATTATTTATAAGGATTACAGAGTGTGAAATTCCTTCTTCTGCCCTATGTTTTAGAACAGGGGTGTCTAAACTTTCCAATCAGAAGGCCTTTGTAGTTGACCAGACTTGTCCAAGGGCTGACCATATGTATCACCAAACTGTTTCTTCTATATTTGGGCCTGTTGTGGGCTTAAATGGGGTATGATGTGTCCATATTGAGTCACTACAGCTACATTAGCACCATATATGGAATTTTATGGCATGGTAAGTGATGAGGAAACAATGTTATACTAAAAAAAGAAACGTTTCAATAATGTGTTCTCAAATGGAGTAAATTAACATCTGTTTGGCATCAAGCTAGTCCTGTGTTTTGCACATATGAACATGGGAAATTAAATTGATCGATTGTCCATCGACCTCCACCCGGATGGGGTGATGCCATACTCTGACCATGAAATTGGATTTTGCTCTCTGCTCGATGAAGAATGCAGGCTTTGACCTTCTTTGCAGTGTAGCTCCAAATGATGAACTGCACCTGCACAATTTCACATGAAGTTACAAAATAAAGTTATAGTCTTTCTTCCTATGGATAAATATTTATGTTTAGCTGAACTGTGTGGTGTAGAATCTCAAGCAAAGCCGTTTCATTTTTATATTATCCTCATTTGATGGAAAAGATTACAAAAGGAATAACTGCTTATTTGTTTTTGGCCAGTCATCCGATTCTTTCCCGTAGATTAAATCAACTTATAATTACAACCTAAAGTCATAACAGCAGTTTTCTAGTAGTACAATATGTTGATTAACCATTAGCAGATTAGAAAATGAATCAAAAACAACAAAACAAATCAAACTATTTTAACAATCACTCTTAACGCTTTCAAAATATAGAACTAAAATCCAGTGTTGTGCCAGTTCACAGCTTTTCTGAACTAGTTCAAGTTCCGTTCATACATGCTCAAAGTGAACAGTTCACGTTCAAAGTTCACATTTTTAATTCTGAACTAGTTCAAAGTTCAGTTCATTTTACTTTTTTTGTGAGATACTTAAATTTTTTTCACACTACGAGCTATATATATCTCCTGTACACCCACAGGAGGAGAGCCTTTTGACTACAAAACAGACAAGATTAATATGGTTTTCAATGGGAGCAAAACGGAGTTGCCCCATCTCTGCTCATAAACTACAGACAGTAATGCGCTGCAGTGCGTGTGTCTATACTTTACAAATGTAAACGGTGTAAACTTTGTCGCTAACTCACCCTGTGTTTTCATCACGACTCGGGCACATGTGAAAAGCACCAGCTCACAGCGCCGCACCGCAACACGGAGTCGGGGTGCGTTCACAGACGGTGGAAACCAAAGGACATTTTTAGATTTCGGCGGGAAAAGTGCGAGAATACAGGAGGGAGGAACTTTCTCTCGTTGCGTTTCAAAAGAGAAAACAGATTCCAACGTTCATAGTGATGTCTGCCGTTCATGACACATAATATGAACTAATTCACGTTCAAGTTCTTTTTTAAAAAATGTGTTGCGTTCACGAAAAAATGAGCGTGTTCAATGAACGCGTTCTTTTGAACTCGTTCACGCACAACACTGCTAAAATCCATCTTCTTCCTCACACTGAATAGTATTTACATGCATGTATTATTTGACTGACAGATAAAGGAAATGGAGAAGACCACTCTCACTCAAACAATCCTCCCTCAGTCCAACGTGTCAAATACGTGACTCACAGGGCTCTACAAATCTAATGTATTTATGGAAAAAAGGTAGGTAACCCAGCTTTAAGGCCCATATATTTTGCATAGTGCTGAGCTGCATGTATGTAATTTAATCTTCCAGCTGGAATGGCCTCTGATCCCTTTAGACTCCCTCTGGCCGGTCTTAAAGAGCGGGGCTTCTGGCCACAGCTGTATCACCAGTCTTTGTCCTTCACTAGAGATGGATGGGTGGCTGTGCTTTCTAACTGCATTTAAACCCCCTCTTTTCACATTATCACGCTTCTCCCTGGAGCATCAAAAAACGTTATAAAACTCACCTCCAGCTTTGAGATTTCCTTCACCACCTAGTGAGTTTCTTTCAAACTATATTTACATGCTAAAAATAGTATGTTTACATTTGTGAGTTAAACTGTGACAAATGCACATATGAAATACCAATTTGATGCCCTCGAGCTGCAAGTGGCTTATTATAATTGGCTCCAGAAATGGTGGAACGAAAAGGAGCAGCACTAGTTGGTTTCCAGCATTGAATTTGGTTATGCAATCCATGCCTTAAAAAAAGCTAATGAAAAGCTACCACACTGGTCTGGTGGCTAGCAGGGAAAAGATAATCTCTCCCAGGTGTGTAAAGACGGGAAATGTATTCACCTGCTGCATTTGTCCAATCCAGCAGCTGGTTGGAAGCGGAGTGAGAATAAAAGCCTTTTGCTGCAGGAATTGTGTCATTGTGTTTAGTATAACATTGGTTCAGCCTAAAGAAGATAAGTTTTCATTGACTGCAAGTTTGGAGTTACTTGTATTGTTGGTTACAGTTACTGGTGTACTATTTTTAACAAAAACGTCCCAGGTGCAATCAAATGTTAGTCCATATGAAACTATTAACAGCAAGTTCCTTCTTTTTAGCACAACTGTACCAATGAGGTTCGCATCCTGATTCTAGTTCACTATGATATAAAATGTGTTTTTAAACCTGAATTATTGTATTAGGTAGATTCTCCTCTCTGCACATCAACTTGTGAAGTTTTTTGTTGTTTCCAATGTACTGGTAGATGGAAGAAGACAAAAATAGCAGGGACAATGCTGTACTATCTAGGATCCTCTTTCAAAAGATTATAATTTCTTCCTGGGGCAGAAGCCTAGGCAGAAGTGCAAAAGGCATCCAGGAGGTCCTAAACAGATGCCTGAGCCACCGCAAATGGCTCCTCTCAACATTGATTCTTTTTTTAACGGTTAATCTGGCTGAACACCAAGCTAAAATCCTTGGTACAAGAAACCCTCACAATTTGCAGTATCATCAAACAGACAAAAGCTTAAGAGGCACTGGTGTGTTAAACTTCTTGCGAAGCTGTAATTGCAAAAAATACAGAAATATGCTTGTAAAAATGATATACAGTGTCATGTATCAAGGACAGATAATTTTGCAAAAACAAGATCTAAACTTCCTCAAAGTAGAACAGCTGTGCAGGGATTAACAATGATCTAGGAACAACATCAAAACGCCACTTCATTTGCACACTTTGTGAAACCACATCTGGCAGCATGCACAGAGCCCTCCACTATAATGTACACATCGTTCTCTTCCACCCCAGGGGAAGGTTTATGTTTTCTGTTCACCTTTACGCTCAACTAAACAGGAAGGAACACGCAGCCGTCGAACCTCAGTATTTACCTCCCAATGCATAATTTACCAAGACATATCTGCCAGTCAAGTTAACGTCATGTAATTTTTATGAGGGGGAACGCAACCCAGATCTGTTCAGTGCACCATACAGAGGGAGGCTTGAAATAGATTTGATTGGGTGAGGGGTCAGGCGGTCTAACATGTTGCCAAGGTGAAAGTGAAGGTGGTATCTGTGGCTGCGTCGCCTCTGTGATTTGGGGTAAGCAGCAGATTTGAACTAAAGGCTGGTTTGTGCCCATACCTTTTTGCGTGAGATCTCCTAAGCTAAGCATTGCAGGGCCTGGTTAGAACTATGATGTGAGACCAAAGGGGATTTCAGATTTCCTGTTTGTGTAGATGTGCGAAACATTTCACTGAGATTGCTTTGTGTTCTTTCCTCCTCTACTCTTTGTGGAAGATGGAGAGTAGATGTTTTGTTTTCCATACCCTCTTCTGATTCCTATACTAAAGACCTCGACCAAAGAACTGCTAATATATTGCATTTATAAAGTGCTTTTCATGACACTCAAATACACCTCACGTGGCATTATTTATTCAGACCATATCATAGTCACTTCTTCCCTGGGTGACTCTCACTGCACTAATCATACACATCGATGTGTTGGTCTGCGCATCGGGGCTTACACATTAAAGAAATCGTCTATGATAGAGCATTTTATACAGTAATTTTTAACTGTAACCATAACTAAAACCATATTTTATAGGTTGCTTTTATTAAGTGTCTTTCTGCTCTGGATCAAGGCTACAACACACAATCTTCAATGTTCAATGCACATCTTTAATGTAGTGGTGCAGGCAAAGACAAAGGAAGACACACACAGGTCGTTTTAATGCTTCTGAAGATTGATGAGTAAGTGGCTGGCTCACAGTCAGAATTTAAATGAGATAGTAAACACATCGTTTATAGGGGTGCTTCTCTAATCTCATTTTACACTATTGACAGTTTTATCATAATGAGCAGCCTGTTCCATCAAGGATGAGGCTAACAAAGATACAGCATGATAGCACTTCTGTTTGCCGCAGACATCAACAGTATTTTACAAACTTGCACTTAGATGTGTTCCTGTCTCAAAGATGTAACTAGAGCGGAGACGAGGAGAGGACAGGATCTGCAGACAAGTTCATTAAGTGACTTTAGACTGTTTACTGAGGTAAAGGGTTTCCCCTCAGCCTGCTGTTTTATTTATATAGGCCTGAGCAGACAGTGGACTGACTGAGCATCATTGACACGGTTAGTGTTTCAGCTGTCATAGTCAGAGACGACCTGTTGGCTTGGTCACTGTAGTGGTTGACAAGTTGCGAATGTGTCATTTGTATTTAGTATATTGACTTTGTATGGCGGACAGGCAGGGGGAGGCGACAGTAGCTCAGTTGTTAGAGCATTGGCCTTTGAGCTTGAAGGCCGTGGGTTCGAGCCCACCATGAGACCCTTTCCACCGACTCCCACTGATGACTGCTGTCGTTGTGTCCTTGACCCCACTTTGCCTGAAGCCCCCGCTGAAAGATCAAGGCTATGCCATAGAGCGACCATCCTCCTGTGGACTCACCACCTGCGGGAGGATCCGTGAGGGGCTGGTGCTCTGTGTACTGGGTGGCACCTCTGGCCACCGCCCCGACCCAGAAATGAATTAAGGGGTAGAAAATGGATGGATGGATGGATGGACTTTGTATGGCCTTCGCAATGTCCATCATTTCTCCAATCAATCATACATTTACTCATGCACCTAACTGACAGATGAATGTTTGTTAATTTTTGGTCAGTTGTTTGATTAATAACGTATCATTCACTGACTATATTACAACCAAAAATAGGATTGGGCTGAAACAACTTGCTTATGTGAGCCCAACCTGACATCACGTCACATACAGGTCAGTAGCTACTTAAACACAGAAACTATGTAAAAAAAATAAAACAAAGTACATTACTGATTTAAAACATAAAATTAGCTAGAACAATGTATTTTTGTTCACTTTTCTTTATTTGTTATATTTTTGATTTTATTATTATTATCATTACTTTTTAGGCCACAGATCGGTGGAAAAATAGTGACAATGTAATGCAAAAAAGACATGTTTTCCAATAGTCCTGTTTCTCAAATAAGTATTGTACCGATTCATGCAGGTTAGAGTGGTTAGATTGAACTGAACTGACCCCATGCCCACTGTTTTTATTTTGTTCACCAGTTTACTTTGCTGAATAAGTGATATGTGGCTGATTCAGCAGGGTTGCAGTGAAATGTTCAGCTCAAATGAAAAATCCACAGACCACTGTTAACTTCACAGATATTCTGAGCAAATCCTCTGATGTGACAGTATTTCCGCTGATGTTGCTAAAGGGACAGAGCGATATGTCTCTTATCGTTTCACATTGAGATTTCCAAATAATAGATTCTATGCTTCCTCAGAAAGAAGTATGAATTCTCTTTTCAAATAGCTATTTCCTCTTTTTTGTTTTTGTTTTTTAAAATAAATTATACGCGATGGACATGACTGATCTTTAGGGTTGTCAGAAGTATCGACATAAAGGTATTGAGATATGTATTGATACTTGAACTTTGTGGGTTCATGATCAGCGCTTCTTAAAAGATGATACATTTTCTACCCCAAAGCCAAAGCTAGGTATGGAAAATACATGAGCTGTTTGTAATAACATCATGTTTCCTTCAATGTAGCAGTAAAACATTTGATTAAATATTTGATGACAGTGACAATAAAGCATTTGGCTCTGATTAGGTCAGATCATTGAATGACCTCCTTACATTTATCGACACTGTGTGTTTTGGTGACAATAATTAGTGCTATTTGGTGCTGATATCAATCAATCAATCAATCTTTTATTTGTATAGCGCCTTTCCTACACAAGGCAACACAAAGCGCCTCACAAACCACATAATATCAAGCAAATCATAAACTTTAAAATCTACATATACAAAACAAAATTTAAACAAAATTTAAAAAACAATGTTTTTTTTAAAAAACAGAATAATATCACAAGTAAAAACCTTAAAACATTAAAAACACACACGGGATTAAAATATTAAATAGCCACAATGCATGAAAAAGAAAAGTCTATAAAATCCTTCAGTTGTATGTTTAACCTGGATTTGATGCCAGCCTCACATCTTCAGGAAGATTGTTCCAGTTTTTAGCTGCATAAATCTGAAACGCTGCCTCCCCATGTTTAGTTCAAACTCTTGGAACCAGCAAGAGCTTACCTCCTGATGTGCTCCTCAGAGTCCGGGGGTTCATATGAGACCAACATGTCGCTTAAGTACTTTGGTGCGAGGCCATGGAGAGACTTGTACACAAGCAGAGCTGCCTTGAAGTCAATTCTCTGAGCCACAGGAAGTCAGTGCAGAGACCTGAGGACTGGACTAATGTGACCGTACTTCCTGGTCCTGGTCACGATACTAAACTATATGACAGATTCAAAGATTTTACAGCTAGTAACAGTGCAATAATGGTGAAAACTTAACCGCTCTCTTGTTAACCCGAGCAGAGTGATATTAGCAACACAATCTTGTTCTAAATGATAATGTACTGGATCCCCTATCACTGAAACTAAGTGGCAGTTGAAGCAGCGGTTATTGCTTCTGGGGGTTGGCTCTGACTCAAAGGAGCATTAAATTATTTTTTCATCTGGTTGTGGATTGCTTATTTAGCGATATCTCTGCCCCCACATCTTGTCAAAAGTGTGCTTCTGTCACTGCAGATTTTATTGGTTCCTTTTCTCATTCTGGAGTTCCACAGATGAAATCTCGGGCCCTATTTGCAAACACCAAGCACTTTTTTTCACGTCATGTCATAAAGTGGAAATATAAATCTGAATTATTCCGTCCTTGTGGCCATCTGCACACTATTGGTTTTGCTCGTAATAAATCTTGGCTCGACTCTCATCCATTATGCATTTGGCGAACTACCTGTTTGCAGTGTTATTGAGACTTTTCCCTTTTGGTGTTGACACTTTTGGATGTCCTTTTCGGTTCAGTGATCTGTAACAGTGGTCTCAGTGTCATGTTTAGAAAGTAGAGTGTCAGGGTGTGATGAAAGAGGGCACCCATCGGACGCCCATGGGTGTACAGTGGCAGGCAGGGCTCTGCTAATGACGGATCAAAAGCAGTAAACTGAATGAAGCGTGCTGGCTGGGATCCACACCGGACTGTCCCGCTGTGGGAGCAGGCTTTATGCAAATCCCCTGTCACTTTAGTAACAAGGAAGAGGTCTCTTGTTTCCAGCAGAGGCGGGATGACTTCCAACTTCCAGCACTCCACTTAAAAATAATCAGGGCTTTTTGAAACTGTTTTCATAACAAAAGACCTTCATGCCAGTTTTTAAAACCACTATAAATATATGTACATTTTCAAATTCAATCCATTTGAAAACCTCTTTTAATTCCCGCCACCGCAGGTTGTCTGATTAGATGCAATGATTTCAGATAGAAGAGCTGAGGTCTCTATCCATTGGTCGAACTATTCAACAGAAAATATTAATGGTGATGCTTATTGCAAGGGGAGGGAGTGTTTAAAAAAAAAAAAGATTATTATGATGTAAAATGTTTTGATATGGATGGTCAAATTAAATACAATTTAAGTTACATGCATCACTTTTAAATACACTGTGCAATACGTTTACTTAAGGAGAAAGAAAGCTAAAACTCCACAGTCAGCCTAGATTTTATTCATTGGTTCTAATTGACTGTAGAATGTAGAAATGTTCTGTTTTAGCAATTCCCCTTTCACAACTGAGGCACATTTACTGAACATCAGATTTAATGAAACAAAAAGCTACAGGTGGAATGTATATAACATGTCCATTAAACTTAGTAGGTTTTCTGTGGTGAGAGGGTCACACCCTGCTACTATTCAATTTATCCTAGAGCACTTTAGACACAACTGTGATCAAAAGTTGTTGCCCACAATGTCGATAACACACAAAGTTGCATAATGCCTCTTTAACCAAAGACTGAAGCTTCGCTCAAATACGTCAAGTGAGTTTGTAGAATTTGTTTTGTGCTGCATCACCACACATGCTGCTGACTCATGACTCCGTTTACTGTCGGCACTTTGTCAAACAGAAGTGGTTGTAAATCCTCAGAAAGTGACAATAAACAATTGGAGCATTACCGGCCAAGTGTAGAACAAGCAAAAGGAGATGGCGCCAAAATATTTGACATGTTATAAAACTTCCTCACTTGAAAGCAAACGCTCAGTTCATCGCGCCAAGCTCTTTTCATTATTTATTGTGTTCTAGCTACCTGTGTATTCACTGGACATTGGATATGACTTTCTTTGGCAAGCTGCGTTCAAAAGATTTCTGTAAATATCACAAAGGCTGTGCAGTCCAGCCTGGAGAAAATGCGGCTATTGTTTTTAACGGCAGCACACCGGAGACGATAACCTTTTCAGTGCGCCGTGTTCGTCTGTGATTGATGGCGGTTGGATGCGGTTCTCACCACGAGCCGGTGCCCACTGCTTTGTACCATCTGGACATGTAGACAACAGTTACACCTTCACTGTGATGGCAAAGTCTGCAGGGATAGAAGATTAAAAAGGCTTTAGCGATTTTGTTTCATGTGTTTGTGTGAAACTTGTCCATTTGCAGACATGATTAGACACAGATTTTGGTTCTGAATAGTTTTTAGTCTGATTCTTAAAGAGTGACTAAACACCTGTGCCCAGCCTTACTCTGCCCACATGAACATTTGAAACATTTCTCTAACAGGGAATTTACACAGTAGGCGTTAACAGCACGTACGCGTTGACTGCGCGCTCTCTGCACGTACATTTTTTTTGAAGTATCTACACAGGCCGTGCGCGCAGGTCCACGGCTTCTGATGCTCTCCCTTTGTAGTCTATGGAGAAGTGTAGAGGACAGTATGGGCCAGAGGACTGATGTAGAGCAACACAAATCACATGTGTTTGTCCTCATGGTCTCTGTGCGCTGGTTTGGCCAGACGCCAGACTTTAGGAAAGAAAAAAAACGATGTCCAGAATCACTGTAAAACCTGCTGCTCCTCCTGCTAATGTTTAGACACAAGTGCTGTGTGTGTGTGTAGATGTAATCTAGAGCCAAGGGCCGCTAGAA
Organism: Knipowitschia caucasica; assembly: GCA_964034765.1. Taxonomy (NCBI): domain Eukaryota; kingdom Metazoa; phylum Chordata; class Actinopteri; order Gobiiformes; family Gobiidae; genus Knipowitschia; species Knipowitschia caucasica. The sequence goes on from OZ035841.1 coordinate 30,476,707, forward strand.
AAATCATGTTTTACATGAGATTTCAATAGGAGACGCGTTGGTGCGTGCACAAAATTAGAAATCCATCCTAAATTAGAGCGCAGCTTCGCGTCATACGTCCGTCATACACGCGTATAATGCTAGAAGTGTAAATATCATCATAGGTTAACATGGAAAAAAACATTTTTTCCAACACGTACGTGCTGTAACGCGTGATGTGTAAATTAGCAGTGAGAAGCGGAGGACCTGAAGGACCTGGAGGACCAAGGGACAAAAAGGGGGGTTGTAGAGAGCACTACAATAAACATATTTATGCATTTTATGAGTTAAAAAAAGTTGATTTGGTGTTTATGATGTTTATGGTGTTGATCCAGTGTAGCACTTGTGCTGCATGGTGAGAAGGTTGTGGGCACCGTGCCTCCACATATTTGAAATTCTGATGCTTGTTTTTAAACGTTTGAAATGGGTTCAGCCCTTGTATATGTGACAGAACCGTTATTTCTGTATGTTCCCGTCAGATCAGTGAGGTCAGATAACCAGCCCAGGTCTCTTGCTGCCCCCCAAACTGTGGAAGTCTACATCTGTACATTAGAGCAGCTTCTTCATTAGAGGTTTCATTGGAACGCCAATTGAGTTTTACTGTTTTATATTTGTGCACGTAATTGCTGGTTTCTGTTCTTTTTTTTCCTCTTTTGGTCACGTGAAGCGCTTTGGGCAGCTGGTGTTGTTGTAAATGTGCTACGTAAATAAATCTGACATTGACATTGACATTGACACAGGACTTGTTTAGCCGGCATGCTTTCCCTCTACTCATCACCCACAACCTGTATTAGCTAAAATCCTTCACTGAAAGTCCAAGCTGAGAGTCAACATCTGGAGATAAGTCAGAGGATAAGATAGTGGACAGAGGACAGAGGACTTCTTTCCCTTCAATAAAGCAAATTAGACTATTGTAACGGCTATTATTAAGTTTTCTGCTTTAAATCAATACATTTTTTGAATTCGACAAGAAAAAAAACCCCTTACATTAAAACTGATTTTAACATACAAAACAATTTCCTCTGTCTACCAACTCAAGCCCGAATTGAATTTAAAGTACTTGGTAGAAATACATGCATTTGTACTGTGAATCGTTACTCCTACTCATTACTGATTACTCTGATGTATTCCAGTGTTGCATGAAACTTTTATCTCTAGAGAATGTTCCAAAGTTCAAATGTTCTCTCTCTAACAGACTGATCAAATCCACTGTCTCCTGAAAGTTGCAATGAAGATGCCCTGTTCTCATGTACTCAATATTTGACATCACATCTCAGTATTACTGTATATAGCCAGGTCTTATTGTTTGTTTCCTGTCTCCTCTTAAAGCTGGGATTGTGTGTGTGCGGTTTGCAAAATGCTCTATGTCTTCTCCCACTGTGCCCATGATGCCCTCTTCTAATTGGTCCGTAATTAGTAACAGCGGGTTGCTTGGGGAAATTAGCACGTTGTTGGACCCACTATTGTGCCTTGCGTCTTAAATACTGGCTTTGTTTATAGTGCGCGTCAAGAGTACATTGTCTTGAGGTCATTTTGTGGTTCCATCATTGCACACCCTATTTCCTTTGACAATTCTTTTCTTATTTTGAACTGGCCTCTGTCAAATCCATAATGAATCTGTGTTTTTGGCTTTGCTTTCAAGATTGTTTCAGACTTATTTTCTCAGTTTCATGAATGCATAGGAAAGGGGATGGGCCCATGAGTTGATATTTCACAGAAATGCTTTTGACAGACTGTATTGCGTCATGGAAGGAAAGGGCTGCTTTATGTTGTGTACAGAGTGGTCTGAGAGGATGTCTAAGGGTCCATAATATATGAAAAAAACAAGCTCAGGTGAGAGGAGTGTGCGTTTGTATAGATAGAAGACTTTATTACAGACTCGTGGTTCAGATCAATACAGACACAGACAATAAAAACCTCTAAACTTTCAAGAGGCAGTCGAACCAATGTTTCCACAGCAGCGAGGTGTAACGTACAGCACAAAACACTGGACAACAAAACAATCACAGCCTTTTTGAATTATTCCGTCGACATTTAAACTTCACCTGTACAGCTGGTGAAATTAGCTTGTAGGTTCACGTCCAGTTAAATATTATTTGGAGACTATGCTCAAGAATAGGCCACTTTCCCTGACTGTTTAAAGCGCACTGAGGATGCTCTCTTGTGGCCAAACGGTAGTGGTGCAGCTTGAGTTGTCAAAAGTATAGGCGTATTAATCAATTCTAAATATAACATCAAAACAGTTTGATGAACTGAACCATGACATTATAAATAAATGGATAATGGCTTGGAGAGTTTGTACAAAGATTTAGATAAACAAGTAAACAACTCCATGGCAACACTGCACTTAAAAAAACAACATAAAATTCAAGGGCTGATGATAGTAGCTGTTTATCCCGATGACAGTACTTGTTGATACCTTACCTTAAAATACGAATTGAAAAAAAATCATGTCTTTCAAACAAATCCTACAGACAGTGAATCAACTGCATGGATGTTTGTAATATACAATATTGCTTGTGTTAAAGAATTTTGTCTTGAAGGGTCATGTTTTAACAGACAATAACTAGTTCAAATCTGCAAACTTACTAGAACAGAAATGTCTCAAAATAGGCTCTACATTAATGTACTATTCTCCACCATGTTAATTGTATTCCTGTTGTTACGTTTCTGACCAGCAGATGGCAGCAGATCCATTTGCTAAGAGAAGGAGATGGGAAAGTCTTGAGTGGGTGAGGACCCCCTCAAAAAGAGATTATAAAGGGGAATCCATAATAATTGAATAAAAAGTTAGCATTGTCTTATATTGAGCTGAGTATTTATACCTGATAACATGACTATACTATAGTGTTTTATGTGGGTATTTGAATAGCTTCCCATTCATTACCGCTTTTTTAAACAAACATTACATTTGGTGCAGGCGCCTTGTAAAACAGCCCTCTCTGCATTGCACAAGTTCTAGGAAATAAAACCAGAAATACTTGGACCTACACTATATTAATCTAATACTGTGTAACCATGTTGTGTCTCTGCTTATGTCAGTATTGTTCCCAGGCTTTAATTCAACAAGTTTCAGTGGGCTTCTCTGCACCGGGAGAACAAACATTACAACATTAGTTTTATTGATCAGATGTCTGCTCTCTGGGCACTATGAGTGGCTCTAAAAGGCTCCGCTCACTGGACCATGAAGATTTTATTGCAGATGATTCGAGGACAATTGGGTAACATGAATGGACAGCACTGGACACTGAATTTTAATAGATTTTTCAGCAGCAATAGAACACATTTAGGAGCGCTCTCTGTTGCCATCTGCTAGACAATAAAGGCATCTCCTGGTTGAGAAACTGGGGCTACACTACTATGGCTTTATGACGTTGTGTGCACATGCCTAAATATAACATGATTCATAAGGCAATTATCAAGTCAGCATAAACACATGATATTGTGTGGACAGAAAGTAAGTAAGTAAGCTTGTGGATTTATTGCTTATCTTTCTTGTAAAGCATTAAACTGCAAGGTTGTGCTATGTCGTTTACATTCCGTTGTTCTTTGTAATCCTTATTAGACCGTCGTGATCATAGTTTTTTGCCTTTTATACTAATCTCAGCTGTATACTGTAGATAGAATGAGAGGTAGTATAGGATGTATTTTTTAATTGATAATTATAATACACTGCATGTAATAATAATAATGTATCAGTTTCACATAGCGCTTTTTTGGACACTCAAAGACGCTTTACATGTGTCATTATTAATTCACTCCCTACACAGCCACAGCCGCCCTGGGGCACACTGACAGAAGCGAGGCAACCAGTCTGTGCCATCGGCCCCTCCGACCACCACCAACCATTCACACACACCAGACTCATTCTAGGCAATGGGGGTGAAGTGTCTTGCCTAAGGACACAGCGGCAGTTTGGCACTTTACAGCCGCAGCCGCCCCACTGTGGCATCAGGTGTTCCCAGAGGTTAAGTGTCTTGCCCAAGGACACAACGCCAAGAGACAGTGGAAGTCGATGGTGAAAGTCTTGAGGTGGGCTCAAACCCACAACCTTCTGGCTCAAAGACCAACGCTCTACCAACTGAGCTACTGTCGCCTATAATGTATCAAAATAAGCCAGTCATGGGACAGGTGACAAAGATTTTAAGAGATCCTTTATTCTTCCCACAGCGGGGGAAATTTCAGTGTTGCATTACAAGTTACAGAACAGGAGGAATTAGGAGCACACAACACAAGATAAGTGAATATTAGGTGTAGCGCAACTCTAAACTTCAACCAAATAGAATAAAATCTTCCTCTTGTGCCGTCTCCTGCTTTCCCGACACAGTGAGACACAGTCTGCCGTTCCAACATTGCATTTAACCAAGTCAGTGTGAACTCTTTGGGTCAGGTGAAGAAGGTTATAAATCCACAGCAAGGACATTGTGGGGCTATTGCAAATGATGCTCTTTTCTCTACAACGTCTTTGAAAAACATATCAGTTTTGCCGTAGTCCATTTTAGAGCGATTTCCTGTTTCCTGGCTACACTGTGCTATGAATTTAGAAGACTTATTCTGCAAGTGTGTGGTGATGTTTTTGTGGCAGCCTTCAATGACATTATTACTATTGCTCCTCCGTTCAATCATTTCCCATTGGCATAGTCGAAAGTAGTTACAAATAAAAGCTTGTTGATTGGGTTTACCATGTGGCGCAAGGATAACTTCCGGTACCATACAAGCTTATTTACATTATGTCCAGGTGAGAGTTAATGAATGTCTGTATGGCCCTAGCATCATTGTTATGTATTTTCCTCCAGCTCCTCTTCCTTCTGCAGACTGCGTTCTCCGCTCACATTCTCTGTCCTCTCACGTCGGCTCAGGTGTTGCAGTGTTTCCTGTGACTGCTTTTCTTTTGCCTTTGTTCTTTGAGTTCAGAGGACAGCAGGCCATCTTCCCACCTACAGCTCCACCAATGGGCTCTGAGTCACCGCTCCGCAGGCTCACACAATAAACTGAATAAAACTGCCTCCTGGAACAAAGTATTATTCTGCATTTTCCATGACTTGAATAGGTGAGCCAGGGCGGATTTTTGCCTCAAAGTAATATATTTATATCAGAAAGAGATGTGGACGATTATTACTAAATATAACAATAAACGATTAGATGGTCAGGCTGGATTTTTGAGAGTTAAGGCGAATGTGAACTTCATTGTCTCCATGTCTGATTGGAACAGTTTGCCCTCATCTGTTCGCTCTCTCAGTTCTCTGGCTCAGTTTAAGAATGCTCTTGTGCGAAATCTCCAAAATCAGTGTAATTGTTTTTGATTTTGGGTTACATAATCCTATGTTTACTGCCTTTAATATTAATAAGTTTAGTATTTTCACTATTTATTGTCTGCATCAAATAAATTTACAACAGTCATGGTGTGTGCGTGAGTGTGTGAGTGTGTGTGTGTGTGTGTGAGTTTGTTTTGTGTGAGTATTGTTTATTGTTGCTTTTTGTCCTTTGTCTTTATTGTTTACTTTATTGTATTGCATTGTATCTGTCACCTCTGTTACCTTTTTGAGGACCCCCTCGAAAACGAGATGTTTCATCTCTAGGGGCTTATCCTCCAAATAAATAAAAAAAAAAAAAAAAAAAAAAAAAATGTACAGTCTATATCTCCAATATTACTTAAGGTCAGTACTTGCAATGTTCTGCTATTCCCTGTCTCAAGAGGCCGTCCGTCCGTCCGTTTTCTTCCGCTTCATCCGTTGCCGGGTCGCAGGCCCAGCAAGAGGCCATCCTGTATATAGGGCAAGGGGAACATTTATTTTTGTGAGTAAGGGTTATAGAATGTGGAGGTGTTCAGTGATACGATTTAAAAGTACAAGTGGAGTGTTGAACAACAGGTGGGCGCAGGAGTGTGTTGTTATTCCGCTTGCATAGTCATACAGAAAAAAATATACTCAAGATAAGGTTAAATAAACTTTATTGATGTCACAATTGAGAAATGTACAATTTACAAATTTGCTCCTAAGCAAATGCTGCCAAGAAACAGAATGTGGTTAAAACACATAATTTGAGCAATTTCTTCAACACATACACAATACACACAGAACTAAAGAGAGTACCATTAACATGTTAGACCATCTCTTTTTTATAATAAGTTTTATTTGTTTGGTAACACCATTAACTTATTTGTATTTGCCTTAAAACAACTATTGCTTTAAAAAATATATTATCCAGGTTTTTCTCTTTCTGACTCGATGTAGCACATTTGTGTTCCCATGCTCATGGCATTCTGACTTTCAAGTGCAAAAGAATTGGTTGCATTCCCTTCCACATCCATGTGCTGCAGAGATGGATAAAACATAAATAATGTATTCCAAGCTGATAATTGGCCTCCCTGGAAAATGTGGACATTGCAATGTTACGTGCCTTCCATGATAATGTTAAAAATGACTCCCTCCGCAGTGTAGAATGTGTAATATTTATATCACTGCAGCAGTCGGTCATATGGTCTTCCATATTGATGATTTTACCTGCACTGCACTTGTCACGTTTTAAAAGTGGAGGAAGGTTCGGTCGGAACAAGAAAATAATGCAGAAAGTGTGTGAGGTCCAACTCAAAAGTATGGGTATATTGTTTATACAAAATTTTCTTGTTCCGTGTGGTACAGATAGTTCAATAAAAATGCAAATGATTGAAATTGTATCTATTTGTGTTAAGGATTCACCGATACAGATTCTGAGCGAGAAGCTTAGCGGCAGCTTAGTGGCAAGCGGACAGTGAGTCGGCCGTATGGCAATTAAATATGAAATAATCGAGTGACAAGAGTAAAGCAGACTGTTAAAAAAAACGCACTAATTACAAAACTGTAATTAGTGCGTTTTTGACTGGATACTGTTGCCCACAACATCAAAGTGACTCACTATTTCAGAACTTTTTTTGCGCAGCATTCAATCAACACATTTTGTTTCAGATGAGATTTTGTCAGTCTTGAATATTCAATATATTTAACCATATATTGCATAAAAGTAACTGAAAAGCCAGCTGAGGTGGTCGAGCATCTGAGAAGTCTTCAGAGAGGGACCATGTGTCCCACTGTTCTGAGAATGTATTAAGATGGTCCTGATGAACAGGAAAAGGGCATGTGGAGAGTAAAGTCTATGCATGAGTGCTTAAAAATTGTTTTCAAATAATAGCAATTTCTAATTTAGTCAATTTCCATTAATTTAATTAAATAAAGAAAAAAATACTTTCTGTTGTCTTTTAACACGTAATTTGTTCTGTTGTATAATGAGTGCTACAAGTGCACCCACTCTCAATGGTTTGTTTTCCCTTTTAAGGTCTAGTCCAAGGTTATTCTCTCTTTTATAATGTGGGGACATTGAACTCACTTCACCCAGCACAGTGCAATTACAGAGAGCTCACTGTTGTTCCACGGCTGTTGATTTGAACCTCTCTAACCTTGACAATAACCCCCTGGCAAGTGTTTATCAGTTTATACAATGCTGGACCATGAATATAATTGAGAGACCTGTCAACTGCGACCTTGCTTTTCTCTGTTCCTTCACGAGTGGCATGGCAGAGGGCCGCTAACAAGAAGCAGGTAATACAGTGGGAGTAAATTGGCTCTTGATTACAGCATTTGCCTGTTAATTTTTCAACTTGAGCCTCTGTGGTTTGTAAAATGAACTGTGTGTGGGTGCGACTGCAAGCGGAAGTATTTTGTTTCTCGCCTTTTCAGATGTCACAGTTTTGTCTGATCCGTGTGTGGGAATAGACTCTAGCTCTTGATGTAACCGCCAAGTCAATTATGTAATAGTATTAAAGTTTTCCCTTTTCTGTACTTTTCTGGTACAGGGTCCATCACTGGTTGTTTCGAGGAGGTTGATGCTAAGTTAATGATGCTAATCATTATTAGACTTCCTGCATGGTTTACTTAATGTGTATGTGCTGGAACTGTAAGTACCCACAAATTAAGTTTGCCATCAAGTATCATCTTCTTAATTTCAAATATATGAGAATTGTGTCTAATATTTAAGGGATGCAATGATTCAAGATATCTTATCAAATCATTTGAAATGCCCTCTTTGATTTGTGCTGCTCTTACAGCCCCACTTAATGCACAATTAAGTTAAGCACCGTAGCATTAGCTGTGCAAAAAGTACAGCTGCTCTCGCTTTGAGACAAAATTGTGATAAACGTCAAAATGGATGGCATTTATGTTTTTATTGGATGTGCTTGATTTGCAGAAGGCATTTGACCATGAGATGATGTCAACAGAGAACTTTATCTTTGTTCTTTGACAGTTTTATATGTTGTTTGTATCTCTCCTGTATGTCTCTTCCCTTCTGCTGCTGATGCTCCAGTGTTTTAGGCTTTCATTAAAGCACTGATGTGATTAGATATGACATATATTACATAATTGCTGCTCACAGATAAGCATTTCTATCTCTCAGAGTTTGTAAATAAATGATTCTTTAGTGTGTAGGTGTTTTGTCATAGGCAGGAAACTGTGGTGGAAAAGGCCTTTAAAACAGTTTGCTATATTGAAAACACTTTTCACTGGCAACTTAAGAGCACTGTCCTGTCCACTGTCCTTCTGCGAAAGGGGTCATGGGGACACAAGACACTCGAAAACAGCCAAAACAGGAGCTATACCAGGACCAAACCAGGACCAAACCAGGACTAAACCAGGATTAAACCAGGAATAACAATGGGGGACACTGCTTGTGAACATACATATGCCTCCAGCCTCATTCCCCCGTGACTGTAAACAAGGCTGCTAACGTGTGTTAGCCGAGACGACAAATGTATTTATTTAGGTTTTTAACAAAAAACAAAAAACCAATCAATATATGTCGTTATCGACCGATATGAATTGCTTATATTGTGATATAGTTTTCAGCCATATTGCCCAGCCCTAGTAACAATGCAATTCTGTTATTTACCTTGTTAAAACTTTGAACTGTATCGACCTTTATGTTGTGATACATATATAAATGTGACTTCATTGTATCATTACACGCTTACTATACATGTCCCAATATTTATGAAGGTTTAATGAGGTCTGTTGAACGCTCTGGAAAACATTATTATTATATTATTTTTTAAATTCATGATCAGAAGTACACACAGGGCTCTGATATCACTGAAAACTCAAGCTTCAAATACAGAAGAATCCATTGTTCAAACAAGCAAGACTCATTCACACGTTTCGGCACAATTTTAAACACAAATCCAATCAAAATCATAAAAAAGTACTCGTAAAGGGTGTTCGGCGCCCCTAGGAAGTTTGTTTTCCTTGGAGAGTGATCTTTAAATATACCTGAGCCACCCCATACTCATCTGAGAAATATCAGCATATCAAAATATGTGTAATGGAAGCAATTGCTGCCTACTAGGATGGCTCTATGTCTTCTCCCACTGTGCCCATGATGCCCTCTTCTAATTGGTCCGTAATTAGTAACAGCGGGTTGCTTGGGGAAATTAGCACGTTGTTGGACCCACTATTGTGCCTTGCGTCTTAAATACTGGCTTTGTTTATAGTGCGCGTCAAGAGTACATTGTCTTGAGGTCATTTTGTGGTTCCATCATCGCACACCCTATTTCCTTTGACAATTCTTTTCTTATTTTGAACTGGCCTCTGTCAAATCCATAATGAATCTGTGTTTTTGGCTTCGCTTTCAAGATTGTTTCAGACTTATTTTCTCAGTTTCATGAATGCATAGGAAAGGGGATGGGCCCATGAGTTGATATTTCACAGAAATGCTTTTGACAGACTGTGTATTGCGTCATGGAAGGAAAGGGCTGCTTTATGTTGTGTACAGAGTGGTCTGAGAGGATGTCTAAGGGTCCATAATATATGAAAAAAAAAAGCTCAGGTGAGAGGAGTGTGCGTTTGTATAGATAGAAGACTTTATTACAGACTCGTGGTTCAGATCAATACAGACACAGACAATAAAAACCTCTAAACTTTCAAGAGGCAGTCGTACCAATGTTTCCACAGCAGCGAGGTGTAACGTACAGCACAAAACACTGGACAACAAAACAATCACAGCCTTTTTGAATCATTCAGTCGACATTTAAACTTAACCTGTACAGCTGGTGAAATTAGCTTGTAGGTTCACGTCCAGTTAAATATTATTTGGAGACTATGCTCAAGAATAGGCCACTTTCCCTGACTGTTTAAAGCGCACTGAGGATGCTCTCTTGTGGCCAAACGTTAGTGGTGCAGCTTGAGTTGTCAAAAGTATAGGCGTATTAATCAATTCTAAATATAACATCAAAATAAGATACTCAATTGAACAATGACATTATAAATAAATGGATAATGGCTTGGAGAGTTTTTACAAAGATTTAGATAAACAAGTAAACAACTCCATGGCAACACTGCACTTAAAAAAACAACATAAAATTCAAGGGCTGATGATAGTAGCTGTTTATCTTGATGACAGTACTTGTTGATACCTTACCTTAAAATACGAATCGAAAAAAAATCATGTTTTTCAAACAAATCCTACAGACAGTGAATCAACTGCATGGATGTTTGTAATATACAATATTGCTTGTGTTAAAGAATTTTGTCTTGAAGGGTCATGTTTTAACAGACAATAACTAGTTCAAATCTGCAAACTTACTAGAACAGAAATGTCTCAAAATAGGCTCTACATTAATGTACTATTCTCCACCATGTTAATTGTATTCCTGTTGTTACGTTTCTGACCAGCAGATGGCAGCAGATCCACTTGCTAAGAGAAGGAGATGGGAAAGTCTTGAGTGGGTGAGGACCCCCTCAAAAAGAGATTATAAAGGGGAATCCATAATAATTGAATAAAAAGTTAGCATTGTCTTATATTGAGCTGAGTATTTATACCTGATAACATGACTATACTATAGTGTTTTATGTGGGTATTTGAATAGCTTCCCATTCATTACCGCTTTTTAAACAAACATTACATTTGGTGCAGGCGCCTTGTAAAACAGCCCTCTCTGCATTGCACAAGTTCTAGGAAATAAAACCAGAAATACTTGGACCTACACTATATTAATCTAATACTGTGTAACCATGTTGTGTCTCTGCTTATGTCAGTATTGTTCCCAGGCTTTAATTCAACAAGTTTCAGTGGGCTTCTCTGCACCGGGAGAACAAACATTACAACATTAGTTTTATTGATCAGATGTCTGCTCTCTGGGCACTATGAGTGGCTCTAAAAGGCTCCGCTCACTGGACCATGAAGATTTTATTGCAGATGATTCGAGGACAATTGGGTAACATGAATGGACAGCACTGGACACTGAATTTTAATAGATTTTTCAGCAGCAATAGAACACATTTAGGAGCGCTCTCTGTTGCCATCTGCTAGACAATAAAGGCATCTCCTGGTTGAGAAACTGGGGCTACACTACTATGGCTTTATGACGTTGTGTGCACATGCCTAAATATAACATGATTCATAAGGCAATTATCAAGTCAGCATAAACACATGATATTGTGTGGACAGAAAGTAAGTAAGTAAGCTTGTGGATTTATTGCTTATCTTTCTTGTAAAGCATTAAACTGCAAGGTTGTGCTATGTCGTTTACATTCCGTTGTTCTTTGTAATCCTTATTAGACCGTCGTGATCATAGTTTTTTGCCTTTTATACTAATCTCAGCTGTATACTGTAGATAGAATGAGAGGTAGTATAGGATGTATTTTTTAATTGATAATTATAATACACTGCATGTAATAATAATAATGTATCAGTTTCACATAGCGCTTTTTTGGACACTCAAAGACGCTTTACATGTGTCATTATTAATTCACTCCCTACACAGCCACAGCCGCCCTGGGGCACACTGACAGAAGCGAGGCAACCAGTCTGTGCCATCGGCCCCTCCGACCACCACCAACCATTCACACACACCAGACTCATTCTAGGCAATGGGGGTGAAGTGTCTTGCCTAAGGACACAGCGGCAGTTTGGCACTTTACAGCCGCAGCCGCCCCACTGTGGCATCAGGTGTTCCCAGAGGTTAAGTGTCTTGCCCAAGGACACAACGCCAAGAGACAGTGGAAGTCGATGGTGAAAGTCTTGAGGTGGGCTCAAACCCACAACCTTCTGGCTCAAAGACCAACGCTCTACCAACTGAGCTACTGTCGCCTATAATGTATCAAAATAAGCCAGTCATGGGACAGGTGACAAAGATTTTAAGAGATCCTTTATTCTTCCCACAGCGGGGGAAATTTCAGTGTTGCATTACAAGTTACAGAACAGGAGGAATTAGGAGCACACAACACAAGATAAGTGAATATTAGGTGTAGCGCAACTCTAAACTTCAACCAAATAGAATAAAATCTTCCTCTTGTGCCGTCTCCTGCTTTCCCGACACAGTGAGACACAGTCTGCCGTTCCAACATTGCATTTAACCAAGTCAGTGTGAACTATTTGGGTCAGGTGAAGAAGGTTATAAATCTACAGCAAGGACATTGTGGGGCTATTGCAAATGATGCTCTTTTCTCTACAACGTCTTTGAAAAACATATCAGTTTTGCCGTAGTCCATTTTAGAGCGATTTCCTGTTTCCTGGCTACACTGTGCTATGAATTTAGAAGACTTATTTTGCAAGTGTGTGGTGATGTTTTTGTGGCAGCCTGCAATGACATTATTACTATTGCTCCTCCGTTCAATCATTTCCCATTGGCATAGTCGAAAGTAGTTACAAATAAAAGCTTGTTGATTGGGTTTACCATGTGGCGCAAGGATAACTTCCGGTACCATACAAGCTTATTTACATTATGTCCAGGTGAGAGTTAATGAATGTCTGTATGGCCCTGGCATCATTGTTATGTATTTTCCTCCAGCTCCTCTTCCTTCTGCAGACTGCGTTCTCCGCTCACATTCTCTGTCCTCTCACGTCGGCTCAGGTGTTGCAGTGTTTCCTGTGACTGCTTTTCTTTTGCCTTTGTTCTTTGAGTTCAGAGGACAGCAGGCCATCTTCCCACCTACAGCTCCACCAATGGGCTCTGAGTCACCGCTCCGCAGGCTCACACAATAAACTGAATAAAACTGCCTCCTGGAACAAAGTATTATTCTGCATTTTCCATGACTTGAATAGGTGAGCCAGGGCGGATTTTTGCCTCAAAGTAATATATTTATATCAGAAAGAGATGTGGACGATTATTACTAAATATAACAATAAACGATTAGATGGTCAGGCTGGATCTTTAAGAGTTAAGGCGAATGTGAACTTCATTGTCTCCATGTCTGATTGGAACAGTTTGCCCTCATCTGTTCGCTCTCTCAGTTCTCTGGCTCAGTTTAAGAATGCTCTTGTGCGAAATCTCCAAAATCAGTGTAATTGTTTTTGATTTTGGGTTACATAATCCTATGTTTACTGCCTTTAATATTAATAAGTTTAGTATTTTCACTATTTATTGTCTGCATCAAATAAATTTACAACAGTCATGGTGTGTGCGTGAGTGTGTGAGTGTGTGTGTGTGTGTGTGAGTTTGTTTTGTGTGAGTATTGTTTATTGTTGCTTTTTGTCCTTTGTCTTTATTGTTTACTTTATTGTATTGCATTGTATCTGTCACCTCTGTTACCTTTTTGAGGACCCCCTCGAAAACGAGATGTTTCATCTCTAGGGGCTTATCCTCCAAATAAATAAAAAAAAAAAAAAAAAAAAAAAAAATGTACAGTCTATATCTCCAATATTACTTAAGGTCAGTACTTGCAATGTTCTGCTATTCCCTGTCTCAAGAGGCCGTCCGTCCGTCCGTTTTCTTCCGCTTCATCCGTTGCCGGTCGCAGGCCCAGCAAGAGGCCATCCTGTATATAGGGCAAGGGGAACATTTATTTTTGTGAGTAAGGGTTATAGAATGTGGAGGTGTTCAGTGATACGATTTAAAAGTACAACGTGGAGTGTTGAACAACAGGTGGGCGCAGGAGTGTGTTGTTATTCCGCTTGCATAGTCATACAGAAAAAAATATACTCAAGATAAGGTTAAATAAACTTTATTGATGTCACAATTGAGAAATGTACAATTTACAAATTTGCTCCTAAGCAAATGCTGCCAAGAAACAGAATGTGGTTAAAACACATAATTTGAGCAATTTCTTCAACACATACACAATACACACAGAACTAAAGAGAGTACCATTAACATGTTAGACCATCTCTTTTTTATAATAAGTTTTATTTGTTTGGTAACACCATTAACTTATTTGTATTTGCCTTAAAAAAACTATTGCTTTAAAAAATATATTATCCAGGTTTTTCTCTTTTCTGACTCGATGTAGCACATTTGTGTACCCATGCTCATGGCATTCTGACTTTCAAGTGCAAAAGAATTGGTTTGCATTCCCTTCCACATCCATGTGCTGCAGAGATGGATAAAACATAAATAATGTATTCCAAGCTGATAATTGGCCTCCCTGGAAAATGTGGACATTGCAATGTTACGTGCCTTCCATGATAAATGTTAAAAATGACTCCCTCCGCAGTGTAGATATGTGTAATATTTATATCACTGCAGCAGTCGGTCATATGGTCTTCCATATTGATGATTTTACCTGCACTGCACTTGTCACGTTTTAAAAGTGGAGGAAGGTTCGGTCGGAACAAGAAAATAATGCAGAAAGTGTGTGAGGTCCAACTCAAAAGTATGGGTATATTGTTTATACAAATTTTCTTGTTCCGTGTGGTACAGATAGTTCAATAAAAATGCAAATGATTGAAATTGTATCTATTTGTGTTAAGGATTCACCGATACAGATTCTGAGCGAGAAGCTTAGCGGCAGCTTAGTGGCAAGCGGACAGTGAGTCGGCCGTTTATGGCAATTAAATATGAAATAATCGAGTGACAAGAGTAAAGCAGACTGTTAAAAAAAACGCACTAATTACAAAACTGTAATTTAGTGCGTTTTTGACTGGATACTGTTGCCCACAAACATCAAAGTGACTCACTATTTCAGAACTTTTTTGCGCAGCATTCAATCAACACATTTTGTTTCAGATGAGATTTTGTCAGTCTTGAATATTCAATATTATTTAACCATATATTGCATAAAAGTAACTGAAAAGCCAGCTGAGGTGGTCGAGCATCTGAGAAGTCTTCAGAGAGGGACCATGTGTCCCACTGTTCTGAGAATGTAATTAAGGTTTAAGGTCTAGTCCAAGGTTATTCTCTCTTTTATAATGTGGGGACATTGAACTCACTTCACCCAGCACAGTGCAATTACAGAGAGCTCACTGTTGTTCCACGGCTGTTGATTTGAACCTCTCTAACCTTGACAATAACCCCCTGGCAAGTGTTTATCAGTTTATACAATGCTGGACCATGAATATAATTGAGAGACCTGTCAACTGCGACCTTGCTTTTCACTGTTCCTTCACGAGTGGCATGGCAGACGGCCGCTGACAAGAAGCAGGTAATGACAGTGGGAGTAAATTGGCTCTTGATTACAGCATTTGCCTGTTAATTTTTCAACTTGAGCCTCTGTGGTTTGTAAAATGAACTGTGTGTGGGTGCGACTGCAAGCGGAAGTATTTTGTTTCTCGCCTTTTCAGATGTCACAGTTTTGTCTGATCCGTGTGTGGGAATAGACTCTAGCTCTTGATGTAACCGCCAAGTCAATTATGTAATAGTATTAAAGTTTTCCCTTTTCTGTACTTTTCTGGTACAGGGTCCATCACTGGTTGTTTCGAGGAGGTTGATGCTAAGTTAATGATGCTAATCATTATTAGACTTCCTGCATGGTTTACTTAATGTGTATGTGCTGGAACTGTAAGTACCCCCAAATTAAGTTTGCCATCAAGTATCATCTTCTTAATTTCAAATATATGAGAATTGTGTCTAATATTTAAGGGATGCAATGATTCAAGATATCTTATCAAATCATTTGAAATGCCTTCTTTGATTTGTGCTGCTCTTACAGCCCCACTTAATGCACAATTAAGTTATGCTAAGCACCGTAGCATTAGCTGTGCAAAAAGTACAGCTGCTCTCGCTTTGAGACAAAATTGTGATAAACGTCAAAATGGATGGCATTTATGTTTTTATTGGATGTGCTTGATTTGCAGAAGGCATTTGACCATGAGATGATGTCAACAGAGAACTTTATCTTTGTTCTTTGACAGTTTTATATGTTGTTTGTATCTCTCCTGTATGTCTCTTCCCTTCTGCTGCTGATGCTCCAGTGTTTTAGGCTTTCATTAAAGCACTGACGTGATTAGATATGACATACTGTATATTACATAATAGCTGCTCACAGATAAGCATTTCTATCTCTCAGAGTTTGTAAATAAATGATTCTTTAGTGTGTAGGTGTTTTGTAGGAAACTGCGGTGGAAAAGGCCTTTAAAACAGTTTGCTATATTGAAAACACTTTTCACTGGCAACTTAAGAGCACTGTCCTGTCCACTGTCCTTCTGCGAAAGGGGTCATGGGGACACAAGACACTCGAAAACAGCCAAAACAGGAGCTATACCAGGACCAAACCAGGACTAAACCAGGATTAAACCAGGAATAACAATGGGGGACACTGCTTGTGAACATACATATGCCTCCAGCCTCATTCCCCCGTGACTGTAAACAAGGCTGCTAACGTGTGTTAGCCGAGACGACAAATGTATTTATTTAGGTTTTTAACAAAAAACAAAAAACCAATCAATATATGTCGTTATCAACCGATATGAATATGCTTATATTGTGATATAGTTTTCAGCCATATTGCCCAGCCCTAATAACAATGCAATTCTGTTATTTACCTTGTTAAAACTTTGAACTCTGAAAGATCAAGGCTATGCTCACACTCAGAGAGCAGCCGTCCTCCTGTGGACTCACCACCTGCAGAGGGTCAGTGAGGAGCTGGTGCTATGAGACTTGGGTGGCATCTCTGACTGCCACCCCCCTGACCCAGAAATGGATTAAAGGGCAGAAAATGGATGGATGGATGGAAAACTTTGAACTGTATCAACCTTTATGTTGTGATACATATATAAATGTGACTTCATTGTATAATTAGACGCTTACTATACATGTCCCAATATTTATGAAGGTTTAATGAGGTCTGTTGAACGCTCTGGAAAACATTATTATTATATTATTTTTTACATTCATGATCAGAAGTACACACAGGGCTCTGATATCACTGAAAACACAAGCTTCAAATACAGAAGAATCCATTGTTCAAACAAGCAAGACTCATTCACACGTTTCGGCACAATTTTAAACACAAATCCAATCAAAATCATAAAAAAGTACTCGTAAAGGGTGTTCGGCGCCCCTAGGAAGTTTGTTTTCCTTGGAGAGTGATCTTTAAATATACCTGAGCCACCCCATACTCATCTGAGAAATATCAGCATATCAAAATATGTGTAATGGAAGCAATTGCTGCCTACTAGGATGTTCCTTCAATGATGTCTTTCTGTTGTCATTGCTGCAGAAAGGACGCTTGGGCACACACACTGATTGTGATTATTTATCCACAAGTGGAAAACAGGTGACTGGTAAGTAGCTGGTACTGACATTAGCCATATACATACACTCATAATCATACAATACAAATCCAACCCAAGAAGACCAGTGTTCATTAGCTGACAGCAGCAGGGATGTAACTTCTACAGCTTGCATACAGCTTGGGATTAGACAGACATTCCTTGCTTTGATAGATTTGTGGATACACACACTACAGATAGTTCAACAGTACCAAAACATATACGAAAGTGGACATTATCTGGGTTGTTCACATTATCCGCTGTGTGAGCAAGCAAACCCCCCCTAGTGCACAAGTGGGAGAGAAGCAGTGTTGCGTGCACGGACGCTCCAGTATCCAGAATATTTATTGCACTGTGTATCCTACCAGGGTTTACATTGACATTTTTAAAACATTGCTGCTGATACAACTAGTATGACTACAGGAATACGTTTTACTTCTCAAGCAACTATGTAATCATTAGCTTGACAAAAACGAGAAGCCAGGGGGAGTAATGGTGTATCAGCTTCAAGGAAATCGGCAGTACTCAAATATGCATGGTTTGCTCTAAAAACGACTTTGAGTAAGTACAAACTGAAAAGAGAAGCGACTGTAACATGATGAAAGCTGTGGTCCTAACTAAATATTCCTTCTATGAAAATGTTATATTAACTATTTAAATTTCTTTCAATTCATGCTCACTAATTTCCCCAGTGTTTGTACAAGAACATTTGCTTTTCAAAAATATACCAAGAGATCTGCCTTCCTTCAGATATTCCAACATCCAGCAATACCCGTGCTCAGGGATTTGATATGACCACAGGAAATCAAAATGTGCACAATTTCATTATTTCCAGAACCCGGTGGTCACGTAACCGCATAGACTAATTTCCACGGACGGAGTCTTGCCTGTTCCATCTTTCTCTCAGCAGGGGACGTAGTTAAAGGCATCTCCTGGAGGAACTAATGCTTATGCAGTGCTTCCACTCTCTCACCTTCTCCAGTCCGTCCTTCCATAACTAGGACTGTGTTGAAAAGACCACTCTCCACTTTTCTCTGCAGCGTTGCAAAGAATACAACCTTTTCAAAGTCTTGTCATCAGAAGAACAAGTAGCTTTGGAGACGGGAAGGAGGGGGCAAGAGAGCGGCGCGTCAAAATTCAAAAGGCTGGCCATTCCCTCCCACTTGTAATCGACAAGCTGCCCACCTAAACCAAGAGAGACGTGGAGTTTTTTGCGTTGCATGGACGTCTGAGCTGGTGGAAGAAGCGTTTTTGACTGCTTTGGCTCTTGCGCTGCACCAACTGTGACAGTGCAACAGTGAGAAATCTAGCAGGACTTCCAGATCAGTAAGCGAGAAAGTCTGGAGTGGCAGCATGGGCGCTCTAATGGTCATCTTCTCCCTGCAGACGAAACAGAGGCGTAAGCGAACAGGTAGGCGATACAATAAGACATTTGCATAGTTTTATAGTAATTTTTAGAAATTTTTATACAAGTTTAGGGTTGTGCCTTTTATTAAATTCCTCATGCGATTGTATTGTGGACATTTTGATCACAACGTACTTGGTTCCAAAGTCCCAAACCTGGAGAAAATTACTGGTTTTCTGCTTCTCTTTTGGTTGCTTGTCTGACGTCCATAGTGCACTGGCAGAATTCAGGACAAAGCTGGAATTTTCTAAAATGTTATGTGGAGTGAGCTATTTTCTGGTTGTGTTTTTCGCATGGGTTTGTGTCTGATAATAAGTGACAAAAGAGTTTTTGTTTGAGCGTGGTGAATTTTGATAATAGGGCAGCCAGATAATGAAAGGGAAGGAAATTATGGTTATTATGAGTATTCACAAAGCTTTTATTACAACACAGTCTTTGCCATGACTACTATTTCAACTGCTTGATTTGAAATG
Organism: Knipowitschia caucasica; assembly: GCA_964034765.1. Lineage (NCBI taxonomy): Eukaryota > Metazoa > Chordata > Actinopteri > Gobiiformes > Gobiidae > Knipowitschia > Knipowitschia caucasica. The sequence continues at coordinate 30,496,054 of OZ035841.1, forward strand.
GCAATAACGGCTCTTTCTCAAAAAAAAAAAATCTTACATTTTTGAGTTACAAAAGGTGTGATTTCCCATGCGAGGAACATTTCATTGTCATTTTGAAGCCAAAAAATTAAAAATGGTACCACTGTCTCTCCTGTCTCGTGTGCTTGCTAATGCTGGTTAATTAGGTTTTTGATAATTGCTTTTTGCGAGTGATTTTATTCTATTTTTTTCCCCCAAAATCTGTGTTGTGCTTCATCATCTGAATTCTCACTCAGCAGTGTGGTGATAGACAATGTGAACATCTGCTGACAGTGCCTGGTATTGGCTTCAAAATTGTGTTGGGAAAAAAAAAATCTGAATGATGCCTTATTCCATTATATTTTTTTGCTTAAACATTTTCTCGAGAATATTCAATTTGGTATTTTCAAGTGGAAAATGTATCATTACACGTGACCAATGAAATAGAACATTATAGTGTGTTATCAATGTTATCTGTAAAAGAAGTGAAATACATTATGCTATTTTTATTTGTAAATCCAATATGGCGTGGTCTGTTTAAAGGCAAAGGTGTATGTGATTTGACTGGAGAAATTGCCAAAGCACACAAAGAAGCAATAATTTTCTTCATAAACCAGAAACTTGCTTTGTCTGACATCAATTGTAAGGATTTAAGGCAGAAATTACTCATAGTAGCCTTGATGGAGCCATTTATATTCAATCTAGAAACAGATTTTGCACTTTAGATTGTATAGCTCACACCAGATAATGAGCTTTTTAGGCTTCCAAAACATTCCATCCTGTCAGTTCTCTCATTCAGATTCATGTGGCTACTCACTAGTGCATAAAATTGACTTCCAATTTTCTACCTTTACATTGCCGTGAACTACCTCGCGTGACCTTTTCCATTTGCACTCCGATATTGGTTTTACCACGGCAGTTCAGACCGCTGACTCTGTGCTAGCTACTATACAGCGGGTTTTATTTGTATGCCTGACCCAATTAAACTTGTTGATCAGCATCTGTCATGGCAACAAACACCAAGGAAGGGGTGGACAAAGCCTGCAAAACACAGCTATTAACCATTTTTTCTTTTTTTCGCTAGTCATTACACGTGCATAGTTGTTTTTAGAGCTTTACATGCACGTTTGAGTAATTTATAATCTTACATTCAAGATCTACCTTCTCCTCCTCTCACTGTAGGTCTCAGGGTGCCTTCTCTCTGTCCTCTCCATATGGGTTTTGAGTTTCTCCTTGCCTTTGCAGAAGGGTCTAAGGACAAGGAATGATCTGGGACATGTATGACCATTGTTTAACTTTCTTGACCAATCACCCTTTAGTCTTGTGTTGTTGTATTTTATGTGTTCCCTCCATCCATCCATTTTCTTCCCCCTAATCCATTTCTGGGTCGGGGGGATGGCAATCAGAGATGCCACCCATTTCACAGAACACCAGCCCCTCACTGATCCTCTGCAGGTGGTGAGTGCACAGGAGCCTTGATCTTTCAGCGGGGGCTTCGGGCTAAAGTGGGGTTAAGTGTCTTACCCAAGGACACAACGACAGCAGTGTCATCAGTGGGAGTCGGTGGAGAAGGTGTCGAGGTGGGATCGAACCCATGATCCTCTGGCCTAAAGACCAATGCTCTACCAATCTGCTGTTGGCAAAACGACAATTCCATGACACCGCCCTCAAGATGACAGCTGTCGTGATTTTGGCCTATGCAAAGAAGGACATTGATTTTGTTCCTCTTCAGACAACTGTCACCACAAAATGTGCACCACAATTTTACTTTCTCAATTTGTTACACAGGGACGATACAGCAGCAATGCACAGGAAAACAGCACACTGATCGCCAACTTTATATGAGATGTAAGCAATATCACATAGTGGAAGCATACAGATCCATAGGATGGGACTGCATACAAAAGTGCAGACTCATTTCTTTCAAGAAATGAAAGAAATTATTTCAAATCAATTTTACTGAAATGAGCAACAGGCATCACAGATTATCACTAATATATATATATATATATATATATATATATATATATATATATATATATATATATATATATATTAGAAAGAAGCTTATTATGTCTTCTTTAAAGAACAAGTAAATATTTAATGGTTGGCTGGTGAGCGAGAAAGCTGTCAAAGTTATATTTAGTGGTGTGGTGGCAGTCGGACTGAATAGATGACACTTAAAGAGCACTACGTCATATTTCACTGGGGTATTGTCTGTAAAATGAATGGGGATCCTATGTAACTCTGAAGCAATAGATCAGACCGGGCAGATGGGAGCCAGATAAGCACTTTTTTTCCTGGAAACTTGGGACATGGGACGCTGTAGACCAGGTGTTGCATGTGATCCAGTGTTGATTAATTCAACAGTGCATGGCAACAAATATTTTAATGGGCCATGTTCCTATTTTTTGTGTAGAAAACACGTGGACATGTACTTCTGGAAGTGAAAGATCTAAAGCCCCTTTCTGTATAAGTGCAGTATGTAGGTGTTCTGTCAGCTGCTTATTTCATCGGATTAGTCATTTTGTTGTTTTGACATACTTTCATGACACTTTATCATAGCTATGTGTTTTGGTCACATAACCGATGACTGTTTAACCAATGATGATCTTATGGAGTGACGAGGCGCAGTTGAAGTATTCACCCAAAAAACCACTGACTGGAGAAATTCTCAAAACATTGTTTAATAACTATTTAGTAACTTTGATTTAATAACTTTCCCAAAAAGTCAGAAGGATCGTGAGGCCCGCTTTCACGGTCTGTTTTCATACAAAAAATCAAGATCCAGAGAGCTAGTTAGTTAGTTTTAGAAGACAGTAAACCACTCTGTTAGTGATGTCATATTGTAAGGAGATGTTGGAGTGGAGCAAGTTTAAGAGCAGAGCATTTAGACGGGCGGCACGGCGGCTGAGTGGACAGCACTCTCGCCTCTCAGCAAGAAGGTCCTGGGTTCGAATCCTGGTCGGACCAGGGCCTTTCTGAGTGGAGTTTGCATGTTCTCCCTGTGTCTACGTAGGTTTCCTCCGGGTACTCCAGTTTCCCCTACCTCTAAAAATATGTACAATAGGTCTGGCATGTGCCTCCTGTTCGGCGACCCTGCTCCCATCTCTGTGTGGAGTGAGAGACAAGTGCCCAAAAATAACAATTGTAAACCGCTTTGTGACTCCGGTCTGTGAAAGGCGGTATATAAATAAAGATTAATAGATGGGAGAGGAGGAACATGTTTGTTTGAGTCAGGAGTTTTCTATTGAGCTCAACATCTTAATCATTTTCTTAATTATCTACTTTTTAAACTGTGGGGTTTGTTGGCCTTGCAAGGCCTAAAGCACATTTGAAATTCACATTTAATTTACTCTAAAATGTGCAGAAATGTTAATTTTGTTCATAAAAACTATCAGAAAATTATATACAAACTCATGTTCAATAATAGTAATCTTCTTTCAAGATACCACTATAATGTAAATACATGTAAAGACATACAGTATCCACAGATGCAAAAGATGAACATCAAACTATTTTTTCACTAGTGCTTTTTAGATTTGGAAATTAGGTGGAGGACAGGCAAAAAAATAGTATTATTTACGACACAACATTCCCTGCTGGAAACACATTTCGATCAGCCTTGCCTCTCGTCTGCCCACTCTAATATGTTCTATTCATTTAGCACTTACGGTCATAACAAGAGATGGTGGTCCTTTGAGTACATTTAGACGCTTTTCAAACCTCTCGACCTTTTTCAAACTCAATGCTGAAAGCTCGGTTGTCACTAGATTGGGTCCTTGTGTATTTCGCTCTGTAAAAAAATCTGCTTATTTGAGCGGTTAAGAGCTGCTGGGAGAGTGTTTGTGTAGGCGGGCAATAGGACCACTCAAACGAAGGAGAGAAAAAAACATTTACTAAATGACTCAACCAGGCACCTGGTAAATTATGCCGCAGCTGTGTGTCCGTCAATGCATTTAGATGACAAAACTCTAAAACATAACATTAGCCTTTTGCTATTGCACACTAGTATTATATGGGCAGATAATAGATTTCCCCACTACTTTTCCAGACCACTGTTGTCTCAGAACACATTTGGAGTGCGCTGTTTGATTGATCATAGTGTACTTCGCACACTTTAAAAGGCGCCTTTAGATCAGCACAATGAGGGGCTGTAATTATTGATAAAGACTGTATTCATACATCCAGTTAGAGCACACTTTAGATAAGCATCGTCTCTTCTGTAGCGTTTGATTGTCAGACTCGCTCACTTGCTGCAGTTATTGGCTTTCCAAAGTACAATGAAACGCACATTTCTGCTGCTGAAGTATTTTCTTTTGGTTCACATAGCATAAAACAATGAAACACATGCTATTGATTGTGTTGTTGAAAGCATGGTATCATTGAATTGATCAAAGTCAGTCACTCAATCAAATATGTACATATCCTTTATTGTAGCGTCCCCACCATTCTCAGTGGTATTGATTTAAAACTCAATCAATTTGTCCAGGTTTAAATTCCTTTGGATCACCTCGCCTGATCTCCTCGCCTCCCACTGGTAGCTTTTTTGTTGTTGCAACATTATGTGCTAAAGAGACATCCAGTGTAGGCCTTGATGTTGGCCATGAATCCAAGCCGTCTGGTGTTTACAGAACTATGGACGACTGCCGAGAGAGCATCTGTCAGTTTAAGGCTAACCATACCAGCGATCAACAGGAGCGCCTCATGTCTACATGAGACGTACAAAGGAGAAAAAGAATAGTGTATGGTGTTTGCTATCCTTGTTTGGAGATTTTTTTTAAAGTTTAAAGAAGCACTGACCTGAATTCAATTCCATTACATTTATGTTTGTATAGCCCACACTCACAACAGCAGTTGTTTTGGAGACTTGTATAGTATAAGCTTTACAGAAGGGTATTTCCGTACAGTGTATTGTGTCATAACCATTGTGCCTTAATGTTGGCACTGCTTAAAGCTAATTACAATCTGTTGCATCAGTATGTAGTATGTATACTATATGCCCTGTTAATTTTCTTACCCATTTGATAATTGTGATTTCATGGAAAAAACAATGTTGTCACAGCAACACTAAACTTATGAATGTTAAGCGTATATATTATTTGTTAACGTTATGCGAACAGTAGAGCTTTGCTGCATAAATTAAAGCACTCCAAATTAATTCGTTGCCACAAATCGACTGTGACAGGCTGCCGTTTCACACGCACCACTCATCTTGTTCCAGCTCTGTGGAGGCTTTACACACGTTGGCTTTAGTGTCCCTACTCCATCTCTCCACAGGTAACCACCATTTTACTGCTTTAAGTAGATAATAATGACAAGTCCTTAAACGCAGCAGAAGCTCTATGGTCATTAGTAAAGGTTGCATGGCTTTCTCCATGATGCCTTGTGCATTTTAAAAAGGGTTAGGCCTCTTGAAGACTTACAGAGAATGTTGCTGTTCGGCTGTGTACTGGTTACTCCTTTTATGGGTGTGTATAATGTAACTGAGAAATGGATAATAAAGGGATGAAAATGAATGAATGTATAATGTATCTGCTGTATTCAATGGCAAATCTTTTTCTTACGACAATGTATAAAATAGCAACATAAATGATTAAACAAAACCATCTTTATCGGCCAGTTCTCTGTTATCCATCCGACAAAGGGCTGATCCAATCACAGATTTTGGAACTGACAACTCGCATTGTGTGTTCAACATCCAATTGCTTTTAGGCTAAATCTGCATACATTTTTTCTTTGACTTTTTGCACAAACCGAGTGGACTCATGATTTTATTTTTTTATGTCTGATTTGTCCTTTTTATGCTTTTTCTTCTGTGGTATTCTGTTTCTATTAGGGCTGGGAATTTAACGCGTTAAATAAGATTAATTAATTACACAACAATTAGCGTGTTAAAAAAATTGACACATTTTAATCGTATTTATTTTTGCAATTTTTAAGCAGGCAGGCGCAAGGGCGGCTATGTGCGCAGTGATGTCCTTCCATAATAGATCCATGGGTGCTTCGGAGAACACTTTACGGAGCTATCAAAACAACTTTCTGAGTGAGTTAGAGACGGGAATGAGCGCTGTGTATGGAGCGATGGACGCTCTTCTGTGTGTGAGGAGGAGGAGGAGCGAGACACAGGTGTTTGAGCTGCTATTGCTGATGTTTAGTCCAAATGTACACATCAAAAACTTATTATAAAAGCTTTAGCATACAGCATATGCCCAGCTTTAGTGCTCACTGCAGAGGATTTTGGCGTATGTTGTTGTCAGAGAGTGGTGATGACAGATACGTTATTTGATGGGAAAGAAGTCCGTCTGATCATCCCCTTATCATCCACAATTAACATGGATTCTCGCAGTATTACAGACTAAACGAGACTAAATTCACATGGGTTATCCAGAAATAAAGAAGCTGATGTGGCCGCGTTGGTTGGCCCCGTCGTGGATGGGGAGTATATTTCTAAATATTGTATGGCACTTAATAGCAAAAGTTGCACTGGTCTGAAAAAAATAAATAAAATGTTGCTTAAGCTTATGTATTCAGTCATTATTCAATGGTATACTAAAAATCCATGTGAAAATGTTTTCTAGAAAGGCTCGCAAAAGGCGCTATATAAATAAGATACCATCTGTTCATTGTTGTAATACACAATGCACAGTGTTATACTTTTCTGCATCTCTTCAGTTTTTTTAGCTGTCCAATCCAATGCGACTAAACACGACATGAAACAGGCTGTTGGGGCAGAGATCTAGACATCAAAAGTCACATTAAAAACATTGTAAAATTGTGTGGTTCTTTATTGGGGATCCCTTATACACTGTTCACTGCCATACACTGGTCATGTCATTGCTAAAATTGCTTTTGCTAAACGACTCCCTTCACTCAGGAGATGCCGGTCTAGCGCCCTCTACAGGCTGAGTTATTTTATTATGCATTCATGGTAGAAAACTAATTCAATTGTGCAGAATGTAATAGAAGAATGCACACTCTCCGATATGCAAATACGAAGGGTTCCCCCAATGCAATAATGTGGTGTCTTCTTATTATTATTTTTATTTCTTTTGTGTTTTCAGCACCGTGTAATCATAGACCTTTTCAAAGTCGCACTGCCATTATACTGTATTGGGCTTTCAGTATTAGCATTTAAATTGAAAAGCAAAACCATAGTATTTGGCTTTTGGAGAGTTTGAGTTTCCATCTCAGCTTTAGACTGCGTTTCACAGTTTGTTCTGCGAAATAAAACGACCTGTTCCCTCCTGGACGAGATGACCAGTGCTAAGAGTGCCTCACTTAGGAGCAGAATAATGACCTCAGCTTTGAAAACCTCACCTAGACCACATGGTGAAGCAGCAAAAGAAGGGTCATGCAATGGGACTTTTATTCATCGAGGCAACAAGGGCCTCAAACGGCTTGTTTCAACCAGCTTCACCATGTTTTATATTCATTTCAAAGTTATTTTACTTACTTTTTTCTATTTTCAAAGTTACATGCCCTAGTCCTTGGAAAGAACTGTATATTCTCACATGTAAAAAAGGTTCAGAGAATGTTTGATCCCCACAATGCACTCTCTTGCTCTAGAACTATTTAGGTTAACTGTATTTAACGTATGTGACTGACCTTTTAACCACAACAGATGCTTTTTTAGAGCACACTTCTGTTCAGTGTTGACACACACACAATTTTTAAAAATGACATCATATTGGCTGATTGTTGCTAAAACATTTTCTTTCATAATCAAAATAATAATAATAATAATAAAACCTAATAATAAATGTAATGCAATTAATAGCAAAAATTATTGGTTATGCATCTTTCTTTAGTTGTCGTGTATGTTAGTAGCTGATTTTTTTCTCCCCATTTTTATTCTCAAGACTTTCATTCACTCATAGCCTGTCCATGGGGCACAATTGTTTTCCTCATACTGACATGAGCTTTGGAAACACTAGATGGCAGCAAGTCCACACATGTACTTACGCACAGCTACAGCTTGTATAATGAAGGACATCTTGGGGCCAGACGGCTTGTCAAGTCAATTGAATAAAATTACAGTATTTTGGATGTCGTCTGGGCAGATTTCAGTGCCAGCTCATGTGTGAAAGGCTCCTGTTCGTCCAGCTGAGAGTCAAACTGCTTCTCTTGGCTATCACGCCTATGCGGCAGGGACGTACCAACTACTTCTTTACATGGACATGTGTGCACTCAGGCTGACAAATACGGACAACATTTTATGTCTCCATCACGTATTGATACAATAAATAAGTGTGTACAAAAAATCTCCAGTAAATATTCAGTCCTCAGTGCTTGATATAAATATTGATATCGGACGTTCATAATTTTTTAACCTATGGGCATCGGACCGATGAGTAAAATTGGGCCGATAACCACAGTCAATGTGTACTGCTGGGTTGCAGCTGACACCACGCAGCTGTGCAAAATCCTCAGGGGGACTTGAAGTAAATCTCCTAATTAAAAACTATGTACATATTTACTGATTCAGAGTCAAAATACTCTTTTCAAGTGCTTGTATCAAGTGGAGAACTTAAAGTAGTCTCTATTTTGCTAAAATATATTTCTGCATTGCATCTGCTACAAACACGGCTGACAGTCCGCAGTCTTCACTTCACTTTCATAGATAAAATGCAGCACTTATTTGTTGTATACGGTTGTGTAGTAACTGAGGCAACAGGGAGAAAGAACTGTTTTTTGTCTCAAACCAAGGTGTTTAAAAAACTAAAAGCAGGCTGTACAATCTGAGCTGTTAGCTTACTGCTGCAGAGCTTCCCCCTGGAGCTTAAGCCCAAACTTTTTAATATTTACAGATTAGCAAATCAGCGAAATGACATTACATTTATTGTATTATTGATCAGAACTGTCTTGGACGAGGTTCTGTTGATCCCAGAGTGACTCCACTGTCGTCACTATAACAGCCACTTAGCCCTCCTCATTGTTGAAAAAAATTGGACTCATTCGCCCATTCTAACTAAAAGGACAAAATCATGCTTGATGCTGTAGCCCTGTAACCTTGGTATTTGTATATAAATAACAAACTTTCTGAAAATATAGGAAAATCAGTAAGTACAAACTTTTATCATCTCAGACATAAAAATAAAAAAAATCGTTATCGGCAAATATCAGTCATAGAAAAGTTAAATCGTATATCGAAATCGGCCAACATTTTTATATCGGTGCATCCCTAATCAAAATCATTAAGTTTTGTCCAGATAAGATGTGTTATTGGTTAACTTTTCATAAAAAGTACATGTTGTTTGTCCCAATGAAAGAGTCAATTGAACTTTTGGTACTTTTGTGAACGTAACATCCGAGAGCTGATTTGCGCTGTCCTCTCTTTCACCTTTGTTCTAAATATGAGATGTAGGCCAAAATACTGCACGTGCATGTGAAAACTAGTCATTTTATATCCTTCGATTTGTGTAGCTTAAAAGTTTGCCACTCCAGCTTTAATAATGTGGCATATTTGGTTGGATATCTCAGCCCTCAACCCTGTGACCACAACAAGGAAATGGTCAAAGTGAACCTTCAAAACTGAAGTTCATTTATTGTACGTTTTGTATTTTGTTCCAGAAGGGGTTAAATAAATGAAAATGTTGAGTTAAAGTTCTTCAATCTTTTCTGAAGAGAATCTGTTTACACAATTTGCTAAGCTCACCATGGGCTTTTTGTCTGTGAGCATTTTGAACAATTACAGTATGGAGAAATATTTCTGACAAATCATCTGAAATGGAAGCAAACTGAATCATTGGCGATGTGTTGAGATTGACAGCAGGCCTATTGTGCGAACAACAAGAATCAGTCACACATTACTGCACAGATGAAGACAGTTGACACGGCAACAGTCTCACAATGAATCTATTAGTTTGCATAATAATCAATACTGTACTAAATAATTCATTTTATTCAAGCAAGTACAAGTAGACTTCAATTAGTCAATTATACATACATGTGAGTATGTGCATGTAATATGTATTGTTTTAAACTAAATTCTTTATTCTTCGTTTACAGACTATGGTAACTCCACAATGTGAATACTCAAACTGTTACTTTCTGTGTTAATATAGTGCAAAACTTTATATGAAATTAGTCGAAAGTTGTTGATAGCCCTGCCTTACAGAGAAGCTAATTTTTGTTATGTACGTATTATGAGGGTAGGATTAAATAAGTTTTCTTCTTCCTACTCCCTTTCAGGCAACTCTTTTGGTTTATCTATTTATTTATTTTTATTTTTATGCATGTTAGAAAGACATTATTTACTCTTTTGGAAACTATGATGGATAAGAGGTGACTTGTGCCTTATGTGAAATGCCTGAAATGAATAGATAAACAAACAGACAGACAGACAGAGCACCAGTTGGGATAACCAATAACCAGTCGTTTGCAATAGTTTAATTGTTTTTTTTTCTTTGTAGCTAACTATAAACTGTCTGGAGGTAAAGAAGTATAAGAAAAAAGTACCTAACTTGCAACAAACATCTAACTATGTAATAAAGATTTTTTGTTTTGCACTGGTCCAGACCAGAGCCGAGAGGATTCATGGTCCAAACCAATTGGATCAGGTGAAAATCCACTGGAGGAATGCTAACTTTAATTTTACTTTGGACAAGAGCAGAGAAAATGGTCCAAACCAAGCGGGTACTCCACCTTTTGACCTGTTCTGCTCCACCCAGAGGCTACTCCACCTCTGCTGCTGTGACCCGTCATGCTCCACCCAGAGGCTTCTCCACCTCTGCTGCTGTGACCCGTCCTGCTCCACCCAGAGGCTACTCCACCTCTGCTGCTGTGACCCGTCCTGCTCCACCCAGAGGCTACTCCACCTCTGCTGCTGTGACCCGTCCTGCTCCACCCAGAGGCTACTCCACCTCTGCTGCTGTGACCCATCCTGCTCCACCCAGAGGCTACTCCACCTCTGCTGCTGTGACCCGTCCTGCTCCACCCAGAGGCTACTCCACCTCTGCTGCTGTGACCTGTCCTGCTCCACCCAGAGGCTACTCCACCTCTGCTGCTGTGACCCGTCCTGCTCCACCCAGAGGCTACTCCACCTCTGCTGCTGTGACCTGTCCTGCTCAACCCAGAGGCTACTCCACCTCTGCTGCTGTGACCCGTCCTGCTCCACCCAGAGGCTACTCCACCTCTGCTGCTGTGACCCGTCATGCTCCACCCAGAGGCTACTCCACCTCTGCTGCTGTGACCCGTCCTGCTCCACCCAGAGGCTACTCCACCTCTGCTGCTGTGACCCATCCTGCTCAACCCAGAGGCTACTCCACCTCTGCTGCTGTGACCCGTCCTGCTCCACCCAGAGGCTACTCCACCTCTGCTGCTGTGACCCGTCCTGCTCCTCAGCAAAAAAATGAAGACAGAATATTGCGTTCTGATTTTCACATCTTATACTTACTCTTTCTGATGGTACAAACAAAAACAAGTTATGCACCCTAGATTTAATTACATGTAGAGTTATTTCCAGTATAAAACCCAGCTGTGCATAGATTGACTCATAATTTTGGAGCAGTGAATGATGTGGCGAGCAGAAACACCACGCAGCAACAAATCAGCCTAACAATTGTACATGTCTTCTAAATCGACTGCAATTCCCCCAGCTTTAACCACAGCCGCACAACACACAGAACTGCCGATTACAGTCATCACCAGCTCCTCTCTGATTGATACTGCGGGCTGATGACAAGCACCACGTCTGATTATATTCATTAAGAGTTCGACTGGGCCTGATTACTCCCTATGCAAAGTGAGAGGATGATTGGAGCGCGTGTTGAAGGAGACTGTAAGGTCACGTTTCATGTTATATTGATTAACCGGGCCTGACTTCATGCGTTTTATTTACCACAGAAATGGAAGAGACTTGAGATTTGAGTGAGGCAAATGTGAGCACTGTGGGGGGAATGGGCTTTTTGAGGTATTTCTAGGATCACTAATCAAAGACAAACTTTTTATATAGGGAGAGAGAAAGTTAGTATATACTATAATGGGTACTGCACAAAGTGGTTAGCACTCTCACATCCTGGGTCCTAGGTTCCCATCCCGGTCGGAACAGGGTTTTTCTGAGTAGAGTTTGCGAGTTCTCCGCATGTCTGTGTCATAGCTGTTGTTTTTCTCTTTTCTCAAAATGGCTCACATGTGTCTTGTGTCTGTGCAGCTATATTTAGACTTTCCACAAACAAAAGTAACTGATAGTGGTCTGAATGAGCTCATGGTGAAGACGTGTTTGCAGACGACCCAGGTCTGAGAGGGACTTATCGCACTGGCAACTTTTCATTAAAAAAATACTGTAAAGGTTTTAGAAGATAATAAAAAATATCTTACATTACTCCCATATAAAACAGATTGGCCTCATCTCAGGCCTAGATTAACATCACAATTCTTATGCGCACCCTTGGCCTAAAATTCATATTGCGGTATAATTTGGGTCACAGACGGTAGGCGGTATATATTGCGGTATAATTTGTTGTGTAAATTTGAATACAGTATGTCTTGCAGGTTCTTGCATAAAATAGTTAAGATTGTTACTTATTTAAACATTAGAATATAATATATATATATATATATATATATATATTTTTTTTTTTTAGTTTGAAAATCAAGTGTGTCCAGTCTCCACAAACAAAATCACCAATATTTCATCCAGTATTTAATACATTTTTATTAGGGCTGGGACTCGATAAAAAAATAAATCTAATTAATTAGAGGCTTTGTGATTAATTAATCGCATATATACATATTTGTCCTGAGAAAGAAAGATGTTATTTTTTTTCACATTTTAGATTTTTAGTTTACCATTGAATAATGACTGAATACATAATCTTAACTAACACATTTTCATTGTGGATCAAACGGACTTCTTTCCATCAAATAACATATCTGTCATCGCCTCCACACTCTCTGACCACAACATACGCTTTTTAAGCCCAAAATACACTGCACTCGCAGTGAGCACTAAAGCTTATGATGCGTTTTTGATGTGTGCATTTGAACTAAAACATCAGCAATAGCAGCTCACACTGTGTCTCGCTCCTCCTCCTGCTCCTTTGCCTCCGCTTTTAGTCCTAATTTCAATCTGCACAGGAATCATGGAATTTCATAATCACAGTTTTAAGAACTTGACTACATATAAAAAAAAACAAATCATTGGTCAAAAATTAAGTTAAATAAACAGGTGGAACTCTTTGGCTGGTTAAGGACTTAATGCAGGCTTATTAGTAATAAAAAAGAGACTTCAGTAAAAGCTATTGTTCGTTTACAAAGCTGGTCTTGACATTTGTTGACGCTCCCTAAGCGCTTTTCTCTGCACTTCCAGCCATTGATTTCTCTGCATTAAAACAGCGCGTTGGATTTGAACAATCAATGTAAATGTGATCATTTTGGCACAATTACTTTTGTTTAACAATGTAGCTTTCGTGAGCTATTGACCGCGGATGTCTGAATCTGACGCTAACTTTATCAAACTCCTGCCACGCCGCAGGCCACGCTGACGCTTGTCAACATTAAGCCCATGGATGTGCGCTGGGCTAATGCTGCTAGGCTAGGCTAACGCCGGTTGTTGTGGTGCTTTCTCCCGGCGTCACAGCCTGCGCTAGCTTTAGCCAATCAGCGCCGGGTTAACCTCTGTTGGGCCCCGTGAAATTTGATGACATAATGACCTATCGCAATATGCCGGTATAACAATAATCTCTATCGTTGGCCAAATGTTTATCACATACATCTTATACCATTTATATCGCCCAGCCCTGCTGCTTATGCCGCTTATGCCTTATGAACCTGTCTCTCGGTTCCTCAACCTTCTCTTTTACCTACTGTATCTTACATATTTTTTGTGGTCGAGGAAACCTGAGGACATAGATAAAACCCAGACAGACATCCTAAATCTACTGAGAAAGGCTGCTATGGAGGTGGACCTAAACCCAGGACCTTCTTGTGGAGAATTAAGAGTGTTAACCATTCATCACCTGTCCCATTCTCGTGCATTTCAGTACAGCACCTAATCTTCCATATAAATGAATTCCCTTCTTTTGTAAATTAGATACTTTTTTCTCCTTGTTCACTGTGTGGTTTCTATGGCAACTCCCTCAGCCTATATCATATCTGCTCATGTCCAACCACTGAGTAATTAAAAAAAACTTGGGAAATCGGAAAAGGTTTTGGTTTAAATCCCAGTTGTTTACTACTGTATATTTTAGTGAAATGAGTGGTCTAACTGCTGGGCTTTAAGGATGTATTCACACTTTTGAACCAATTGAAGCGATCTCAGGGGCACTATGGGCTTTTGATTGATGAGATGTGAAAACAGGTGCGCCCTGGTCCACTTGTCACCACAGGTAATGCGGTCGCTTTGAAACATTTGCTTCTGATGTGAAGCACGTCCTCCGGAGTGTGAAATCCACTTGTACGCAATGACTTTTAATTAGACGCAGCTCTTTAGTTTATTATTCATCCCAGCAAGGTTGTTTAAGACTGAACTACTTGTCTACTGGAGGAGTATAGTTTTAATGCCACCGAAACATTCTCGTAACAAATTGTAGTTTACAATAGTAACAATCATTAGTTCGAATGATCAGTTACTTTTAACACAAGCAAACACGCTTCTTTTCTTTTGTCTAAATACTCTGATCTAAAACTTGGCACAACAATGACAAATCCTGATTACATTTTCGATTTTCATCAGTCAGATCCTATTCTTTTCAACTTTGTGTCTTTAATTTTTTCATCATTTTTTTCAAGAATACAAAATGATATATAGCAGAGTTGACTGTAGTTTCCCACTTCAAACACCAGATGGAGCTCTTTCATTGCAAAGATGATTGTTTATCGATAAATATTTTTTTCGAGAAAACATGAATGCCACTGGAAATTTTGCAAGGATATTCTGTACTTAAGTAACTGACTTTTTTCTTTAAGTTTTCTAATTGTGAAGAAGGAGAGACTTTTTTTTATACAAGCACCAGTTAGACAGATGATTGTTATGTCTGATTGTAATTCATTCAAATCTACCATTGATCTAAATAATCTCCTCCAGCAAATATTATTGGGGATAGTTATGCCATGTGGAATAACAGTTTTAAACATATTATGGATACAGTATTTAGGTAGCATACGGTAACAAATGTGTATTATTTTCTAAATGAAAAATGGTTAAAGTTGGCGGCATCAACTTAAGCGGCCAAAATCAAGTAATGCATAATATTTCTTCTTTAACATTATTTCCCCAGCATGTATACATCCATCCATTTTCTACCCCTTAATCCATTTCTGGGTCGCGGGGGTGGCAATCAGTGATGCCACCATACATATTATGTAAAACAAGAATTTAGTGTCAGCTATGAGTTTTCCTGCAATTCCTGTGTTTCCTGTGTCGACTGAAGAAACCTTGAGGCTGTTTTTTCCGGCGATCGCAGGTGTAAGCCTCCTCCTCCTCCCGTTCTTGCGGTGGTCTCGTCTTTCACTGACCTCTCTCTGTTGTCTTTCTTTTAAGGCGTTCTGCTTTATTCTGAGTCCAGGTGACACAGGGGTCATCTCTGCTCCTGACATTTTACACTCATCAGTCTGCCCACAGTCCCTTTGTTCCGGGCGCAATCAATCTGCTCTTTGGTTTTTAAGGAACGTAAATGGCAAGAAGTCATTCATAATAAAATGTCAAGGTTTTTCTTTTATTATTCTAAAATCCATATAGTGATGATTAGCGGTTCATTTAATCAAGGACATTAGCCAAGTGACCGGAATGAAAACAAAGAAACGTCCTCATCTTAATTGCTTCAACATAATTCGACTTGAGTCTTTAAATGAAAACAATCACACAGTCAGTCAATATTTTACACTATTCTGGTTTTTCAGAAGCGTATGTATAAGTACTGAACTAAAGAGTTTTTATTTTTGTAAATACATATACCATTAATTTGTTTCACATTCATGTCGCAGACTTTATGCCATGATAAGCCAGACTCGACCTGCACTTATGGGGCAATGATTTATACATACTTACGTGTTGGACATTTGAGTGCACCTCATTCTGACTCTTATCTCCCAGAATACTTTTTATTAACAAAACAAAAGTGTACATTTTAGTCATTGTCATGAATTCAAACGTGCATGTACTAAAAAAAATATAGAAAAAATTTTTATTTGTTGCTTGCGCATACCCCATAAAGCTTTTCAGCAAGCGGTTGTTGCTCCTATACAGTAGAAGTCACAGGCTTTGTCAAACCTTGTGACTTCTACAAGAATCACAAGATTCCTGTAGAAGTCACCAACATCATAGAAGTGAGTGAGAATGCAAAGGTTAAGAAGGTTATTCTTTAGAAGTGTTTTTTATTCTTATTTTTATTATCTCTTTTTGACTGTTGCACTGAGCCAAAGCAATTTCCAAGTCTGTGACCTCCCGTTACTTACGTTGGCAATAAAAATGATTCTGATTCTGATTCTGATTCTGAAACCTAAAACAAATCTTTACCCACTCGTTTACCTTAATTTTCCATCAGACTTGTCTTTCCTCTGTGCTTCCATCGACCCTCCTCCCCTTTGCCCACTCCCCTCTCTGCTCCCCTCCTCACGCTGCTGCTGCTGCTGTCGGCGATCAGACAGAAACATGCCGGGCTCTAAAGTGGAGTTAAATGGGGCTTTGGGCTGAGCTGTTTGCACAGGCCATGACCGAGACCTGAGAAGGGGAGAAATGATGGACATGAACTTGGAGGGACTGGAGATGATCGCTGTGCTTGTGGTCGTGGTCCTCTTTGTCAAGGTGTTGGAGCACTTTGGATTGTTAGAAGCCAACTATTATGGTAAGGGGAGCACTTGTTGATGTTAAAGGTGGGGGATCTCACTTTTCACATTTACATTTTCCTTCTTTTGAAAGTTAGTCAACCCAGCTTTAAGGAACTATGGCTGTCAATTTTTATCCAAGACTAAAGTAGATTTTTGGGCCAATGGAAGTAAAGTGCTCATTTTGGTCGAGAAACACATACATATACATTATTTAACTAACAGAATTATTTTACTGAGTCTGTGGGTCTGCTCTCCTCTCCTGTAACTTAGCTAACTTTTCATACTTGTAGGTTTGCATCAAATACCAGATTCTAGTAATCGATTCTAAAACTAGTATTAAAACTCTATACCCATTTAAGAAAAAATGCTCTGACAGGACAAAAATGTTGTTGATTTAAGCCAAAATAATGTGTTGCATCCAAAAGAGCATTCACAAATTATCACTATGGTAATCCGAAAATACTTAAGTCTATTTATCAGTAACAAATTTGAAAGGTAATCATGTTAGCAATCAGCAGATTTTATTCCTTCAAACAAATGGGTCAACACTGCCTAGTTATATACGTTTTATAGATCACCATACGCTTATTACTTTTGGCAACGCAGATAAAACTGATGTATCCATTAACAACTTGATTCATTTAACACTTTGGATGACTCGTATGAAATATTGAATTCTCTTGTTCGCATTTATGACGCAAAGTTAATTAATATCGAGTCGCATTAAACGTATGAATCACCGGTGTTAATGTGCTTATCCAGGAGCGTGGGACAGTTGATCGGGTCACATCAGGAACCGGTCAAAAGTTATGACTCCGGTATAAATAAACTTGCACTAAATATGAAAAGCGTTCGCACCATGTAATGTGAAACGTGGATATAATTGTCCTAATGTTTTCTCACTTATTTGAGTTAATAATAGCAGCGTTATCCACTTGAGAGTTTGTTCACACGTTGCCTCTATAGTGTGAAACCAATATTCAGGAGTTGCTCTTTTCCTGGCACCAAATCCACTTGATATTTATATACTCCCCTTACTACACAGGCACACAAGCTGTTTGCCTTATTGCTTATCAAAGTGCGAAAAACAAATATATCCCTGTAGAAATAACCAAAAGCAGTCGTTACCCCGTTTGCTATCACTTTACAGAATCTCTTTTCTAACTTTTTAATTAGGTTCAAAACTGATGTTTGCCTCTTCAATTTTTCAAGCCTAAATTAGCTGCATTAGCATATAACTAGATTACACTGTCATGATTAAGTGTCATGATGTGGTAATTACTAATGACATTAATTAGAAATTATTTAATGCCAAAATGTTGGAGAAAGAGATTGATCACCCATTAGGGAGGTAACCATTCAGAAACTAATCGGTTTGATTCACGATGCAAACAATATGCACTGAGGAGGCATTGAGATTTGTCAACAATCAACATTTGTCATGACTTTTAAGATTCAGAGATAATTTTTTCGCTCCACATTGGGGAATTTTCAATGTTGCATCATGAGTTACAGAACAGTAGGAATGAGGAGCAATCGACACAAAATAAGTGATTATAGTGAGCAACCAAAGTAGCAAGTAGCTTCTCCTCTAAATTGCGGTCTAAAAACCCGGAGACTTCTAGTGTTAAGTATAGCCTCATTTTGGTGTCGGAAAAGGACAACGTAGTATCCTACCTGCACATCTGTACTGCACACTTTAGAGCACAAGCACAAAGCACAAGACATGCAGGAGATGTGGTTTGTGTACAAAACAGATGCGCTCGAAATATTCTTAGGATTAGTCCCTTTACCTGTCCCACAGTGAGGACGTTTCAGAAAGAATTCATATGAGATGCCATAAATGAAACCAAAAGTCAGCTCAACTTTTTTTGTAAAACATTCTTTCTAATATTCATCAGCTAACTTCACGCACTTACTTAAAGCTGGGATTCCAAACTTTCAAACCGCAATTTTTAAAAATGAAAATCTGCATAGTTTTTGTGCAGTCCTACCTCGAGACAGACACACACTTATGGAGGTGCTCGCTTAAAGTCCATCAACAGTTTCTCACTCTCAAAATAGTTCTAGTTTTCACATGCATGTATTTTTAGCCTCTGTCACAGTTTGAGATCAGTTTTGTAATGGACAGAAAAAATGCCCAAAACTTCAAATAGTGACTCCCTGGGCACTTTTTGTCTTCTCTCCTCACCTGTGCATTCTTTATGGCACTCTCTCTGCTTTCATCGCTGTTTGTAGCAGAGAAAATTGTCTGTTTCCGTCACTTGCTCTGTTCCCAGTTGAGTGAGTTGGAAAGTACCGGTAGTCTTTATTTATACAGCCCATATCTGATTTGATTTGGATTTCTCGTCTCATCTTCTCTTTGCTCAAGTACAGGTCTAGGTCAAGAGGTAGGATGTTTCGACTGTGTCACTATAGCAACAAGAAGACGATCGTTGTCAGTGGTTTTAACCTTTTTAATTCTACGTTTGCCTTGATATATTGCGATGTGCTAACCTACTTCATGATGCATTGTTTCACCCCCCATAGGACCCACATACTTGTATAACTATTTTGGCAAATAATGGATCGTTTTAATTCCCCTTTTGGGTTGAAATAGAGTTTATTTCTATTGACAAAATCTCATCAAATCAATGCTCTCTTCTCCATGGAGGTCGCATGTGGAGATCGTTGGCCTTGATCAAAGTTAACTGGAGAGAATGTCAATAGGAAAGGCATCCGACATAAAAACTATTCAGTAAAAATATAGCTGTTGACTTAAAAGTATGATCATTGCTCCCTGGAAAGTAAAGTTAAATTAAAACGATTTACGGTTGTCTTGATGAAATGTTACTTTTAGTTGGAGAAACCTGATTGCTTACAACTACAGTTTGACTAAAATTTGAGATGCTTGTTGCTTCTTCGTGTTCTCCCCTGGATGGAGTTAGTTAAAAATAGATTTGCGACGCAACCGGACGCAAATGGCTCTTTTGATTGTGTGTTTGTGTGTGTGTGTTTTGTGACAGAGTAAGCTTCTAGTGCAGCAAGATATGACAATCTGGTAAGAGCCTGTTTGATAAGGCTCCTTGGGCAAATTATTTTACCAAAGGAGGAGGTTTAATCCTTGGGTTTGAAAAAGTCCCAGCTGAAACGAGAAGATAGGGTGTCGTTGTTTTGTTGGGAAACCTGTGCCAATGTTTTCTTGTTTGTGTGTTTGTAATTATATTTGTAGTAGGAGTTATTGGTTGAACTTTTTAAAGCTCTTCTCCGCCTGCTCATTGCGAATGTATTCAAAGCAGTAAAACAGCCATAACTTCATACTTGCTTCTTGGCTTTTTCCCTCTGGTTTTACTTTTTTATTTACTGTGGAATATTCAAGTTATTTACAACCTCCAAAATGTTGCATATTGTTGTATTAAAGCTGGGATACCAATTTTCAAAAAACAAACAAATTACATTGTGTACTGTATATCTGTAGTGTGTCACTCAGTCAACCAAAGGGCCAAATAATTGTGGCCATACCCATATGTGACAGCCAGATCCCGGCAGACCTCTGAAGCTAAGCAGGGCAGGGCCTGGTTAGTACTGTGATGAGAGACCTCTGGGAACATCAGGAGCCACAGTGGGGCAGCTGCGGCTGTAAAGTGCCAAACTGTTGTTGTGTCCTTAGGCAAGACCATAGGGACACTTCACCCACATTGCCTAGAAGGAGTCTGGTGCGTGTGTGAGGGGGTGGTGGTGGTCAGAGGGACCGATGGCACATACTGGTGGCTTTGCTTCTGTCAGTGTGCCCCAGGGCATCTGTGGCTACAGTAGTAGTTTATGCCCACAGTGTATCATGTCTTTGAGTTTCCAAAAAAGTGCTAAATAAAACCGTTGCATTGTTATTGTTATCATAAATTGTTGTTATATTACATGTGAAAAAAATTGGGTACCCCAGCTTGAAGGGCTTTTTGTTTGGGATGTTGCCCAGATATATGCATTAAACTGTCACTATGAAGACATTCAAAGATGGTGCCAGCAGAGCAATTTACAAGTCACATAAGAAGCCATGTTTGTTCAGATATAGTACAGAAGAATTAAGACCTAAAGTTTAAAAAGATTATTGAATAAAGGCTGAATACTTTAGCCTTGAATCTTAGGGCAAAGTAATAAACAAACAAAGCAAAGCAGGGAGTCTCTTTTAAAGTCATATTCCAATGTTTGAAGTCCTTTAACAAAATCCCTGTATCATTGTTCACTGCTCTTTGTGGTGCTTTTGCCGTGTTAGATGCATACAATGTTACACAACAAGAGAGATTTCTATTTTCCCCGACATAAAGTAGATAGCTGTTTCCCCACATAAATGTGCATTACAATGTATACAAATATTTATGTGGAATTTGGCATCCAAACTGAGATATGTACTCAACGTAGTGCTTGTGGCTTGAGCTTTAAAAATGCTGCCAACGATAGAGGCTTATTTATTGTCAGTGTGGTGGAATATGCATCTGAATGTAGGATATGGCCAGCAGAGGGAGCCAAAACACAGTCTCAAAAGGACGTCAATGGAAAGACATAATCTCTGTTTGTTCAATGTCCAATTTATTAAATTCAATATTATCTCTTAGGAATTAAAAGTTGCCAATTTGCCAACACTGATCAGAGAATCAAGCAGTTCAAACGCAGAGCCATTGGTTCATAAATAATACACCTTACATAATTATTAGACCTGATTACCTAAGACCTCTGAGTTCAACTGTCATTAAAATGTTCTACATTTTGATTGTACAGCAGCTTATTTTCATTTTTCAGACACTAATTATTGGGAGTTTTCATGCATTCATCTTTCCACTGTCACGCATCACAGTAGCTGTTATAGTTTTCTCCTTAGTGCTCTGATATAACAAAATCACAGACTGAAAACGTATTTGAAAACAATATTTCAAGAAGTCTGCAACATCACCCATGTAATTTGCAACACAATATGAAGCGCTTATGCAAAGTACAGGGAAATATGTCAATAGATCAGTGTCTGTATTCAAATACATTCACTTTTTATAGCATTCATGGTCTGCTGCTTGTTAGAACTGGTGCAAATTTGTTTTTCTCTTAATAGTTTTTTGATGAGTGATTTATTCTCATGCCATCATGAGGAAGAAAACATTTCGTTTTTATATCACTATCACAGATGGAATTGATTGAGAGTGTGCACTTACTTATTGGTATTACTGTAGCTCTGATCCAGGACCCCTTAGAATAAAAAAAAAATGTAGTAGTGGCTTAAAAAATGGGACATTAAAGGGAAAATAACAATTCACAACTTTTTACCAGCTTATTTTCCATTGTTGTAAAGCTGCTACAGTTCAAATTATTTTGTACTTTGTATTTGTATTTCATATTTGAACTCTTTGAAATGCAGCTATAGCAATGTTTCAAATGCTTTTTTATTCAAAAGGAAACAGGCTGATCCCCATATTCTGTCGCAGCCTGTGATGTTTCATTTTCACATATAAAAAAGACGAGCACAGATCCATATGAATCGTGTACTTTTCTTTAGTACATGTTGTGGAGGGCCTGACCTGTTTCACGTAATTACCATTTACTATAATCTGTCAAAAAATATTTGTAAATTATATTAAAATTCCATTGTAATACTTTTTTGTTTATACAATTTAATCAACTGTGTTTGAAAATAAATACAACTCAGTATTTCTATTATTAATCATAATTCATAATCCTGACATTTGCTTTTCCGTTTATTTTTCCAATTTTTTCAACAACTTGTATTATTTATGGAGGAACGGTACATACCCCAGCGTTTTCTCCTGTGTTACGCCAGTCTCATATTTGAGCGTTTATTTTTGCTTTATGTGGGAGCCAGGCTGAAGCTGTGTTCACAAAGATGACTTGATCAAAAGTTTGTGGAGTAAGTTTTTTCCCCTTCATCTTTTCTCAGCAGTGCTAACATTGATTCAAAGCTTAACGGCACCTTATCACATGTATTATCCCTAAGCCCCCCCATGTTTGCTGTGATATATCAGCCTCACCGTTTCGCCATTGATCAAACATAATCGCTTACGTTTGTGTGCTGTCTCTCTCTTTTCATATCCATGTTCACAATTCCTTGTAGAAATAACCACAATATTGATTTCTTCCAAGTTTTCTGAGCTTGTATTTCATGTTTTGGACAGTGGCTCCAGTCGCACGCTCTGCCCAGTCTGCCATTTCCAACCCACCCATCTTATTTCTCTTTTATGGTCCCAGCTAATGCATATTCTCCATTGACCTCTTGCTCTCGTCTTGGCGGTGACTGGCACTTTGCAGACGGAGAAAAGGCACATTGTAAATCACAGGCCGTTGCCGTGTTGTGCTCCCTGAACGCTTTTCTCACTGCGAGCTGTCAGGATGAGGTGACAGAGCCAATGTGTGCGTTATATATGGGAAGAGGGTCAATGTTATCAGCTCTCGCACACTGTCCAAGGCTTTATCTCACTGTCCATTTACAAACCATGATAAAAGTTGTCAATCTATTGCAATGATGAAAGGATGCATTTTGTGGTCAGAATAAACTTGGACATTAGTCTTTGTTAACAGCAGGTTTGCTTTTCTTTTCACTCCCATTAAAGCGTTCAAAGGGAGAAAAACAAACATCCACCCCTCCATTTTCTTCCACTTAAGCCGCTGCCAGGTCGCGGGGGCAGCAGTCTAAGCAGAGACACCCAGACTTCCTCCAGCTCATCCAGGGGGACCCTAATGGCGCGTTCAGACCGCCGACGCTGGAACGCTGATGCCTTGCGCACCAGACGCACATTCTCTAATTTTCAGACGCAGGGTTGTTCAGACCAGAAGTCCTGGCCTGCGGTGGCGCCCGCCAGAAGTGTGTCACCATTGACTTTGCATTGAAAGTCGACGCAACGCATGATCTGGTCTGAACGTGGCATAAGGCGTTCCCAGGCCAACTGAGAGACATAGTCCCTCCAGTGTGTCCTGGGTCTTCCCCAGGGCCTTCTCCCGGTGGGACGTGCCCGGAACACTTCCCCAGAGAGGCGTCCAGGAGGCATCCTGAACAGATGCTCAAGCCACCTCAACTAGTTCCTCTCGACGTGAATAAGCAGTGGCTCTACTCCGAGCTCCTCCCACGTATCCGCGAACTGTCCGTTTGGTCATTACCCAAAGCTCATGACCAAAGGTGAGGGAGAGAACGAAGATTGACCAGTAAATCGAGAGCTTTGCCATTCGGCTCAGCTCCCTTTTCACCAAACGGTCCAATACAGCGACCGCATCACTGCGCACGCTGCACCAATCCGCAGGGATGTTGCAGAGACATGTCAGCCAAGACAGTCCTACAACGTTCAGACACTTTAGATTGTCAGTCCAGATCTTATCCACTCCCGGAACCTTGCCACCAAGGAGGCTGCTAACCACCTTGGTGACTTCAGCCAGGGAGATGAAAGTATCCATCCCAACATCCCCAGACTCTGCCTCCAGGAAAACAAGCGTCGCCTGTATTGGCTTGTTTTCCTGTCAATGCTCAGTTGGTAGAGCATTGACATATGGGCCTGAAGGTTGTGGGTTCAAGCCCACCATGAGACCTACTTCATAACTCTCACTGATGTCTGCTGTTGCTGTGTCCTTGGGCAAGACACCTGACCCCACTTTGCCTGGAGCCCCCACTGAAAGATCAAGGCAGCTCAGACAAGAGCAGCCACCCTCCTGTGGACTCAGCACCTGCAGGAGGATAAGTGAGGGGTTGGTGCTCAGTTTACTGGGTGCAGCTCTAAATGCCACCCAACCGACCCAGAAATGGATAAAGGGGAAGAAAATGGATGAATGGATGTACATGCCAATACATTCATTTAATTTGTTAAAAAGTTTCATACTAGAACTTATTTATAGGAAGTTAATCCACGTACAAACTTACAGCACGTCTGGTCCAGGTATAATTTCTCCCTTGATTCCACCGTAGTAATGAATACACATATCTTTGCAAGTTCCCTTTGAGCTCCTGATTATGACAATGGCAAATCTCAAAATAGCAACACAAAAAAAGCTGATTACAAATATTATCTTTGTTTTTGCTACTGGCACCATGCTGGCAAATCAAGGCGAAAATAGCAGCAATTGTAATGATTGATGATTTCTAAATTGCACCAGTGTTCTAATTAGAACAATGAACGTGTGCCAGTGTACTTTCTATGCATTTGAATCCATGCAGTTGCCTAATGCAATAAATAAAACCTTAAGTGGTGCAGACTTAATATCCATTGTGGCCTCCAAGCCCAGCAGGAGAAAGTTGTTTGTTCCTGGATGCTTACTTGTTACTTATGTAGGTGCTTTAGGGTTAGAATCGGTATTAACATAAACACATTTTTGCACCTGGCGCACTGAGAGTAGCGTCCTGCAGTAATCCACGGCTGATTGCTCGCAACACTTCTCTGAGGGCTGCCCCGGTTCACGGCTCGTAATTGCCTTCCCTTCACGCGCGGTGCTTCAGTAAATATGACAAGCCCATTTGAAAGTGCCCAGGCAAACATAACCCAGACAATAATGCGCGCTTTGCATCCACGCGCAAATGGCTGCAGGTGTCGCCTAATTATATCAGCCGCTTGTACCGGCGGCTGATCTGTAAACACGAGGGAGACAGTCACGTCCAGCTTTGATTGATGAGGCCTGCGACTGCCCCGGCCGCTCGTTCTGGGCTTTGAGATAATGCTGGTCAAGTGTTTAATGGGACGGTGCACAGGCTGACAATTTTTGTGGGAAGTTTGTGTAAAGGCTGAGGATGTTGCTTGAAATTGGAGTTGTGTGTTTTGCCCAAATCCATTATGTTACTCAAAGTGGAACAGAAGTTTTTTCAATCAAAGAATAATTTGTGCTCAGAATTGTTGTGTGTGTTTTGTCTCCAATAGATAAGTTGAATTTCATATTGAGGAACTTTCTTGGCAAAGCAATGAAAAAACCATTCCAACTTTTTGAGGGTTCAGAAAATGTCTAATCCCCTGCAGTATTCACGACATGTAAAAACTACATCTAAGTATCATTATGAAAATATATAATATCAAATACAAATATATAATTTGCTAAAGCTAAAAGTATAAAATCCCTCAGTTGTATGCACAGCTAAACAGAACTGTCTTTAACCTGGTTTTAAACATTGTCATTGAGGAGGCCTGTCTCACATCTTCAGGAAGACTGTTCCAGATTTTAGCAGCATGAATCTGAAAAGCAGCCTCCCCATGTTTAGTTCTGACTCTGGGCACTAACAGTCCAGTCCCTGTGCTCCTCAGAGTCCGGGCTGGTTCATATGGGACTAACATGTCACTAATATATTTTGGTGCGAGGCCATGGAAAGACTTGTACACAAGCAGAGCTGTTTTAAAGTCTATTCTCTGAGCCACAGGAAGCCAGTGCAGAGACCTGAGAACTGGACTAATGTGGTCGTACTTCCTGGTTCTTGTCAGGACTCGAGCTGCTGCATTTTGAATGTATTGCAGCTGTTTTACAGCCTGTTTGGACAGACCTGTGAGCAGGCCATTGCAGTAGTCTAACCTACTGGAGACAAATTCATGGATAATAATCTCCAGGTCTGCTTTAGACACTATGTTTTTGATCCTGGCAATGTTTTTAGATGGTAAAAAGCTGCTGATGTTACTGATTTGATGTGGCTATTAAAATTTAAGTCTGAGTCCAGTATTACCCCTAGATTTCTGACCTTGTTTGAAGGTTTTAGGGAGAGAGACTGTAGGTGACAGATGACGCTCTCTCTTTGTTTCTGGGGACCAAAGACAATCATTTCAGTTTTGTCTGCGTTTAGCTGAAGGAAGTTGTTTTGCATCCACTCACTGATCTGTTGGATACAGTGAAGGAGTGAGTCCACTGGTCCATGTTCTCCTGCAGTCAGTGAGACATAGATCTGAGTGTCGTCTGCATAGTTATGATAGGAAACTTCGTTTCTGCGTATTAACTGACCTAACGGCAGCATGTAGAGATTGAACAGAAGAGGTCCCAGGATCGACCCCTGTGGGACTCCACAGGTCAGGGCCATATGATCTGAGACACAGTTTCCAATCTCCACAAAGTACTTCCTGTCTTCAAGGTAAGACACAAACCAACTTAGGGCGGTGCCAGCGACGCCAACCCAGTCCTCTAATCTCTGTAAGAGGATCTCATGGTCGACAGTGTCAAAGGCAGCACTCAGATCTAACAAGATTAAGATTGAGACTTTGCCTGCGTCAGTGTTCAGCCGGATATCGTTTGTAACCTTGACAAGAGCAGTCTCAGTGCTGTGGTGGGGTCTAAAGCCGGACTGAAACATATCAAATGAGTTGTTGATTATAAGAAATCTAGTAAGCTGTAGGTAGACGACCAGGATTTTCTCACTGACTTTCAGAGTATTTTTTCCGAGTGATGTGATCACATTAATGTGTGATCTGAAATGAACATATATCTTGTACAAAGGTCCTTGGGAGTCTAAAGGGAGAAGGCTATATAATTCTGTTTACACCTGATGACTGCCCTGCCCATCCTGCTTGGGACCTGCTTCAGTCCTGTACCGGACCTGTCCACGCTCTGCGGCTGCTGTGTGGCATTGGTCCTCGTTCTGTAGCTTAGGTCCTGGATCTATAGCCCGTCCGTCTGTGGGAGTGGATCCTTCTCTCAATGTGGGTCTTCTGGTGATGATCCAGGACACTACAACATGTATGACATTTATCAACATGTGTTCTATGTTCTTTTCTGTGTCTTAACTGTTGATTCTCTGATCTGTGTTGGTGATTTCAATGGTTTTGTTAAGTCTCTGAGATGACTACTGTTGTGATTTATAATACTGTATGTTGTATTGTATTTTATTATAACTGTCCTGTTATTCAAAAGGGTTGAGTTTTCACCATAAAATGTCAGCTTATCACAGATTGATCTGGAGAAAGACACAAAATTGCATTCAATTAATTCATTCATTTGTCTGTTTTGCATCCTTGGCCCCGGCTGCTGCACTTTTCCCTTCCTTGTGTGCCACTTATAATCCCCCAGGACCTAGGTACTGGTGGTGGCGTATGGGTGAAGTTACAAAAGTAACGCCAGAACGAACTTCTTGCAAGACTGGAAAAGGGTTAGTTGTTGGGAAGTTTCCACTTTTAAACAGCTGCTTGTTTGGCAGAGTTTGGCAGCACTGTGTGATTGGCCAAGGGTGAAACGGGCCAGGCTGAATTTCCACCGGCCACATAACATTTGCTGTCTATTAAACGGCAAAGACCGATCCACCTTTGCATAGAGTTAGTGATGAATTTTGTATGTATTATTTGTGATAAAAGTTTGAAAAAGCCTCCGTAGGACACCTGTGCAGTCGTGAGGAGAACAAGCAAACTCTTAAAGGCCAGGAGCCTATCTTAAAGTCTTTTTGCTGTGAGAAGAGACTTTTGCACCACCGTGTCCTAATATGGCATTGAATTGTGAAGGATCCTGTGATTAAAAGTAGATGAGCTTTGTCTCACGGCTCGGGACTACAGGATGAATAGAAAGAAGATTGAAGGAATTTGCTAGCAATGATGGTGGATTTTATGTGCAGGAAGGTCAAACAAAGTCAGGTGGTAGTTTGGAATATAGCGTATGTAATCTTTCTCTTGATCCGTGTATAAAGTCCTACAGGCATGAAATGAACAATACGGTTTGTCACTCAGACTTATCCTGTTCCGAGATAAGGGATTTACAGGACACAGCAGTGACGTCTGACTGGGGAACAGCATGACATTTCTTTTGCAGACAGCTTTTTATAAAGATTTGTATGACTCTGCGTTTGCTACTTTACTTCAGACAATATACAATAATACAATCTCCATATGTCTCCTTTAAAGTTAAGTTACCTTTTAATTAGTGAAGACACTGATTAGTCCTGCCCATGCTCTCTGCCGCAGCTTCTTAACTATTCCCGCAGCTTCTTAACTATTCTCCTCCAGCTAATGTTTCTGGTCCGAGTTGCACCAAGGGGAGGGACCAGTTTAATATGATTATTGTAGAAAAATACTTACAGTACCTAATAGTATACGGTTCCATGGTCCAAAATATACATTATTATAAAGTAGGACTGTCAAAATTATCGCGTTAATGCACGTTAATAAATTTTTTTCATTAATTGCGTTAAAAAAATGAAGACATTAATGCCCATGATCCGCCCATGCATCCCATAATAACACTCAGTAGTGACGCAGATACATGCGTGTGAGATGGCAACAGAGCAGGTAGGCATTAGTTAGCATTAGCACAACTTCTTATGATCTGTACAACAATCACTGATGGAATGATACCAAAGCAGTGCACTTCTAACAAAATGTACAGTACAATAACTGAAAGATTACCGCTAGTTTTGCATCCAAAAGTCCGAGGCGGTCCGCACCCGCATGTCTCTCCAGAGAGGATAAGATGTAAGCTAGCTATGTTCACCCGGACTTCTTCCTACCATGCTGCTGTTGTTTACATGCGCTGCAGACGCTACAGGGGGCGTGGCCTAGGAGAACGAGCGTCACGCAAAGTATTTACTCAGTACTTTTTATGGCCTGAATTCTTACACAGATGAATCAACGAGCTCAACTTTTCAATTAAATTACGGGTTTTAATAAAAAAAAAATTGAACTAAGAACAAACACTTTCTACTACAGAAAGACAAAATGTGAATAATGTTTATACCGTTTTATGTGGATTTATTGTTAGAATAAACAAATACAGTACATACAGTAGTGAGTTCGAAATGCGATTAATCCTGATTAAATAATTTTTAAGCTGTAATTAACTCGATTGAAAATTGTAATTGTTTGACAGCCCTATTTTAAAGATTAAATACCATTTAAGGCACTTTTTAAAAACCAGATCAAACTGCTTTTTTCCCCAATTAAAGACAATACATTGGAAGCAGCGGCTGAAAATCCTTGAGCTTTATTGAAAACAATCTCTTCAGGGAACAAAAAAGGCTTAGCTCTGGGAATACTTTTTCTGTCAAATTGTCACATTCCTTCTCCTACTTTCTTCCCCCAATCGAAACACATTTTGTAATTTTAATCTTGAGGAGAAAATGGCCCTGTCAGATCAGCGGAGACAGAATATGGACGCAACTGCCAACGAATGCCACTGTTTAACCGAGTCTGCTTGGAATGTATCTTAATGGTCTACTCTACGTAATATTTACCTGTCAACGCTGGGATTGAATCGTGTTAGAGGCTGATTCCATCGCCATCTGCACCTCCCTTTCGTTTATCCCCGCTGCCACCATCATTTATTGCTTGGTTAGCCAATGTCCATGCTCGGAAACGTGTGTGATTGGGCCTTTTCTTTCTGCATACTTTATTAACCATCAATATTCAGTACTTTTTCAGAGCTTCGGGCGACATGTTCAAACCTACGGGGACTTTTCTGGCAACGCAGAGCAAAGATGAGTGCCCTTGTTGGCCGCGTGGTTCGGCTTTTAATGTTTGTGTGATTGGACGGAGGCGGGATTGATGTGAAGCCAGCGGTGGGCACTTTTTGGCTGCGCTGCTGTGAAATTGATATCACGGCCCAGGAGTTTGGATCATAGGGAGAAAAAAGCCAATAAGCTGGCAGCGTACATCTCTGGTGACTTGTCCCCTGTCATGGTGGATTGTCAGGGGTTGTGTTCCATTTTATAAAGGGGATAAAAACAATAAAATAAATGGCTGATTATACTGTTGTAGAAATTCTGCACATAACAAGAGTAAAATAACATAAACAACCCAGAGCTGTAATTCCAAACAAAGTGTGAGTTTATTCATTAGTAAATGTGCACAATTACAATGAACAACAGAACCGATACCAATACCACTGGGCAGCCGTCCGAAATCGACTGCCACGATTGAGGAAATAACTGTACATTAAATAAACCAGAGTAAACAAACACATATCTACTCTAGATATTACATAAATGAAGTCAACATTGATATGTGTTGCTCAAGGCTTCTCTTTACGCCTCCTAACGCTGATACAACTCTGATATATGTAACAATCTGCTTTTGAACTGAACATATTGTTCTATGACCCAGGTCAAAGACATGATGCAGCACGTCTCCATCTATCACTGACCCGCTGCCAACAGAGCACTATGGCCTGTATCTGAATCCAGAGTTGACTATTAGTTACACTCATAACTATTTGGTGTTAATTCAGATTGCTTTACTAAAATATTTCTATAACAATCCTATCTCTTGATAAATATAAAACCTTGGTTTATCTTAATCAACTTAAAATAATAATAGAAATCACAATGATTATGAATTAACACAAAATCTGAACATTTGAGCAAACACACACAATAGTTAACTAACTTTATTACAATATTAAAACCCACACTTATATACTTGCTTAGATGAATCACCTGACTGGGTCACAGACGTCTGCCCAGTAGCTGCCCGTTCTTGGCATGACTGGTTTGGGCACAGGGGGCCGGGGACAGAGTTCTTGGCTTTCATGACTGTTTGGGGCACCAGACTTGTCCATGTTGGGCTTTGTGGGTAACTGACGAGGGTTCTGGTTCAGGAAGGGGTTTGTCTTACCCTCCATATCATTGTCCTCCATCAGAGTCTCAGGTTTGGGGACGTTTAGTCACACGTCCAGGGTCTAGGTCGGGGTCCACACATCTGACCGGCTCAGAAGCATCCACGATCCCAGGGTTATCTATGTGAAAATAGAAAAAAAAAAAGATACGGCAGTAACTCGCCCTTTGATAGATTGCGTGTGCGTGTTTGCGTGCATGTGTGTGTGTGTGTGTGTGTGTGTCGTCGCGCCTATACGGCTCTTGATAGAGTATTCAGGTGGTTCGATTGGGTCTCTTACATACATTCATGCGCTCATTCTGACTTTCCATTCGCTCTCCACACAGACTTGTATTTCTTTGTTTATCAGTCACTCTCACAGTCATTCTCGGTCACTCCAGTTCAAGTCTTATCACTCCTGGCTCGCTTCACACATCTCATGTCACTTTCATACCAGTCTGTGTCGCCCAGGACTGTACTGGTTCTGGACTCTGTATGTGTTTGTAATGTGTGTATGGTTACATTTCCCCCAATGTAATTAACCAACTAATTAGTTTAAATCAACTACTCTTATTTTCTTTTCTTTTACTCCCTCTACTTCATCCGTTCACATACTCAAACACTCATGTTTTGTCAAGAATTTGTACACAGTACGCCAGACTCATTATTACATACATCAGAATCTATTTGGTAGGTTTCATTTGCTAATTTTCTAAATGTTTGTAGTTTATATAATTGATTTAAGTTTGAAGACCTACTGTCCGGGAAACCCTATTTTTCCAGACCATACATTTGAACATTCAAGGGTCGTCACCGCGGTTTGTGGGACCTCGTCCCTGTCAGACGATAATGGTCCCTGATTTTGACTCATCTTGGCTCACTATGGCCGTCCCTATTCTCCTTACTATGCCCTCACTAGTCCAAGTCAAGCTAGTTAATACACAATTAACCCTTAACTTGCTAGTCCAAAGTACCCTCTGGCTTCACTAGTCCAAGTCAAGCTAGTTAATACACAATTAACCCTTAACTTGCTAGTCCAAAGTACCCTCTGGCTTCACTAGTCCAAGTCAAGCTAGTTAATACACAATTAACCCTTAACTTGCTAGTTAAAACATCTGTACACAGGAAACACACTGACTCTGAGAACAGGACAGCCAAGGCCTCTCACTGGGTGAAAATGGGGCTTTTAGTTTTGCGCGGAGAGATAAAATACGGGGTTCTTTTGACAGTTTGAAAGAATACAGCTCTTACCACACTGGTTGTTTACGTTTGTCCGTTTGATAACCATGCGCTGGACGGCATCGTCTCGGCCCGGCGCCAGGAATCTTCTGTATCTCAAACACGCGAGGAGAAGACCATGCCAGAGGCTGGGGAGGCCACCCTTCCTGGGCCGGGTCCGCGGCGAAGCCCCTCCAGACGATGGGACTGTTCGTGACGCCAAATTGTTGTAGAAATTCTGCACATAACAAGAGTAAAATAACATAAACAACCCAGAGCTGTAATTCCAAACAAAGTGTGAGTTTATTCATTAGTAAATGTGCACAATTACAATGAACAACAGAACCGATACCAATACCACCGGGCAGCCGTCCGAAATCGACTGCCACGATTGAGGAAATAACTGTACATTAAATAGACCAGAGTAAACAAACACATATCTACTCTAGATATTACATAAATGAAGTCAACATTGATATGTGTTGCTCAAGGCTTCTCTTTACGCCTCCTAACGCTGATACAACTCTGATATATGTAACAATCTGCTTTTGAACTGAACATATTGTTCTATGACCCAGGTCAAAGACATGATGCAGCACGTCTCCATCTATCACTGACCCGCTGCCAACAGAGCACTATGGCCTGTATCTGAATCCAGAGTTGACTATTAGTTAATAACTTACACTCATAACTATTTGGTGTTAATTCAGATTGCTTTACTAAAATATTTCTATAACAATACTTTGGTCAAGTAAGAGGATTCCATTCTATACATTGAAAATAATGTGAAACTATGACATTTATACCAAGTTTCTCCCTCTCAAAACATTTTGGTTCATCTTTAGATTTCATATGCATGATTCTTTTGGCCTCTAACACAACTTTACATCAGCTTTTTTCAGACTGAAAAGTGAAATCAGGATAGGAACTTGCTCAGCCAATGAGCTCTCAGCCTGAAGGTCTTGCTTACAAAAATTCAAAAGACACAGTTTTGCTTTTACAATACATACAAACTAAAAACTAAAATAATTGCTATTATTTCAAAAAGAAGAAATTGGGCTCTCAGCCTGAAGGTCTTAATTACTAAAATTAAAGTTGTCTGTATGTTTTGTAAAAGCAACACTTTGATATTGTTTTTATTTTTCAATATGACAAACTAAAAACTAAAATAATTGCTATTATTTATAAGAAGTAAGTCAAATCTATTAAAGAAGTAAGTCAAATCTTTCCACAACAACTCATTAACTTGGATATGGATAATGTCAAACTCGAAAGTGTGAACAATGTAATTCCAGGCAGATCATGGTCAGTAAAGAACATTTACATTTATCAGTGACTTTGGTTTTTATTAATGGCTCAAAAGATAACATTTGTTTACATAACTAAAAATAATCCTTGGTTAAAAATATTTGAGCTTCCAGCTGTCTTCATACAGTACTGGGATATTCTGAGCCGAAGACAGTCATGCCTCAATGGAGAAAAACCTCACCCGTGAACCTTTTGCAAGTTTGTGCTTTACCAAAGTATGTAATGTATTTTCTTTACTTTCGTCAGTAATTCACTGCTGCGGAGCGCCAATGCTGAGACTTTGTTCATGTCATCGAACCTTGAAGGCTTTACTGTAGATTGAATTTGGGTTAACAGATTTTTTTGCTGAATTTTAAATCATTACTGTCTGTTTGAAATTGCATCTCGCTTGGCAGTCACCCAGTGGGAGTTTTGCATTCTGAAAAATAAGAATCTGTCCCACATGAAATGGGTTGTGAGGCTGATGCGATTGGTCACAGTAAGCCTACAGTCTACATGGAGCCAGTAGATGGTACTGTGCTCTCTTTTTTCCTCACATACATGCATCCACTGAACATACGCTGAAGGACTATTCCCCTTTTGTATATAGCATTTGTAATTACATGCATGCTACTCACCCATTGGCTGAGCCTTTCTTCCAGCGCATTCTTTTAAGCTGCATTCTGTAACTCCACCAATTTACCATCTGCATTTCCCTCCAAACGTGGGTTTAGAGTGGGCTGCGATCCGTGAAAGACAGTTCTACATCCGTTTTGAATATTTGAATGATCCGTTTTGAATATTAGATGTTTTAAAGAACAGTTTCTATGCATAATTTTTGGCGCCTAAAAATCAGCTGGAGAATATTCAGTTTGGCTTTGCAGGTTTGGAATGTGGAATAAGTAGCAAATATATGGATAAAGTGTGTAACGAAGTAAGTAATCTTTATTTATATACCGCCTTTCACAGACCAGAGTCACAAAGCGGTTCACAATTGTTATTTTTGGGCAATTGTCTCTCACTCCACACAGAGATGGGAGCGGGGTCGCCAGTACAGGAGGCACATGTCAGACCTATTGTACATATTTTAGTGGTAGGGGAAACCGGAGTACCCGGAGGAAACCTACGCAGACACGGGGAGAACATGCAAACTCCAGTCAGAAAGGCCCTGGTCCGGCCGGGATTCGAACCCAGGACCTTCTTGCTGAGAGGCGAGAGTGCTATCCACTCAGCCACCGTGCCGCCGAAGTAAGAGATTGCTAGAATGTGCCAGCACTGTCATTGAGTGGCATAAGTGAGTAATTATTTGTGCCACCTGTATGTGAATGCTAGATCCGAGATAAGATAAGAAAAGAATTCCTTTATTCGTCCCACAGTGGGGAAATTTCAATGTTGCAGCGCACATACAGGACAGTAGTAAGAACACACAGGGAGCACACACAATATATACAAAATAAGTAGTAGCTATGTTTCTTAGCTAACATAACTAGCTGTAGATGCTGAAAATGCTTCAATACGAGTCAAAATATATATCCTGCGTCCATATATATCCTGTCAGACCTGTGAAGCTAAGCAGGGCAGGGCCTGGTTAGTACTGTGATGGGAGTACTGTTGTTTTATCCTTAGACACTTCACCCACATTGCCTAGAATGAGTCTGGTCTGTGTGTGATTGGTTGGTGGTCGGGGGGGCAGATGTCACGTACTGGTTGCCTCGCTTTGGACAATGTCTGTCCCAGGGCATCTGTGGCTACCGTATTAGTTAATAAAAAAAACAATGCATTATCATTTTTCATTATTATAAATTGTGTTCAAATTTAACAAAACTTGATCATTTCAAGGCTGGCAATTATGAAGAGGGCAATTTGGCTGGAGAAATTCATGAAACGAATTATTGTGCAATACTTTTAAATTAAATGTCTCATGGCAGCTTTGTCTATGGCATTCATATACTAAGATTTTGTTATAGCATTTGAACAGAAGGGGAGGGGGTGCTGATAATTTCCCTAAGGGGGTATTGTGGATGGACCTATAAACAACTTGAGGTATGTTGTTGATGGGGGGAAAACAAACTTTTCATAATGTAAAGTAATCCTCATAATTATGGAAAGCAGGTAGAAGCAGACGTCCAAAAGTGAAGGACTTAATTGATATTCAAATCTATTATGCGTATTTTGGAGTTAATTATAAGTTTGTTTATATTTGATGAAAGAAAGCGCCTTCGCAGTGGTTCAAGGTTGGTGTACTGTTAGCTGAAAAGATCCTCTTCAAAGCGGGCTTTAAGTAATGTGTACATAGCACTCCTCCCCTCCTCCGTCTGAGCTCCCCCTCCCCTTCCCGAGCCTCTCTCCCTCACTCATATTCAGCCTCTCCTTCTGTTAGTTTGCAGTGAAGCGACTGCAAAGACAGAGACGCCAAGAGAAAGCTTTACTTTCAACTTTTATGGACAATTTCTCAGACAGGACTTTGAAAGAACTTGGAATCCTGGAAGTTCTCATTTGGACTTTCTAGACTTTATCTTAAGAAAGTTCACCCGGGGCTTTATCAGACTGGATTTGGTGGGAGGCAGGTGGTAGGGCTGGCGTAGCGCTGGAGTGGATACAGGGCAACTGGAGCTCGGGACCAGGCGGAGGAGGCCCCGAGGGTGACGAGGTGGGCTCAGGGTCAGAGTCCGGGTTGGGGTCTGGTTATGGTGGCGGCAGCGGTGAGTGGGCCGAGGGCGGAGCGATGCTAAGTGTCATCTGGGAGACGGAGGGGCTTCAGACTGTGGGCATCGTGGTGCTGGTTTTCGCATCCATCAAGTTGCTTCATCTTCTTGGGCTCATCAGCTTCTCAGAGGGTAAGCTTTGACTTACCCCTCTTGGGGTTCTCAGTGTATTGGCAATTTGATTTTGCATTCGCTTCTATGTACATGTACTTTTCTTTCTTGTGATTTAACTACTTTGCAAGAAATAATGAAATGGACAATAACCCACAATAAGCTCTACATGAGCACCTGAATTGATCTGGCTTTATTTTATTTATTTTTGATTTTAGTGCTTTTCTATCTCTTGTTCATGACTTGATTTTTTGAAAAGAAAGAAAGGAAAAAAAGTTTATGAAACAAAAGTGTTATTTTGACTGGTTCTTTTGTTGGGAAAACCTCTTTTAAGACTGCAAAAGCACTCAAATAAAGATTAAGTTCTTTTGTTTGCCAGCGTGCTGGTTACTTTGGAATTTTGTACTGAGACAGTGCTAAAATGCTAATATTATACAAAATTGCTCTTATTCTACAATAACATTATGAAAGGCAAGTTAAGAGTTTAATGCACATTATTATTGCCATATTTTTGGTCAGGGTGATAATGGAGATTGAGTATACTTTTGATTTCTGGCAGAACCAACAAAAATAATAAAACAAATATACAGTACTTTTATCAAATAGAAATTATTGTTCTAAATATTTTTATAAATGATACATAACTAATTGACTAAATAAATAGTGGTAAGTGTCTTTTTTATCACACTTTGTTCAGGCTCCTCTATCTACACCAGCTTACGCTCGCTCGTCATCCCTTTGAGGT